>CM037852.1:164407839-164979696 GCA_021234595.1 Delia radicum
AAAAGTTCTTCATTTTTATGAATAGAAGCTTTGTGAACACTAAAATTTGTTTCTAAGTTTTTTGTAATTAATAATAAGTTTAAAGCCTAATAAATATTTGAAATTAAACAACACGATACAGGTTCTATAATTATCAGCGGCATTTGCGTTCCTTTAAAAGATAACATCATTTAGACAACCATTGATGTGTTGATTTGTTTTTTATTATATATAAATATTTCTATTTTTTTAGATTTTACATTAATTCATGTCTTCAATGTGGGAATATGAACATTTTTATATTTTGTAACGTATTGTAAATTATTTTTAAAAGAATCGCAGACATATGTTTTATGATTTAAAGCAAATAAATTAACTAAAGGATAATTTTTCTACATATTTTTTGATTTTTTTTTCGTCTACTAATATTCAGCAAAAATTTTATTAATTTTTAGCAAGGGTTTTTTAATTTCTAATCCACTAAGTGTTAGCAAAACTTTTGCTGAATCTACTAATTTTGTAGCTAAAAGTCAGCTCACTGATTTTCAGCAAACGATTTTGCTGGCATTAGCAACTTTTTTGCAAGCACCCTCCTGACTAAAATTTTGCTGATTCGTCAAAATTTTTTGCTGACTTTACTAACTTTTTTTTGAGTGTACAATTGCATTTCTATTTGAAAAACTAATTAAAAGTTTAAAGGTTTCTTTAAGTGAACAACTATCAAGCAATAAATGTCTACTGGAAAAAATACTGTTTTATTAGTTGTTTATAAAAATACAAAAATAAAAAATGCTTCAAACAGCTGTCACAAAAATACAGTACCTTTCTTTGGTTGTTTTTTTTTTTTTTAATAACTGTCATATTCGTTGTTTTGTATAGATAGAAAAAACAACTGTAAACGCAGTTAAAATCAACTACTAATGATTACTACACAAACAGTTGTCATGTAGTAACTATCAAAATTTTTGAGTTTGTATTATGAAGAAACTAGACGTAGTCAGAGCAAGTGTGCAAGTGTGTATTCATTATATTAAATTATTCCCCTTCCTAAATGATTAAAATAAAATTTAATGTCTTACAAATTGCAATAAGGATAACGTTAACCTTGGGATTTTTCATAAAATATGGGTTATTTTAACTTTTTCTTATCAACTTTTTAGATAATGAACCTAGTTTTTTTTTATTTAAATACGTTTTCAAGAATAGACTTCAGATAGATAACGTTTTTTGGCAGCCCGATGAGCTGATTATATGGGTGGCAATATGATTAGATTAGATCAGAAGGCACTATGTACCGCGGCCAATGTAGGTCTTTTGTGCTGCCTAAAGTTACCTACAGATTCAAGCTACCTATAAAGCCAATTATCCTATTAGGCAAAATGATCGCGATGTCGGAAGGCGAAATGAAGCGATCACCTAGAAACCTAAATCTCCTATCACAAAGCCTGGGACATTCGCAGAGAACATGCTCCGAGGTCTCAGACACCATCTCACAAAACCTGCACATATCCGTGTCCGATTGACCCTTCCTGTGCAGATGGTATCTGAGATTACAGTGTCCAGTTAAGTACGACGCCAGGGTCCTCAAACGCCCCCTTTCAAGCGACAAGAGTCGCCTCGACCCCGTACTGGAAAAAGAGATCAATCTCTTAGCCTGGCGCTGACCAGGAGAATTTTCCCAGTAACCAGAGAATTCAGACTCTCTCCATGCCCTGAGCCTTTCCCTAACATACCCCGCAGGTATTCCACAGAATGGTTCAGGACCAATAAGGGGCCTTCGAGCCCCGCGGTTGGCAAGACAATCTGCCCTCTCGTTGCCCTCATGCCCCTCGTGACCAGGAATCCACCACAAGGTTAGAGAGTTGCCCCTAACGAGCCTATTGAGAGTCTGAATGCATTCCATGACCAACCCAGACGACACCTTATACGCCATTAAGGCCCTCAGTGAAGCCTGACTGACAGAAAGAATGTTGATGCGAGATCTGAGCGTTCCCCTTCGCAGGCATTCCCCTGCACATACACAGATGGTCCAAATCTCCGCCTGAAAAATGGACGGATATTTTCCCATAGGTAAAGCACGCTGGAAGCAGCCTGGTCCAAAGACGGCCGCACCCGTGTTCCCATTCGACTGCTTAGAGCCATCAGTGAACCACAACTGAGAACTATCTTCCCAGGATTGATTGGTTCACATATCTCTGTCAAACAACAACACATTAAAATATCTATCAAAGATCCACGCCGGTGACACTCTGTCCGCAACCTTAGAAATCGGGTCATCTATTAAGATGCGCGCGATCCTCATGTGACCCCTTAGGTCGCCCCCCTCATTGGGTGGCAATATATTACAATATATGTTCATATCTTATACTTAGTTTATGAAATTTTTTTTAAATGGCGTAATATATTATCATATATCATTGTTTCGTATGTTATATATTTGCATACCTTGTATATCTGATCACGGAATGGAAATAGATATAGATCTATATATGATCATATATTCTACCATATAAGATCATATGTAAGTGTATATGGTACAATTAACCAAAAATATTTCGGGAATATACACCATGGTTGTCGAATTTCGAGAAAATAAAAACGGCAATATTTAAGTAGATCCATAGAGTTAGTATGTGCTTAATATAATTTAAATCGGAAGACCCAAGATCATATTTTTGAAGATCTATCGTGGAATGGCCGATATGCAAAATAGACCAAAAATTTAAACCAATTAGTTGTTGTCATAAATTTTTGTTACAAATAAAATAAATTTTAATTTTGCATAATTCTCATAAAAACTACATGCCTTAACATAAGAAAATTTTTAAAAGATTACCACGCATTAACTAATGTCAAACATATTCAGACAAATAACAAATATGTTTTTAAAATGTTTGACTTACAAAAAACAAAAAGCTTTTAAAAATTTTTGCATAACAAAAGCAGGTGAGCAAATGAATAGCATTTAATTTTTGAACAACGAAAATCTTTATTTCACCTCCTCCATTTCATCGCAACAGAAATTTCAATTTTAAAGTTTTAAAACATTTTCGTCTTCTGCTAAGAAAAAATAAATATGAACTAGATTCTTTTAAAATAGTAGGTATTGAAATAAATATAGTGTGGGAAGTTCATAAGTTGTCTTTGTAATACACCTTCTCTTCTTAATGATTATTACACTGAAAGTGTTTTCAAAATAAAATTTTTAGCCGATGATTATTTATGACATGTTTTAAAAAAATATCTGACGCATGGAGGAGTAAACACAGTTGATGTCTAAACAGATTAATTAGATGACAGTATGCAAACGGTTCGTCTGAAGCAGTTTTAGTTTTAAAAGTATGAGCATAAATTTCGATCATACTAGGTCATAGTATGACCCTACAACACAAAAAATTCCTCAGTTGTTTGTAACTAGATTTTGAACAGAGTCTCAGGGGTATTTCACCCCTTTCTGAGGCTTAGTTAACAAAAGTAATTATATACGACTAATTGTAAGTCTGCAGATGAAATTTGTATCAAGAAATTTATCTGAAAAGTCAGTTACTGAGAACTATTTTTTTGTTGAATTTTAGGTTTTTGTTTTTTTATATATAATTTGTTGATTTTACTTCCATTCTGACGATTAAAAAAACTTGATTTAATTTATTTTTCGTTAATATTTTAACAGAAATTAAAATTAAATTGCTAAAACCGTTGCAAAACTTCTTGAATTATTAAACTTAGTGGCAATTTTTGCACGGATTTCCGCCCTTTCTAATAAATAGAAGTTTTATAATTTTTTTACACAACAAAATTTATGTGTTCAAGATTTCTTCGTCCGCAGTTTTCCTTATGGCACTTTCTATAAAATAAAAATGTAATAATTTTTGTTTTTAAACAACAAAATTCAAATTTATCTTTATGTTTTCAAAATTTTTTCGTCCGCAGTTTTCCTTATTGCACTAAGAGTGCGTTTATCCCATAGATTCTATAGTTTTTACGTTGGAAACCAACAAAAAAGAAAATTTTTATTTGAAATTGTTTGTTTTTTTTCTGAACAGTTTGAAAAATGTTTGACTATTTAAGAATAATACACAGGGTAAGAGAAAAAATTTTTGTTTTTAAACTGAAACTTTAGTTGATAACGATTATTTTATTAAATTTAAAATTTTTCGGTTTTAACTGAGAAATTCTGCAACTAAGCAAGCAACTGAGAAATGTTATCGGTGTACCGATGCTCAAAACGACTTTTTCTAAAATATAATGTGTTTTTTTTTTTTTTTGTAAGTCCATAGTTTAAAAAGTGCATCTCCGTTGAAATTAGAAACCTTTAATAAGCTAAAAACTGCATTTACTTTATCCGGATCAGGACACGTTTAGAAAATAAAGAGTTTGAAATTTTCTCCAAATTATATTTAAAGTATTTTTAAAACGAATAATTTACCAAATCGGATGTAAAAATGATATTTTAATTTAAGGTACTATTAATGAGTTAAAAAAATTTTTTTTCGATTTTTTTTTGTCATAAAAGGGTCTATAAATGTGCCGAGAATATGTATTTAAATTTTCAGTTCAAAATTAAATATAGAAATAAAGTTATACCGAAGTTTATATAAATAGTTTATAAAATATAAGTAAAATTTTACTAAAAAAAAAACTTTAAACGCGTTTTTCTCGATATGACGTTTTTTAAATTTGCGTAAACTGTAGCTCAAAAACATTTTATGCGATTTTAATAAAGCATGGCTCATTTTGTATATTATTATACTTTGTGTGCACTACCCCACAGATTTGGTGTTACTTTTTTCCCCGTTTAGAGATTTAAAAGCGCGGAAAAATTAGTCTGTTTTAAATTTTTTTTGTTTCAAATACGCCCCATTTTTTGAAAAAACGCTTTACTTCCGGGTTTGGTGGGGGGATGCACAACTAAATATGTCTATATTAAAATGCCATTTTTTTTTCAGATGCACTGGAGAGGCTCAATCATTTGCGCAGATTTGGGCTGTTTTTTTAGGTCGACTACAATGCCCTCTATACTAGAAAAGAATAAAAATATAATTTAAAAAAATTTAGCTACAAAAAAAAATTTTTCACATAAAAAAAAAATATTTAAAAAGGGTCTTATTTTTAACTTCAATCGCTAATAGTACTTTAACCGTTTTTTTAAGCTTTTGGAAAAATATCGTGGTTTCTGACCCGTTTTTTTTAAATTGTCATACACAAAAAAAAATCAGTAAAGTCAGCAACTTTTTTGCTGGGAGAAAATTGTTAATTGCAAAATTGTTAATTCAGCAAAAATGTTGCTGACTTTACCAATTTTTTTTTTGCTGATATTAGCAATTTTTCTGCAAGGATCTTAGCAAAAATGTTGCTGATTTTACATTTTTTTTTTTTTTTTTTTTGAGTGTATGTAAACCCTGACATTATATTTTGTGTAAATTTAGTACACTCACAAGAACTTTTCCATAAAAAATCAACAGTTATTTAAAAGTTTAATTGGTAAAGTTGTTTCAATGAAATATGCAGTTAAATTACCAAAGAAATATACTTTTTAACGTTCTGTCAGTTATTCAACGAAAAAAATAAACAAAATAACGGACTTTCCATAATAGTTAAAATATTCAGTCAAAATTTAATATTCAAAACAAAAAGTTGTATTATTATATTAAGTATGGAAATTGTTTTAAACGAAAAGTAAGTAGTCCTGTTTTTAACTGATTTTCAGTTAATTTAATGCGTACATTCAGTAGTCTTTATGGAAAAAATATTGTGAGTGTAGTACTTTTATAAAAACCAGCCATTTTTTATGTTTTACGTGAAAGCGGAATATATTTCGCAATATTTTAGTATATTTGTATTTGATCAGATCGATCAGACTTTCAAAAATTGAATATATCCGATGAATTTATTTTTAGCAGAGAAATACATTTTCATATTTGTTTATCAGCATAACAATCAAAAATATATGTTTTTTCTTTGATATTTTAAATTTTGAATCTCGCTCCTAGACGAGGACAAGAAATTATCATTGAGTTTGTGATTTAACATAACAAATATCTCTAGAAATTCTAATAACAAAGTCCAATGAAGATTTCCTTAGGCAGGAATGAAATCCGGATAGGGACACGCCTACATCAGATTGCTTTTCACAATTTGTTAAATAAGTTTTGGGACTTTAGCACATTTAATTACTATAAATGCAATTAATGTTTATCCCGATGAAAATAAATTTAAATAACAAATATGCAGGTGCTTGTGCAAATTTAAATGTAATTGACACTAATAGAAGACATATGATTTTCTATTGTTGATTTACTTGAATAAACGTCACTACATTGCTAGGTCTGTCAAAAAAACAGAGTAGTATTTGGAAGATGACAAAGCCAATTGTGACAATTTTTTGTTGTTGTTTTTGTTTTTTCTTTGATATTTTAAATTTTGAATCTCGCTCCTAGACGAGGACAAGAAATTCTCATTGAGTTTGTGATTTAACATAAAAAATATCTCTAGAAATTCTAATAACAAAGTCCCCTGAAGATTTCCTTAGGCAGGAATGAAATCCGGATAGGGACACGCCTACATCAGATTGCTTTTCACAATTTGTTAAATAAGTTTTGGGACTTTAGCACATTTAATTACTATAAATGCAATTAATGTTTATCCCGATGAAAATAAATTTAAATAAAAAAAAAAAAAAAAAAAAAGATTATGTTTTTTTATATTTTTAAATAATTTTCTAAAAAGGTCACATCAAAAAATGTCAAAAATTGATTTTTTCATATAATTATTTGCTAACTTTCATTTTATTATCTTTATCCAGTAAACAAAATATAGCCGTATAGCTGCTTTATGGTTTCATACACACAGAGAAAATTTTAGCTATTTACCAACTGAAATTCGGTTATTACAGCTCCAATTCGGATATTACGAATTTCGGACGGTTGGCACAACTTAACATTAGTATTCACAACAACGTTCTGTTAATTAAACTGAATTTTAGTTGCAGCATCCAAAATATTCAAAAATTTAATGTAAATATAGTTGTACTAACGGAATGTAGAAGTTGTTACCATTAATATACACTTTTCAATTCGGTTGGCACTTTATTTCTCTGTGTGTACACAATTTTTCTTGTCCATAATTAACAAAATTAAAAAAAATTATATTTTTTGGTTTGAAATAGGATTTGTATAGAAATTGTTATTGTTTTATGAATTATTTTTAACACGTTCGTTCACCCTTTAATGCTCATTTGTAAATTTTTTGCTTGGGTTATATTAATTCATTGTTAGGTTGAAATTTATCTAAATAATATTATATTAATATCTTGTAAACCGAACTCTCGATTTAAATGCATTTTTTATAGAATTTCGCTATTAATTTGAAATAAATAGGCTTATCCAAAGTTAAACAATTTTCTCAAATCAAAATTTTTTTTGTTTTTGTGTACGAAAAATTTAATTTTTTTGAACTTTTTTAAAAGAAAATTATTATTGTACTAACATTTAGATTTTTTCCATATTAAATCTTATAAGAAACTTGCTTCATTTTCAAACAAAAAAAAAATAAAAAATTAAAAAACCGTGCTTTTTACTCTTTTCTTAGATTTACTTACTTCAACTTCAGTTTGTTGTATTATAACTAAAGTGAAAATTTGTTGTACATAAAATCTGTACAATTTTATAAAAAAAAAAAAATATTTTGTTATGAATTCTAAAAAATCACAGCGAATTTACTTTTTCTATAACAAAAAAACTTAGATTAAGGGAAATTTTGCCTACAAAAATAACCAGAGATCATGAGAAGCACCAAAATTTATAGAAAAAATTTACGATTCAGCTAATTTTTAGGAATTAGATAATTGCATGTTAAGTTCTTTAAAAATATTCATTTAAACAACTGCTTCTTTCAAAGAATATTTAAATTCTAAGAAATTGTTCATAAAAAAAACACTTGACCTTAAAATATATTATCTTTTACAAAATATGCAGATTGACGATTGGTCCCTTTTTCGTACTAAATATTTGATTTCTACAAACACCTAAGATTTAAAAATATTAAAGGTCTCAGCTTCTAATCTTAGATTTTCAACGGGTTTCTTACATAAATACTTTTGGATTTCTTGAAGTTCTTTATGGAGCTTCTATCAGATTAATGCCCAGTTTTTAACTTCGTATTTAAATATGCAATTAGTTAATTGCCATTTAAATTTAAGTTGTATTTAAATACAGTTTCAGTTTTTCAGTCTTAAATGACAATTGTTATTTATTTGCGACAAAAGTATAGTAGCATTTAAATTTATTTTCATCGGGATAAACATTAATTGCATTTATAGTAATTAAATGTGCTAAAGTCCCAAAACTTATTTAACAAATTGTGAAAAACAATCTGCTGTAGGCTTGTCCCTATCCGGATTTCATTCCTGCCCAAGGAAATCTTCAGGGGACTTTGTTATTAGAATTTCTAGAGATATTTGTTATGTTAAATCACAAACTCAATGAGAATTTCTTGTCCTCGTCTAGGAGCGAGATTCAAAATTGAAAATATCAAAGAAAAACAAAAACAACAACAAAAAATTGTCACAATTGGCTTTGTCATCTTCCAAATACTACTCTGTTTTTTTTGACAGACCTAGCAATGTAGTGACGTTTATTCAAGTAAATCAACAATAGAAAATCATATGTTTTCTATTAGTGTCGGTTACATTTAAATTTGCACAAGCACCTGCATATTTGTTATTTAAATTTATTTTCATCGGGATAAACATTAATTGCATTTATAGTAATTAAATGTGCTAAAGTCCCAAAACTTATTTAAAAAAATTTTGAAAAACAATCTGCTGTAGGCTTGTCCCTATCCGGATTTCATTCCTGCCCAAGGAAATATTCAGGGGACTTTGTTATTAGAATTTCATGAAATGTCAAAAAATTAATGATCATTATTCATAAAACAGCTGTTTAATGAATAGAAAAAAGCAGAAAATATAAAATATAGAAATAAAAAAAAAAAAATATATATATATATGTATACAAATATATATAAATAGAAATAAAATATAAATTATAATTAAATTAATAACATAAAAATTAAGAGAAGTGAAAATTTCATCCGAGGTTGAATTTTTATTGGCTGGAGTAATTTAATTTATTTTTTATTGTTTGTTTTACCACGCGGAAAAAAACAAACTGTCAAAATCATATGTCATATTTGTACAATTAAATAGACTTTAAATACCCAAGATTGGTTACTTAAATGTGATTTAAATTTTAAGTTAAAAACTGACATTTGTATTTAAATAGCACTTAAAGTACAAATGTCATTTAAATACGAAGTGAAAAACTGGGCATAAGATTTTTTCTGTTACAGCAAGTTCTGAGAACTTTATTTTAAATGGATAAAAGCTTGGATTTTTCGATGGAAAACATAATTTTCGAAAAAATTTTAAAATCTGTGCAATCAGTAGAAATTTAAAAAAATTTCTACAATTCAGTACAGGATTTTTTCATCAGTGCAAGGAACCAAAAATCAGTACTTGTACTGATAAAATCAGTGCGAATGGTCACCCTAATTATAACAATAATTAGTATTTACAATCGGTTTTTTGTTGTTTTGAAGTGTTTATATTAGATTGCAACAACAAAGAAACGAAAAGAGAATGTGAGAAAATTTAAATTTTGGCTAAGTAAAGTTTTTTTGAAACCATAGTGCACTGTGTCGAAAAAAGAAAAAAAAAATTTTTTTTTAAAGTTATTTTTGTGAGTTGTTACACCCATGGGAACATGGGAATTTTTTGCTAAATATTATTAAAATAAGAACATTATGACATGAGCATGATTATTCGAGTTCAAGATTATTCGTTTTTTATTAATAAAATATATGACCGAAAAATATTGCAAAGCTATTTATTGCTAAATAACAAAATTTTTGTTCAAATATGTGAATTGCTAATTTGAGAGGGGCAGATTTTTATACACATTAATGAAAAAATCTAAAAAGAAAAAACTATAAAGATTTCTTATTTTTTTTTTAATGATTTTTTTCGTTTACAATTATTTAGTAAAGTTTTTGCTGACTTTAGCAGATTAATTTTTTACTTTCAATTAACTAGAACTTAGCTCAGATATAACCAAATATTTGTAGTTTAAACAGATTTTTTTTTCTATTTTTGTCTTACTAATATTTAGCAAAAAAAAATCAGCTAATTTAAGCGGTTTTTTTTAGCAATGTAATTTTTAACAAATTTTTAGTAGTTTTAGCAAAAATGTTTGCTAATTTTTTTCTATTAGTGTATTGCCATGCTAAAACCCAGTATATCCGAAATATCTGTCCATTGTTTTCTTAACCTAAAACTGCTTCAGACGAACCATGGGCAATAAAAGTGATATTTGGGTGATTACAAATGTTTATCGATTAAACTCTAAAATACGCCTAAAAATTAATATTTTTAAATACTAAAAAATGTTTGGTCATATCTCAGTTTCTTAAAAATAAATTAATTTAATTTAACTACAAAATAAGTACAACAAAACTCCCCATTACAAAAACTGTTTGTAAACAATTTACTGTGTTATATTTCCATATACAAATAAAATTGCAGATATTTGCAACATATTTAAACAAAATTTGTTTTCGTACTAAATTTCGCAAATAAAAAATTAAATTGTTAACAATTTAATGATTGTGTTTTTAACTAAATCGCCAAAGACACTTTTGCAATTTAGTAATTAATGTTGTATGGCGAGACTTGTCAAGAAAAGCAAACCCCGTCAAGAAAAATAATACGTTTCAACCCATAAATGAGCGTTTGCATTCGTTTCGTTATTTAGTCATTCATTCATTTATTCACCCAAAGTGGAGTTTTAAAGATAATTTATTATTATGACACCCTGGTTTAATATAAACTAAATATTGATTGAGGCAAACAATAAATTAAGCATTACGATTTTTCTATAAAATGCAATATTATTAATTTTATTAATTATGATATTAATATATTTTTTATACTATAAATAATTTTAATACATAATGACAAACGTTTAATTTTAAGTATTTATAATATTCAATCATTTACTTACTTAGTTTAGTCATTATAAGTTTTTTTTATATGATGAATTTCAAAAATGTTCAACACTTTGAGTTAAATATTTTCAATTCTTTTTTTGTATGACTTGAATAACCTCTTGTGTATGTTTGTGTTTAAGCATGCTAAATCCATTCGCGTTAATCATTTATCTTTAAAATGTTTACCTAAGGATGCTTCTTGAGTTTATTTAACTTTTGTCTGCTCCATAAAATTTGAAGTCTTTAAATTTTGTAGATGTCTTTTCGATTTTAGTATTAAACATTTAAAAGTACACTCACAAGAACTTTTCCATAAAATTACAACAGTTATTTAAAAAGTTTATCGGTAAAGCTGTTTCAATGAAATATACAGTTCAAGGAAATATATTTTTTAACTTTCTGTCTGTTATTCAATAAGCAAAATAAAAAAAACACGGACTTTCGGTAATGGTTAAAATATTCAGTTAACAAAAGTTGTCATATTATATTGAGTATTGAAAAAATCGATTTGTTGTTTTTACGGATTTGGTCAATTAATTTTGTTGAAAATATGTAAACTAAAAAATACAATTGCTTTAAAGAAAAAGTAAGTAGTTCTTTTTTAACTGATTTTCAATTAATTTAATGTGGAAAAAATATTTATTTACGGAAAAAATATTGTGAGTGTATTTTATTCGATGTAAAGGGTGTTTTTTATACAGGTATAGAACTTTAAGATATAGAACTTTAAGCAAGTGTGGCCATTTTGTTAGCTGTCAAGTGATTTATGTTAAGTTTGGTTTGGCATTTCAATATGAATAGACTGGCGCCTGAACAAAGCTTCCAAATTGTGCAAATTTATTTTGAAAATCATGGTTCTGTTCGAAATACGTATCGCGCACTACGTCCATTTTACGGTCAACACAATCATCCATCAGAGCAACTAGTTCGATTAACTATGGAATGTTTTCGGAATGTTTTCTAAATGATAATATGCATCCACAGAGACTCCGTACAGTGCGTACAGAAGAAGGCATTGCTGATGTAGAGCGTAGCGTAGAGGAAGACAACAATCAGTCTATCCGTCAATGGTGACCATGATTATTGACTTTTTCGTTCATCAATTGAACAACCATGATGTGCAGGAGCTGTGGTTTTAACAAGACGGCGCAACAGCTCACACAGCTCGTGCCACAATTGAGTTATTGAAGGAAACGTTTGGTAACAGCATAGTTTCACGTTTCGGACCCGTGAATTGCGTTCCAAGATCGTGCGATTTAAAGCAGCTGGACTATTTTCTGTGGGGATATGTGAAGTCGCTAGTCTACGCCGATAACCCCGAAACGATTGACCACTTGGAGGAAAACATTCGCAGCGTTATTGCCAATGTTGAAAAAAGTCATAGAAAATTGGACCTCCAGATTAGACTAAGTCCAAGCCAGCCGTGGCTTTCATATGCCAGAAGTCAAATTTAAATTATAATGCCAGAAGATTATCTTTCGAATAAAGTAAATTTCATATCAATTTAAAAAATTTATTTTTGTTTTATGCCATTTCAAAGTTCTATACCTCTATAAACAGCACCCTTTAAATATTTTAGGGATTGATACAACGATTTAGTTGCCACAAAGCGAAAAAAATAAACTTTTTGCACTTCATTAATTTTGTCCATCGTGAAGATGTATAACTTGTATAGTGTGCTCCAGTTTTGTACAATTTAATATAGTTAAGTATAACATCATGTATAGTAAGATACAATTTTACTTTCCACTGTAATTTTTCGTAGAACGGCATATTTAATTGTATCTTACAATATGTTATACCGTACATTATTAGACTCCAGTAAAAAAGCAAAGTGCTTCTTATTAAGCATTTTCATCGATGAATTTAACGTACGGTTGTCATAGGGAGGAAGCATTCCAAATGGATTCTTTGGGTGTCCTTTTTGCGATTTAACTTTTTGAAAGCTAGTTAGGCATACAATTTTCTTTGGAATTTGTTTTTAAGCAATATAAGTGTTAAAATATGAAATATAAAAACAAATTATAAGGAAATTTATTTTTCTAAACCGCCTTTAACAAAATTATTCGTGGAACATCTAAAGAATCAAATCGGAATGTTTCCTCCTTATGGCCAATGTTAAGTTCATTGCTGAAAATGCTTAATTAGAAGCACTTTCAAATACAATTATTTTAGCTGGGACGTTATTAGACGCAATATATAATTGGATTGGCAGAATTAAATGGGATGAAACAACCCATTGTATTGTGTAAGTTGTGAAAAGTGACGTTTTTGTTTTTAAATCCATAACATCCTACTCAAAATTGTAATATCAACTCGAACATTTTCATTGAAAATATCTATTAAAATTATCTTAAATGGATATCACAATTTAAAATATGAAACTCCAACAAATTTAGTTTGACATAAAAATGTTTGATTGTGAGGCATAACATTTAAATTGAACATTATGTTAAATTTAAATTGTACTTTTAATAATCGGCCCATAATATCAAGCCCCCTGCACTCAATTTGACAAATTTGTTTTCACTGGATTAAATCGCATCAAATTATATCAAACTCAATGTAATATAATCCATTTATATACGCAGAGAAAACATATTATAAAAATTGATTGCCGACAAAAAATGATTATATTATAATCATAACACTCATAAACATGATTATGGTTGATCATATTATGATCACTGGGAACGGTTTTATAATCATCTTGAATCATAATATGATTATGAGAATCATTATTTTCATTTAGATATTAGATTAGATAGGGCTATATTTTATTCGAAACATTTCGTTGTTGCATCATATTTATTTTTTTTAATCGGAAAGCCATGGTTTTTATTAAAAAAAAATTGAAAAAAATAATTAAATTTTGCAAAACTTTTAAAAAGTTAATAAAATGTTTGCAGTTAAAATTTTTAAAATGCCTTTTTGACTCGATGGTGCGATTTACAAAGAAACTCAATTCACGCGATACGCTACAAAACGTACATTTTCAAAATATTTACGCCAATTTCTTATAAATTTGTGGTCTTGGTATCTCGTTATTGGTGCGCTTACATCAACTTGGTAGACCTTAAACTGTATTACACCATTTTTTTTAAATACTGTTCTCAAAACTCAATTCCGATGAATGAAAACATATAAAATCAGCCATTCGGTTTCATCCAGACTTTTAGATTTCAACCAAACTTGGTTGATTGAAGATGGACATCATATAACTCTAATCTCGTCCAAATGTAGGACATCGCGTGAAAAATATTCCAAAATTTTTAAAAATTAGTCGTATATAATCCTCCAAACATTTGCAACGGCATAAGCTACGAGAGTCACTGATACTACTAAAGAGAGTACTGATACTATAAAGCTACTTTACTAATGGTTCTACTGCTATAAGAAATTATTCATATCTTCACGGCAAAATAAGTATTTTCTCAAAATTCATAAAATAAAAATTTTTTTTTAATAAAATATATTTTTTATATAGATCTTTTTTCTATTGTATTTAGTACCTTTTCAGATTTTATGTATGACTTTAGACCCCGTTAGTGTAGTACAGAGGGATTTGCCAACGGCGTTATGGAATAATTTACAATAAATAAGTGCTTATTTTACTTCGACCTTTTTGTTGTAATTCAATAAATAAATATTCAACCTCGATCTTGAATATTTATTTATTGAAGGAATAATTTATAATTAGCATATATTTTTTTGAAAATTCAAAAAAACCGTTTCTGAAGGTAAAAAAAAATGTTTTTTACCTTCAAAAACTTATTGTTTGCTTATTTTATTTAAAGCGCGACTTTAGAATGAGGTATCAATAAATCACTCAGCTTTAACCATACACACAGAGAAATAAAGTGACAACCGAATGGAAAATGGTATTTAATGGTAACAACTTATAAATTCAGTTCGTACAACGATATTAACATTAGATTTCTGAAAATGTCGGTTGTTGCAACTAAATTTCAGTTGAATTAACTGAACTTTCATTTCATTTATTTATTTATTCATAATCTAAAAGCCAGTGGTGGCCAAACGATTACATAGCAGTCTATGAGTAAGATTTATGTATCTGTAATAACTTAAACTAAAAAAAAGATATACAAACAAAATTTAATAATTAAACCTAAATAAACAACCCACCAAACCCTAGTAGCACGAATTTGTAAGACACCGATCATAAAAACAATATTTGATTCTATAGCCAGCTTTTATAAGACTTAATCACATTAAGAAGCTAATATTTTCAATAAATAGCATAAATAAATAGCAATAGCATTTTACTCATGATATATTAAATACAACTTGCCACAATGTTCCTAAACGTTCCCACACTCACTTCAAAGTTTCTATCCCTATAAGAAATCACATAATCCCATAGTCTATATACTTTGGACACAAACGAGTTCTGCATATATAGCGTAATAATTCTCGGACATACTAAATTAAATGCCCTAGTAGACGGCCCAAAACTAAAGCGGTTTACCAAATACTCAGGCATGCCATATTTTATAGTTTTGAAAAAGAATATCAATAAACGCATGTTAACATAATCTGTAAAACTCATACCTAAGAAATTAAAGACACACTCGGTTACATGAGACCTTAACCGCAAGCCATACGCAAACCTTATTACAACTCGTGTAAAATTCCAATCCATATAATATAATCGGCATAAGTAATGTTTTCACTATAAATTTTCTTGTTTTCAGTGGAAAGTAAAAAGCAACACTATTTATACGCTTAAGGGAAAAACATATTCTTGAGATAAGCATGCTTATATGGAATTCAAACGATATTTTATCATCCAAATATATTCCTAAGGTCTTGTAATGCGAAATATATTCAATAAAAATTATAATGGGCAAATGGAACACAGTTAAAGAACACACGAAGATCCCAAAATCTATTTTTCTAAAAATTCTACAATTTTGTCTTAGTGACAACAATTATTTTAACTATGATGACAAAATCTATAATCAGGTCTATGGAATGCCGATGGGTAACCCTTTATCTCCCACAATAGCTGACATAGTTTTAGATAACTTACTTGACAACGCTATTCTTGAACTGAAAAATAATAATATAAAATTTAAATACATATCAAAGTATGTAGACGACATATTAGCTATTATAAACAAAGACGATAAGGATGAAATCTTAAAAACCCTGAATACTCAGCACCCGAAAATAAAATTCACTATTGAAATTGAAAAAGAAAAAGAAATTGCATACCTGGACACGAAACTAAGGCGAGAAGGGGATAATATAACAGTTGATTGGTATACTAAAGCGACATCATCAGGTAGAATTATGAACTACCATTCAACACAACCAATGAACCAAATTATAAATACGGCGAAGAACTTTATATTTAGAGTACTAAAAATCAGCGATGCAAAATTCCACAATAAAAATACAAAAATTATCATAAAAATTCTTAAAGACAATAGCTTTCCAATTAAATTAATAAATTTACTTGTTAACGAAACCAAAATGAAAATTGCTAATAACATCAAAACTCCTAGCACAGATAATATTGAAAGAAAGATTTTTTACAGTGTACAATATGTACCAGGCTTAACAGACAATAAAAACATGAAGAACACAATGGATACCGAAAAAATCAATTTTGCCTATACGCCAAACACAACAGTCAATAGAATATTTTCTAAAATAAAAGCGCCAATTCCTAAACAACAACAAAACAATGTTGTGTATAAAGTAAGTTGCGGGGGGAATAAAGAGGAAAGCTGTAATCTAATTTATATAGGAACAACTAAACGTAGTGTAGAGACAAGAATGAACGAGCACAAAAATGACATTATCAAGGGAAGAGAGACAAGTGCATTAGCAATACACATAAAAACAACTAATCACACAGCTGATTTCAACAACATTGAAATACTGGACAAAATAAATAGTGAGAGGAAAAGGTACACAGTGGAAAGCCTAAGAATACAAAAAAACATAAACAAAACGATGAACTTGAAGGAAGACACCAATAAGATCAACTCTAGCTACATCGTTGCCATACAATAAAATTAACTGTGATTATTATACATATTTTAAGCCGTGTTTATTAAGGAAAAGCTTCGTGTTTTTGTTTTGTTTATGTTTAATAAAAAATAAAATAACATTAATTTAAATGTAATTAACAAAATATTTATGTTACTGTAAGTAAATGAAATATGTTTTTGGTGTGATATTATTGTTTTTAACATAATGTTTTATAATTTAAATAGACGTCTCTTGAAAAAGTCAACAAATAATTGACGAAACGTCGAGAAAAACATGTAAAATAAATGCATTTTTATTTACATTAGAACAAATCATAGGTCTGATTAGCTTAACAAACCTAATCCAAAGGAATGCTACCGAACCGTATATCAAATGTTTTCAATAATAACCGAATTTCATAATAACCGAATTTCAGTTGGCAAATAGCAAAATTGTTCTCTGTGTGTAGCTTCTGCAACGTTTAAGATGTTTTTTTTTTTTTCATACTTTAAATCGCGATATTTCCTTAACCATAAGAGCTAGCAATCCAAAACTTGAACGATGAAAAATGTATGTAACATTTACTTACCAATTATACCGATTACCTAAAATTAAATGGTTACAGGTCGAAAATTTCATAATTTTTTATGGTTTCATATGGAATAAGTCCTATGGAAAAAACTGCGAAATTTTAAAAATCGGAAAATTTTGGATTCACTTGTAAACCACCATATAACTTTTCACTCAGCAGCGATATGGATATTACTTTTTTAGTGAATGTATCTTTCGAATCTAGTGACTCTATTTTGTATTGCTTTGAATCTATAAGTTAAAAACTATGAGCTAAAAACTAAAATAAATATTAAAACTGTTGCAAGTTTAAAGTAATTTTTTTAATTTTTCGACATTTAAATGGCCAAAAAATTCTTTTGGTGAAGACGTTTCAACATGAAACTTTGCAAGTTTCAGTATAGTATAAGTGTAGTCAATCTAACCCTGTAAATCGTTCCTCTCAATTCATAAAATCTTGAGAAACAATGGCAATCTTAAGTCAGTTTCAACAGGTGTCGAAAATTTTTGAGTAGCTCATTTCAAACATTTCATATTTTTTAAAGTGAAAGTGAAGTGAAAAACTCGAATATATCTGTTGTTCACACAAAGTAACAAAAAAAATGAAACCACTAACCAACACGATTTATTTGTATTTAAAATTAAATAGTTGTTAACAAATTATTTATATCTTATTTATTGTTACTATTTCTTAAACGAATTAATTTAATTATATTTTACTACATTTATTTCTCTACAAAATGTCTGATACTCATTCATTCATATGAGTGTCTCTGAATGAATAAAATTTCTTCAAATAAAAAAAAAAAGTTCAATCGCCTTTCAAGTATTTAGAAATATTAAAACAATTAACACCGTTTTTTTTTATAAATTTGGGTGTATAATTTATTTAATAGTAGCGTATACAAAAAAAAAAGGAACAGTTATAATTTACCATATACAATTTTAATAACGTAAAGATTTCATAAATATTTATTGCTAATAAAATGAAAGTTTTCTTGTCTTCCTTATTAAGATTTTTAAACAAATTTCAAAAAAGGCAAAAGGTGCTAATTAAAAAAATTAAATTATTAATTTTGAAGTGTAGTCAGTAGGTGGTTTTGTGATTATATCTATTAACGCTAAATTCAACACTTTTCTACAATTATATATGTAACAAATTAAAGATATTAACCCTTTTAGCCACACTTTTGCCAAGAAAATATATTTGAACTACCGAGCAAAATCATACATTAACACACCAGGCACACTCAAAAAGTTTGACAGTTGGTTGCGTAGTAATCATTAGTAGGTTTCTGAGACCCTAACAGTTATGAATTTAATTATAAAAAAAATCGCAAAGTAGATTTCCTAGCAAAACCACACATTACCAAATAATGGGTAAAGTAATGTATCGCCATAGGGCTTCACCCATTACAATATACCTTACTTCACTGATGAATTTTACAGGCGATGAGCCTAAAAGTAATAGGTGGACCCATTACGTTGTAAGGGGTAAAGTAACTGGTTACTTATTTGGTGACATGGTGGGAAAAAGTAATAGATTTTCACAAAAAAAAAACAGTATTAAAAAAAATTATTACAAACACTTTTTTTAATTAAATAAATAACTTGGTCTCGCTGGTATTCGAACTTGGGGTCCTGTGGTTGTTAGGCGAGAACTCTACCCACTGAGCTATCGTCACATATAATAGTAAGTTCTTTAAAATGTAAATGAAATGAATCGAAGCGATTTTCCGTTTTTTGATGTTAAAACAATATACCTTACCCTCATGCTTACAAAAATTCACAAAGTAATGTGTCTAAATATAGATTTTCAACAACATATTTCAATTATTACTTTACGTTTATAGTTCATGCATTATGTAATTGATGATCGGTAAGTAATTATTTTTTGTTTCGAAATAATGTAAAATGTAATGATGTATCATTACAAGGTAATCCAAGAGTACACAATTATTGGTAACTCACTTTATGTTTTGAAATAATGCTGAATTTAAGAAGTGTACATTACAAAGTAATGCATTATGTAACCCATTACCGGTAACTCATTAGATTTTGTTGGAAAATAATGATACAGGTAAGAACCCATTGCAAAGTTTTGATGTGTTATAGAGACAATCTGAAAATTATAAGCCACAAATAACAATACAATTTAAATGGAAATTCACTGATGACGTCTGTCCATTAAAAAAGACAGAAACTGATTTGAAAATGAATAGTGTTCATAATTTTTAGAGAAAAACGTTTATTCTTCTTCTTAACCTCAGCCTTTCTAAAGTTGTAAAAAGTTGAAGCAAAAGTAAAAAAAAATTGAATATTTTAACCTCACTGAACTTATATTTATTTCGCTGGCAAACATTTTAAAGATGATTAAAAATACAACAAAAGCTGCAGCAAAGGGATAGAAGGAAGTTTGGTTTCAACTAATATTATTGTTATTTGTATGTGGTAGCAACAACTTTTAAACGCTGCAAAAATTTTGCAAAAAAAATCACAGCTTCTTGGTGAACTTATAATTTTTCGTCCACTGTATTTATAAAAAGCAACAAAAAAAATGTTTAAAAAATTCTACTCACGCACACTCACTCACGCAAGAAAGAGTAGAATTCTGAATTATTTTTCGTAAAATTTTTCTAATTTTAATACTTTTATAACTTCAACAAGACTACCCTTAGACTTATATTGCTTCTATCAAAATGCCCATTAAATTTAAATGACTTTTCAATAAAAAAAATATCCAGAATATCAAACATTTTTTCACAAATCTGGGATATATTTTTTAAAAAGATATTTTTTAATTTATTTTGACATGTACCTTTTTTGAAGGAAACCCCCAATAATTCAGTTTGATACTCGTATCTTTGTATCGTGATTTCGTCCTTGAAATGTTTTTAACAAATATGCGGTATATTTTAAGGTAACATATATAAAAGCTGAAGTGAGGAAGCTTTAATAAGATTTTTTTTTTTTTAATTCCTCTCTTGTGAAGGATACTCCCATTGTTTAGTTTGATATCCTTGTATCCTGATTTCATCTTTGTAATTTTTTTTACAGCATTGCGATATCTTTTTTAATAACTTATATAAAAACTAGAGTTAGGAAATTTTCCTAAGAATTTTAACTTTTTTTTTTTAAATTTGCCTCTTTTGAGGGATACTCCTATGGTTCAATTTTATATTCTGTATCCTGATTTCATTCTTGAATTTATTTTCGCAAATCTTTGTTATTTTTTTTTATAACATATATAAAAACTGGAGTGAGGAAATTTTCCGAAGATTTTTTGAAATTTCCCTCTTTTGAATGGTTCAGTTTGATATCCTTATGTTCTGATTTCTTACTTGATAGTTTTTTCACATCATTCTGACAACTTTTTCATTAACATATAAAAATCTGAAGTGAGGAAACTTTCCTAAGCTTTTAATTTTTTTTTTTTTAATCTTTTTTAATAACATTTTAAAACTGGAGTGAGAAAATTTTCCTAAAATTTTAAAATTTTTTTTGAAATTTCCTTCTTTTGAAGGATATCCCCATGGTTCAGTTTGATGTCCTTGTGTTCTAATAACATGCTTTAAATTTTTTTTGTAACTTTCTTTAGTGAGGAAATTTGCATAAGATTTTTAATCTTTTTTTTTTTTTTTAAATTTCCCTCTTTTGAAGTATACATTCATGGTTCAGTTTAAAGTGCGTGTATCTTGATTTCGTCCTTGAAATTTTTTTCACAAATCTTCGACATATTTTTTAATAACACATATATCGCACACTCACTCACTAAGAGCTTTTTCCTACTCACACTCACTCAGGTTTACATGAGTAAAGTTGAGTTTTACTCACACTGATCACGTCGCTTCTCTATTAGCGAAAAAAGCTCTTTCGGAAAAGTCGCATAAAAACCAAACTATTAGAATATAAGAAAAAAACTCACACACCCCTTCGATTAAATGAAATAAGCATTAATATACATTATTTTTAGCTTATGTTGCTTTATGTCTTCAGAAAAGCTTTAATTTTATACCAAATTTGTGTATGAGTACTAGAGTTGTCAAAACCGGTATCCGAGCTATTCAATAAAGCGTTTTTTTTTTTTTATTTTTCCGGTTTTTCTAAAAGAGTGGTTTTCGAGAAACCCGTTTTTTCGTCTCGAATAATTCGGAATTCTCGAATATTTATCAATCTGAAAATTGCATCGAAATATGCATTTTTTTAAATAATTTGCGAGGGTTCTCTCAATTTTAATTACTAGCAAGTATAAAATTCTGTAAAGACAAATAAGTTTTGGTACGTTTTAGGTTTTTCTTACTTTTTTCCGATTTTGAGCTTAAAAAAACTTTTTATTTAGATTTTTGAGATTATAGTTGCTTTCGTAAAGATTTACGATGTTTTTTCTCTCACTGTAATATTAAACGATTGTTCGTTAATGTTATAATTATGTACAGTTCGACCGTCACAAAAGTTGAAAAACATGAGGGTGAATTTTGTTTAAAAAGTACTTTTTCGCATGGCATATCCTCTTTCTAGTTTTAAATAGGCCAGTTTGCTGCGTAAGCTTAGTTTTTTTTTTGTTATTTTACAACATAATATTGGAGCAGCATATAAAAAAGTTTAAATTCAAAAATTATATGGAGTTTTTGAATTTAATGAAATCTGAGATGGTAGATCCGAATGGTGCTTGAGTTCACAATATAGGACCACACTGTTGGACGGATGGCAAAAACATTATTAAAATTTCCTTAATTTTTGAATATTAAGGACTTCCAAAATATAATTCAAATTATTCTTTATTATGAATTCACACGTTGAAACTAAAAATATTTATTACATAATATTACTTTGTAGTTGAAAGAAATCGTTAAAACAGCACATGAGGAACTAAAAAATGTTAAATAATACAAAATTTGAATGAAAATTGCATGATTTTTTTTTTTTTTTTTTTTTTTTTTTAATAACTTAAAACTCATACTCTAAATACAATTACGCATAAATAAATATACTACAATAAATATAAATTAATATCAAAAGAAAAAAAGGTGAAGTACTTTCATTTTCATTTATGATTTTACACGTACTACCGTGTACACAAAATATATTAAAATAAAAACATTTCATTTCGATAAAAAAAAAAAAAAAATAACTAAAGATGAGACCTTTTTTGTTATAAAGTGAATGTGATTTTGGGTGTGAGTATTTTTTTTTTTTGGAAAAGAAACAAATTATGACGTTTTTTTAACCTTTCTAGTCGTTGGTATGTGATTGGCATTTAATTTAACTAAATATTTTGGTTTTACAATATTTATGTATTTCTTAAAAGAAATTTCACTTTCTTGAATTAAAAAAAAACCCCCAAACTACCATCATGCTGATAATGTAGTAACTTTTGGACATTTTTGGAATTTCTTATTAACCATAGATGTGGTAATAAAATATTTTAACATCAATTTAACATAAATTATCAAAATTTTTTTGGGAAATCAGTCAAAATAAACACCACGCACAAAATTAACATAAAAATCTACTTTTTTTTTTCAAAGTGATCATAATAAATTTTTAAAACCGGAAATTAGGTTTATCACTATTTAGCAGTTAAAATGTCAGATTAATACTTATTTTCATAAAATCCCGTAATTTATTTATTGGGTATAGAACTAACAAATTTAATGTTGTTTTCATACAAAATTAGAACAAAATTAACTGTTTGTTAAATTCATAGACCAATTACCAAGGACTTCTATTTGTGACGTTGCCCAGAACAATAGCATTCCAAAATAAAGATACATGTAGATGTATCGAACTAAATATTCAGTACACCATTTAATGCACTAAATCTTAGCAAATATGCTTAGAATATCATTTACATATTCAAAACGCTTACAAATTTTTCAAACTAAAATATTTCCACCTCAAGTCCAAAAATATAATATTATATTGTAATATTAGATTTTATTTGTTGCTTTACCAAAAGTTTGATCATTTTCATGATAGACAATACAATTGTTTCATTGGCATCACCCAAATCTGCAGTTGTCTGCAATAAAGTAGAGCAATATTCTAACTAAATACAGGGTGTCCGCCGGGAACACCCTGTAATGTTTACCAAAATGGCTGTTTTGCAGCCATTTTGGTAAACATTAGTCTTGACAGTTCATATTTGGCAGTGGTGAAGTAGACACGTGGCAAATTTATTATGGAAAAATATTCGATAAACCAAAGTGTTTTAATCGTTAAAACATTTTATCAAAATCAATCATCAATTACCGTGACGATGAGAAAGTTACGTGAAATTTTTGGGAGGAACAACGTTTGTTGGCACGTTGTTCGTCCCAAATATTTCACTATTTATCGTGTAGTGAATGATTTCGAAGAATGAGGGTCTGTAGGTGATAGGCCCACAACGTACTGCAAGATCGGCTGAAAACATTACTGCTGCTCAAGAAAGTGTTCAAAACAATCCATCAACCTCAATTCGACGCCGTGCTCAGGAGCTTGGTCTTCAAAGAACAAATTTGGCCAAAATTTTACACAAGGATTTGCATTTGTTCCCATTTAAAATTCAGTTGACACAAAAGCTTGTTCCACAAGACCATTTACGCCGCCATACATATGCCAATAGGATGTTATAGCTCGCCCATGACAACCACGATTTTCATGAAAAAATCATAATGAGTGACTAGGCACATTTTTATTTGAATGGATATACATATGAATAAACAGAATAGTCGGTTCTGGGCAATGGAAAACACTCAACTTATTCATCAGTCACCTTTGCATCCATTAAAAGTGACAGTCTGGTGGGCAATTTGGTCAGGAGGAATCATTGGACCTTACTTTTTTGAAAATGAAAACGGCGTAACGGTAACTGTGAATGGGGAGCGATATCGTGATATGATTGAAAACTTTTTCGCGCCACAACTGCATGCTTTGGGCTTGATTAACATGTGGTATCAACAATACGGTGCCAGGATTACAATGGAATTACAGCGAGACCTCTTACCACAACGAGTTATTTCAAGAAATGGTGATGTTAATTGGCCTCCCCGGTCGCCTGATTTGACTGCTCCGAACTTCTTTTTGTGGGGATATCTGAAAATCAAGGTTTATGCAAACAAACCAGAAACGCTTGAGCAACTCAAACAAAATATTCGTGATGAAATTAATGAAATAACGCGTTAAATGTGTAAGAATGTAATGAAAAATGTGCTCAAAAGGTCTCGCATTTGTCAGGCTAACAGAAGCGGACATTTATCTGATATTGTATTCCATACATAATTGCCGACATTAAATAAAACATTTATCAATATAAGATCCATTCTCTTTCATTTAATAAAAAATTATAAACAAACAAAGTAGTATACCTTCCCGGCGGAAGGTATACTACTTTTGTAAATTCACAATTACTATTTCTTTGTAGTTTGTCAAAACGGTGTAGGGCAACCGAAAAAAATACTCACGTAGCAAACCTTGTATAATGAAAACATGGTTATATCTTAACGGTGCATGTGGTGAGTCTACATATTCTATAATTGATAAGACTGTATTCTTTTGGTATAAAGTTTTCAATTAATTTTATTTCAAATTGAAAATATTTAAAAAAAAAAATAATAAATATCAAAAACAAAAACAAAAGACGTTTATTACGATTTTTTTATTATTAATGTTGTATGCACTTATGTATATCTAGAATACTCAAAGCAAAATATGATTTTAACAATAACTTACGAGAAAATGCGAAAAAAATGCAATTGTGATGATTTTTTCATTGTCAAGTAATTATTTGCAAAATTAAGTAAACAACTTTTTAAAGCGAAGAGAAAATGTTAAATGTCAAAACCCACGTTTTTTTTAATGTTTCATATTACACATCAGTACAACTCGAGTAATCAAGTGCTACTTACACAAAAAATCATTTTCAAGACGCGAGGGAAGCTTATTTCTGAAAACTTTGCCTAATTTATTGATATAGGAAGCATTATCAGGCGCGAATACAGGAAAATGTTTTGGAAGGAAGGTAGGGTATTTGGAAATTATTTAATTTTAATTATGGATGCTTATAGTTTTAATATAAGATATGAAAATCTTGAAAGAAATTAGGATGATATCAATACACTCAAAAAAATAAGTTAGTAGAAAAATTAGTAAAGCGTCTTGTAAAGCAAGTATACTGTTTCTCAAGAAATTTTTTGCTGAAATTGTGTTTTCAGCTAAAATGTTAGTTAGACTTATTCAGCACTTAACAGTTATGCACTAATATTTTACTAATAGTTTACTAATGTTTTACTAATGTATTTTGCTACTAAGCACATTATTAGTGTATGGGTAGAATGAAGTAGATGTCGCGGCATGTTAAGATGTAGAAGAGACGAGGAAAATGATACTAGAAAGTACAACTCTCGTAAAACATATAAAAAAAACCAACCATGAAAGATTTTTTATATGCTTTCCCTACAAAAGGACACCAACAATGTGTATTTAAATGTGAATTCATCCAATAAACTCAAATATTGTGTTGATTCCGGCTTGTCAAAGAAATTGATTATTAATTGAATTAAAGACAAAATAAAATATTTAAATTTAATAAAAAAAAACAAAATACATATCTGTAAACTAATGTAGTATTAATTTTTGTCAAAAGACAAAAATTTATTTAAAAAGATCGAAGAAAAATAAGAAAATGTAGTATTAATTTATAGAATGTGGGAAAATTGCAAACAAATATACATTTAGGTAGATAAACTAAAGCGAAAGAGAAGTACACATCTTAGGTAGATTTTTACATTTCATTTCTCTATTTGCAAAAAATGGTTGTATATGTGTTTGTCATATTTTGTTATTTTTTTTTTTGTTTTGTTTCTAGAATTATCTACAGCATTTAGCTTCAGTCCAAATTGTCATCAAGTGTTTATGTTATATTTAATTATTTCTATATATTTTTCGACATTATATTAATTCATGTCGTCAATGTATGGACATTTTTATATTTTTTAATGTATTGTAAGTTTTTTTTTAAGAAACACAAGCATTTAACAAGCTTTACAATGAAAAAACATAAAGACATACAAATAAATTTAACAAAAACGGCGATTATTAGCGATTTTGGCAGTCGTCGCGCATTTAAGAAGTGGGTTATAATATTTTAATCACACTGGAAAAAAAAGTCAATAAAGTCAGCAACATTTTTGCTGCAAAAAAATTAGTAAATTCAGCAAAAATTTTGCTAATTTCAGCAAGTTGACAATTATAAAATTATTATTATAATTGCAAAAATTATGTTTTTCTTTAAATATTCTAGTTAAATATAAGCGCATAAAATACAAATAAAGAACAAAAAATCATAGAGACAAAAATTTTTTTTTTTATGAAATTCATTATTTTTTTTTAAATATTTTTATTTTGAAAACAATTAATTGACAAACAGTTTTTTAATTTCCATATGTTTACACCTAATTCAAAGTTATTGTAAAAACTTAATTTATTTTCAAACTTCATTCAATTGTAAATTTATGCAAAATTTTTAGATTTTCGAGGTAAAAACAACTTACAATATAATTTTTTTTCTTTTGTTATGCTAACATGTCAGTCACTTAAATTTACTATAAATATTATTAATAATTTTGACACAGTTTTACAATTTGTCATAAAAACTAATTGTTGTTGACAATATGTCAATATATTTTTAAATATATTTGACATGTATTCATGTTAATCATTATTTAGAAGAATTAATGAAGCAAAAAAATATTGTATTGACTAAATTGCCTAAAGAAAAAATGTGAAAAGTTTTATTTCTGTGTCTTAAATTTAACCCATTATATACCGTTTCTCGATTTCGTGGGAATTATCGATTCCGTGATGGGTAGGTTTTCCAATAAACTTTTTTTTTTTGGCAATTTTTATAGTTTAATTACGCCCTTTAGTGCTGGCAAGAGTAATTAATATTTAAAATTTTACATATTGTAAGCATTTAAAGCATTGACATTGTTTTAACCTTGTTTTAGTACAGGGTGTACTTACAGGTTGTCAAAGTTGCCTACCTCGTGTATCAAAAATATTTGGTATGTGTAACTTGTGTAAATGAACACCGATTTCTTAAATGTTTAGTCTGGAGTAATATAAGTTGTAAAATAAAGAAAACGCATGAACAGTAGGGTGATAACTTTTTTTGGACAACATTCTCCCCAGGGGTTTTCTAATGGCAAATATTGTATTAATGATAAAAAAAAACTATTTCAGTTCAATTTGGTAAAAAAAACCTTACTCACCGACAGCGATTTCTAAAATGCCTTTAATATATATTTTTTTTAAATTTTTTTTAATAACAATTTTTTTTAAAATATGGTTTATACATATGTAAGTAAGCAAATTTGGAAGAAAACTATTCCATTGACTCGAAAACGGACTTTACTATTGAAATCAGCATGCCTTAATTATATAGATGTGATGGTCAGACGTTGAGGCATCAAAAAAAGTTTTTTTTAACTTTGTTTGATTCAAAACTTTAACGCGTTTAACGATAGCCAAAATCTAAAAACGCAGTTCTTAATATTTGTCCATGCCCCATACGATTTTGTATGGTTTATCTCCTCTACTTTAAAAGTTGTTTGAACTTAAAAATGAAAATGTGGTTTTTTGATATGACTTTTTTGGTTTATCTACCAAAAAAAAACTGTAACTGTAACTTGTAACTTGTAATGGAATTAAAAACAAAAATTCTTCGTATTGATAATACTTCACGACATAAGAGATTTTAAATTGAATTAGCTTTAATAGTTAAATAGTCAAAAAACCTTAAAGTTCAAAATTAAAAAATTTTAATATTTGCCACTAACTACAAAGATTTTGTGGAGCAAATTTCAGCCAAAGCGAATATGGCAAACCTGTTGCGACTTGCGACCAAAGTCCTTCATAATTGAAAATTTTCGAAAATTACTGAATTTTTCGTAGGTCGTCCGAGTTGGCTGAAATTTGTATCACAAAATCTTTGGACCAAGTGGTATAATAACTCGCCTAACATCTGATGAAAATTGAGAGTCTGAGTTATTTTTAAAAAATTTAAAAAAAAAAATTATAAAAACGCCATTTTTAACAAAATTTAAGTCGCAATATCTCAAAAACCATAAGTGTGGTTTAAAAAGTGTTAAAAAAATCATATTCAGCGTTAACAAATTTTTTAAAAATTACCCAGCCAGAAAAATACGAACGGCAAAGCATTGGCCCAGTGCTTTCATTGGTGGTATGAGCGTTGGCAGAGCGTTGGATATCTGAAGAATTAAGTGCTTTGCCAACCCCAAAATGATAACACCGGGCAGGGCTTGGCCGTTCCTTTTTAAAAACGTTGGCAAAGATGTTGCAATGAGCGATTTGCCAGTACCAAAACCATAATTTTAAAACGTTTACAAAGCATTGGTAGAGCAACCAATAAAGTGCTTTTTTAATAATAATATAAGTGCTTTGCCAACCCCAAAATGATAACACCGGGCAGGGCTTGGCCGTTTCTTTTTTAAAACGTTGGCAAAGCACTGGCAATAAGCGCTTTGCCAGTACGAAAACCAAAAACGACCAATAAAGTTCTACTTAGTAATTTACTTCAGTAAAGAGTTGTATTATTTCTTATTGAATGATTTTGGTAATTTGAACAGAAATAACAATAGGCTTGCTTCAGCTAAGTTAATTACAAAATAACTGAATATTTTTTTTACCAAATTATTTTTGTGATAAGTTAGCACGATTTTTTACTACAATTTCACTAAAGAAAAAAATTTGAAAATAAATTTCTTCAGTAAAATTTTAGTACAAAAACTATACTTTGTGCTGACTATAATAGGAGACCTTAATAATCTTAACTTCAAATCATAAATTGCAATTTAGTCTTGAATTTTTCCACTTTTGTTGCGAACAAGGGATGTGCCTCTGTTTTTATTAAGTTAACTTGTAAATTTTGTAAATAAGTACTGGCAATGCACTTTTTGCCAACGTTGGGAAAGCGTTCTAAGTCAGTACTGTGCCAGTGCTTTTTTAATTTTACGGTTGTAAATTTAGTAAATCAAGTACTGGCAAAGCACTTTTTACAAACGTTGGCAGAGCGTTCCAAGCCAGAGCTGTGATAGTGCTTTTATTATTTTTACTGTTGTAAATTTTTTAATTAAGCACTGGCAAAGCACTTTTTACTAACGATGGCAGAGCGTTGTAAATCAGTGCTTTGCCATCAATTTATTTGTTGGATCATTGGCAAATAGTGCTCTGCCAGTGCTTGATTTTTCAGACCATTGGCAATTTCTGGCTGGGTATATATTAAACAACATATTTTTGTTACAATGCAAAAATTTAAAATTCGGAATGTTTTGGTTAAGCTTTCCGATTTTTCTCAAATACGTAATACATAACTTTTAGACCTAGAGCTACTATAATCCGCACAATATTTAATGAAAATCAAACATTTAAGTAAAATGTTCTAATACAAACACTAAAACGATTGTCTAAGGTGTAATTTTAGCCTTAATTTTTTTAACTGTTATAATGTATAAGCTAATTCAAAAATTTTCGACATTTGATGAAACTTGCTTTAGAGGTTCTTATTTCCCAACATTTTATGAATTGAGTGCAACGATGGAAAGGGTTAGGTAACCTATAATTAAAAACGATGACATGCAAAGTTTCACGTTGAAGAGTCTTCACCTAAAGAATTGATGGCTATTTAAAAGTAAAAAAAAATTAAAAAATGTAACTTGAAACTTGAAACTTAAGCGTTAAGAGTTTTTTCATTCATTTTACTCATCATTTTTCATTTTCAGATCCAAACCAATACAAAATTAAGTCACTACATTTTAAATATACATTCACTAAAAAGTAATATCCATATCGCTGCCGGGTGAAAAGTTCCTTATTATTTTAATTAAATATCCACAATTATTAAATATGTTAAATTCAACAATAACATATATATTCATATAAAGTCATATAAAATTATATCTCAAATAGATATATAATTCTTTATATTGCACTTCATATAGTGCAATATATAAAAATATATAATTACATATCGATTTATATATGATTACATATGCTACACGGAATTGCATACATTTGTATAAAATTGTATCTAATTGTAATTACATAATTTGATTCATTTGGATGAGGACAAAATGTATTCGAATACAATTGTAGCAAACTACATCTAATCTCATCTAATTAGATCTAGTTTTATCAAATAATGTGCCTTAGTAACAGATTATATCTGTTATGATACAATTGGATGTTCTCATTTTACGGATATAATTATATATTTTACGAAAATTCACAAAATACAGATTATATCTGTTATGATACAATTGGATGTTCTCATTTTACGGATTTAATTATATATTTTACGAAAATTCACAAAATATTTTTTGTTTGTAATTTTTAATTGTAATTTTTAGTAATTTCTACGTGCAAACAAAAGCCTTTATTGCAGAAATTCCGGAGTTTTTTTTTGTGTGCTGTCCTAGATTTGGTTTACTACTTATATTTCTAAAAACAATTGAATACAAAAACTTCACTTACCTTAACATTTGGTTGTTGCAATTGCAAGAACGTGGCTATTCCATTGCGCACACGATTCTTGACACCACGTACCGTACCCTTTGAAGAACGTATTGTTGAAGTATTCGAACCACAACGTATATCCCTATAACCAGCAAAAACGTCATCTTGTAAACTTTTCGTCTCAAAATCCGAAATACTTAAAGAATCACCATCGCCATTGGGCGAAGATAATGAGGAAGAATTATTGCCAAAACTTCTAAAATTATCATGTTCATTAACATGAAAATTATAATATTTATCAGCCTCATATTTACGAGGCATCGAATTCATTTTGGTATCAATAAAAGTACCATCTTCTTGATTTAGAACAAACGTCTTCGAAGGCAATGAAGCACGTTTCAAAGAAGAGGACATAGAAGAATTATTAATATTATTACGAGTTTTAACATAATCCGATTGTTGATAATCTTGAGTATTAATGGATTCATAATTATTATCTGATTCATAGATGGTAGGTTTCGATTTCGATTTGGATATATTTAATTGTGGTAATATATCATCTTCCTCCTCATTCTCGGCCTCATAGTCAGTGGACGAAAATTTTAAATTTTTTATTTCTCTTAATAGAGAATCGGGTAAAAATGTTTGGATTTTTTTATTATTTGTTTTCTGCGATTCCATAGGTGAAGTGGATTGTTGTCGTAAAAATTCATTTGAATGTAAAGAATCACAGCTTAGAGAAGATGCTTCACTTTCTTCGCTATCTGTGAAAGAACATTGCCTTTGTTGTTGCGATTCCTTAGATTTGGAAGAATTTGTTACTCTTATTTTTGTAGTTTTTATATGCATTTCCAGTGGCTTAATGGCGGTATTGTTGGATTTTTTTGTCAATAAATTTGGTGAAGATTGTTGTTGGGGTTGTTGTTGCTGTTGTCCATTACTTTCCAAATCACTGCCCGTACCACTATCCAAAGTATCGCAGGGTGAAAATTGTCCACTTGACATCATATAGTAGAGATAGTTGGGATTTGAAACATTTAATTCCGTTACCGTGGTCGCACCCGTATTCGAGACCGTTGCATTACCCGTTGCCGAACTCGAGTGTGTATTATTCGATACCGTTACCGTTTGATTGGTATTATTTGACGGTTTTTGCACCATATTTTCGTTTATTTTAACACTTTCTTGTTTTATTTCTCTTTTTGGAATATATTCTAGATTTTCTAAATTTTCACTTGTATTCGATAATATTTTTTCTTGATTTTCTAGAGGTTTCTGTGGATTTTCTATTTTCACTACCGTTATTTGTTTTTCGGTTTTTAATTCATTTGGTTTTATTTGTATTTTAACCACGTGATAATGATTTTCTTTTAAATTTTCCAAATTATTATTTGAATGATTTTCAATTAATTCATTAATGGTTAGAGTAGTTGTAGCTGAAGTTGTGGTTGCATCCGCTTTCGTTAAGAGACTGTTAGAGTTTTCTTCATTGAATGATCGTTTACCATGACTTAAACCGACCACCACTCTCTTGATTGTATTTGCACTAATATCAACTTGATCATCTCCTAAACTAGTCACTTCATTATGATCATGATCATTATTAGCAAGATCATTATGATGTTGTTGATTATGTTCATATTTGGTTGAAGAGTTTTGACCATTTTCTCTATATTTACTGTTACCATTATTAACCTGTTGCTGTTTTAAATGTTGGTGCTGTGGTTTTTGCTGTTGACTAGTTGTTTGGCCACTTTCTTCTTCAACTTCTTCTGGAGAGCTAAAGTTGTGTTGATTATATTTGGTAAACTCTTTTTCTTCTTCATCATTAACTCTTTCTTTTCCAACTACCTTCTCTGGTTCATTATGTTCCAAATGATCATTATGTTCATTTCCATTTCCATTTTGTATACCCATCTCTGATAAACCGTTAGATTCCAGCATTATATTTGAATTTTCTATCATTGTATTAATTTCTTTGGAAATTTCATTGGAAGTTGTACAATTTATTTGTAAAACATGTTCATTTACTGGATCTTTGGCCATTTGATCATTATTACGGTTAATATCAATTAAAGTTGTATTATTTAACAATGTAGTAGAGGATGACAATGTTAATAATTGTGACGAAGATGGTTCAAAAGCTGATGCTGAAGAATGTTGTATTTTAATAATATTAGATGAATGTTGAGAATATTCAAAATCTGTTTGATTTGGATTTAAATTTCCCGGTTGTTGATCAATAATTATAGATATGCCTTGATTGGGTGGCAAATTAGAATGATCCATACAATTAATAACAGTTTTCGTAGCCATTTTGTTTTATTATATTCTTTTAAATAACTCAAGAATAATAACAAGTTTTTAATTTAAAATATTCAGCAAAAACTTCTACTAAAACATGGTTTATTTTTTTGTTTTTTAAGTGACTATTTTAAAAAATATTCTTTGGATTTGTAAATTATATTTAAAAAAAAGTATTTGGTGTCAATATTTCTGCAAACTGTTGTAATAGGGGAGGTTTTAAAAACTTTTTACACACCTTTCAGATAAAAGTCTTTTAAATTTCATTGAACTTTGATATACATATTCTTCTAGTTAATTTGCAAATTTATATATTTTTTCTTTTTTAAAAAATTCGTTATAGTTCATGTTTAGTCGCTACTCAAAGTTTGTGATTTTTAACAAATGTGTACACTAGGGTTATAACTTTTTTTTTTTGTAACCGCTATATTTCAAAAAATGAGAAAACAAAGTTTGTCTGATTTTTATTCAGCATAAGTACGTTTACAAAAATATGTATTTCAAAGACAGTTTCTGTAAAAAGTTAAAATTTGTTGAGTAGTGTAATAAATTCGAATTTTGTTTGTAGGTAGAAATTTTCATTATTTCAGAAATATTCATTATTTCAGAACTAATAAAACTTAAGGCTGAAATTTTAGTATGTATTATGGTACAGTCAAACGTTCAGCATGATTTTTTTTATTTAAAACAATTACGGATATTAAAGGGTCACATTTTTAAAGGGCATTTTAGATTCTGAAATGTTATGACAAATAATTTTGTGAGAGAGCAGAGATTATTATCTTTCATCTGGTACCCATATTGGCATAATGTAATAAGTACAAATATTTAAATATTTGTTTGGCAATTGAATTTTAAATGTCCTTTTGAATGGACATAGGATGTTATAACTAAAATCTGAATACGCAATTTAACTACCTGTGGTCTCCTGTTTTACATGTATAACTATCGATTTTCCCATGCGTTGCTAAAAATATTTGCAGAATATATTTCAGAAAAACTAATTATGGGTTTTTGAAATAATCGCGAATAAAGAACATTTTTTCATTATTCTTTTAGAGAAAAAATTAATTTTTGTGCAACACTGTTTCAAGAAGAGGATTTGATCTTTAAAATGAGCCAAAGTTTTTGTTGACGCGTTTTAAAGTTATGATAAGTCAAACATTGTGTATTTCTTACACATTTGTTAAAAACCCTTAACTCTGAGCAGCGACTAACCGCGAACTATAACGAATTTTAGAAGAAAAAAATACGTTAAGACTATACACTGCGTTGAATAACTATAATACCAAATGATTTTTGCTATTTTTTCTAATATAAAAAACATTTTTTTAATACTTATAACTGTTTTTAAGAGTGTTATAACTGATCTCTTATTGTGTAAAATTTAAGAGATTACTTAATTGATTTAAGAGAATAATTGTGTGATAATATTTTATTAAAGTTTAATAACTATAATTGCATATAACGGTAAACTAAGAAGAAATAAAGAAAAATTTAATAATTATTTTTGTTTTTTATGCAATTTCAATCAATTTGCAATAAAATGCAGGATGGTTCATACCTAAGTGATTTTGAAAAAGGCCAAATTTCAGCGTATATAAAAACTGGCTTAAGTTTTCGGGAAATGTGTTTGTCACATATATTGCAAATAATCCGAGTGCTTATGTTAAAAATAAAACAGGGGGTCTGAAAAAAAGTCTTTCTGATCGGCACCGGCATAAAATAATCACAAAGTAATCAACTCCGTCAGCAACTCAATGAAGAGTCTCAATCAGATAATCGAGGAATGAAAGGTAAATGTGTCAAAATCAACCACAAGTCGGCTCTTAAAGGATTCCCAGAGAATTACTCGACAAAAGCTGATGTTAAGACTATTACCCAGCTACAAAACTGATCGAATTGAATTCGCTAAAAGGAATTTAAAAAACCAACTGGTAAGTCAATAATCGCTGTTGTTGGGAAGTTGATGACAAAAAGTTCAATCTTGATGGTCGAGATGATTTTAACAGCTAATGGAGAGACTTACTTAAGGAACCACGATATTTCTCAAAAAGAAATTTCGGAGGCGGATCCTTAATGGTTTGGGGCGTTTTTTGTTTCGACGGTATGATTGATTTGGCATTTCCAATCAGCAGAATGAATTTTTCTGAATACATTACAGTATTAGAAACGATATTGGTGTCATTTATTGAAAATAGCAACGAAGAAAAATTTACTTTCCACCAAGACAATGCCTCAGTACATATAAGTCGTCAGACGATGGAATGGCTATTGTCAAAAAATATATAAGAATTGGAAAGACCCACATGTTCTCTGGATCAAAACCCCATTGAGAATATTTAAGGAGTATTAACCCGTAAAGTTTGCACAGAAAATCGTCAATACGAAAGCGTTTTTCATCTAAACAAAGCAGTTATTTATGCGTGTAGATCTATAACGAATTTTCGAGTTGATTCAAAAAATAAAATATTTTATTCAAATTTTTGTAAATTTGTATATATTAAGTTAAGTGTATTTATAGTTATGAAACACTAATTGATTTTGTTATTCCTTTTTTAAATAATAAAATTAAAAATAAATGAATTGTTTTTTTTTCGTTAAATATTATTAATTTTATTTGAGTTTGAATTTTTAACGTCTTTTTCAGACAATTGCAATTAATACTATAATTAATATGCAATTTTATTTAATTTTAATTGTGAAAGGCATGGTAGAGAAGAATGAGTGTATTTTCTAAAAATCATAACTACATTGTAAATTTTCAATTTTCTGAATCAGACTGCGCAGTTTCTGGTATTGAACCTTCGTCAGTGGCCCTGTTTTTTATTTGAATAATGTAATATTTGTTATGTTTTTATTTGTTCGATTGCGTCTATATGAAATTTTCTGTGCAATGACTGACCTTGGTATAGATAAACTGATTTCTAATGCCACATGCACTCGCACTACACGTTAGACAGAGCACTTTAGCGGACTGAGCTATCGTCAGGTCGAGTTTTATTGTGATTAAAGCTAGTTTTATTCAATACACGGTGTTTTTGTTCTTGCATACATAATCTCAGAAGTACAACTCCAACAACACAACAATTCTGTTTTTAGAAACTTACCTCACTCTAATGTCCACGGTTTTCCCATTATTAATTTTAATTTGTTTTTACATTTATGCCGGTTAAAGTCTTCTACGTTTTTTTCTAACTTACCAAATTTAGTGAAATTAATGTGTAATTATAGTTTTGCAACGCAGTGTATTAACTAGAAGAATACGTGTACTAAAATCTTAAGAGGTAAAGTTGAAAATGTCGTTTATTGTGCTCATTATTTTTAAAATGTCTTAATACTTAAAAATTTTCTTCTAAATTCCAATTTTTTTTCTGTTTTTTTTGTTTCAAAATTGCTGTTAATAGTTTGCCTTAAAAAGTATGCTAGATTTTTGTTACAATACCTTTTTTAGTATTAATTTATATAAAACCTTAACAATTGTTTTTGGTTTGATTTTATTTGTAATTTTAGCCAATGCGGAAGTTTTGTTGTTTCTTCTTTGTTTTTTATAAAAAAAAATTAATGTGGTTTTAACACGTTTATTTTTTTTTTTTTTTTATATATATTTTTAATATTTATTTTCTTCTTTTTTTTCTTTTTTTATTTTTTACAAAATCCACTTGTTTTTTTAACTCCTCTTTAATGGTTTTATATTTCCATTTAACTTTGGTTTAGTTCAGCAAAAAACGTCCGTCCGTTTTTTTTTTTTTATATTTTTAAACGTTACGTGCTCTTCGGAGTAGTAATTTGTTGGTTCTGTAAATATATTAGAAAAGAAAATTTATTATTAATTTGTTTAAATTTATGAATACATTTTGTGTTTTTTTTTTAATAATTGTAGTACGTGTTGTAAAGTTTTAGTTTTTCTAGATTTTTTTCTATTATGACTTTCTTCACGTTCAATTTAACGGATATGATTGATAGTTTAGAAATTTTTTATTTTATATTTTTTTTTTTTCAAAATTGGTTTCAATTTCCATACAGAGAGTATCGTTGTTAAAATGTTATTATTTGAAATATTTTTAACGTGTGGCATGATATTATATTCTGAGTTTTAAATAATTAAGTTAAATGTTAATTAATTTGCACGGAGTCACGGTGTTGCCAGATAATGGGATTTGGAAGTCAAAATGGATATTTCGACTTTGATATGCACTCTAAAAAATAAATGTAACATTACTGTTATAAACTGAGTAAATTGTTACGTAATATTAAACAAAATGCGTAAAACTAAACACAAAATGTTTGAAACACGAATATACACATTTTTGTTTGCAGAATTACGCACATATTTAGTATATTCGGTGTCGATACACTGATTTCAATGTTTATATACATTTGTAGAAACAAAATGTGTGTAAATTTCTAAAAATAAAAATAGTCAAGAAACATTTTACAGAATTGTCAAATTAAAACTGAAAGTTATAAAAAAAAATTAAAATTAAATTAAAAAATCGAAACTATATTAAAAACAACCCAAATTTATAAATAAATAAATATAAATCATAAATAATTAATATGCATAAATAAATATCGGTTAGTTCTGGAAAGATGCAAAAATGGTGTAGCGGCCACATTGGATTTTATTGCGAAAGTCGGTTGGACTTCAGTTTGGATGTTAACATTTTAATTTTGGTGTTTATAATAAATTCCTGAGTTTAAATTTAAATCGAATTGCGGAAGTGAAGACTTCCACAATTATAGGCAAGTCAACTATCAAATTATGTTAATATTTTGTAATGGTATTTAATAGTTTCCTGTTTTTTTCTTTTCATGAAAATAATCATAAACATCCCAAGCCCATGTGAGGAACCTTTAATGTTCGTGAAAACAAATTATTTATATCGTCGTATTTGTTTTTGCAATTAATACATTTTATTTTTAATTTTCTTAAGATTTCTTTACTTATTAATAACTTTTTTAGAAATACTTTTGTATACATAAAAAATACATATAAAAATCGTTAATAAACCGATTCGTTGATTACCAAAGTTTTTTCAGCTTTATATATTAGATTTAATACTGCAAACAAATAAATTAAAAATACACACTTTAAATGTAATTTTAATATCTTATATGTGTATTTTTAAGCACATACAGTGTAAATTTACAAAAAACTAGTATGTTGCGCAAAATTTTTTAACACCCAATGATGTATACTTAAAAATTTTTTGTCTAATATTACACGCACATGGTAAATTTACCCAATTTATAGTAGAAGTATAGTTTCCTACTATAAATTGGGTAAATTTAAACAAAAATTAATTAGAGTGTGGAGACAAATGTTAGTGTAGAGGATTTTGGGGATTCCATAAAGATTTTAATAGTACAACCCGTTAATCTCGGGCTTATAATAGTTTTATTAAACACTAAGGCCCGATTACTGAATGTCCAGTTAAAATTTAACAAACAGTTAAATTGAAAATTTATATGGGAAACAACAACAAATGTGTCAGTTAATGTTCCAGTTAGTAACGGGACATTGTGAAAATGAGGCTAAGTAGTTAAATGAGCTATTAGACTACATAGCAAAAAATAACCTCAATTTGGTAAGCAGTAACTACATTTGTATGCTTCCAAGAAAGCGCTTAACCGTCCTGCATGCAATAAAGCAATTGAGAAGGTATTTTGCTGTGCTTCCCTGAATGCATTATTTTGAATCTGTAAATAATTCATGGAATGAAACACTAAAGAATGCATACAATAAAGCATTAATGCTGTCAATATGCAAAAAAAAAACGCTTCTCATTTCTCTCTTCTCGCTTTTTTTTTTTTTTTTAATTTTAACCAATACTCAGGGGATGCCCCCTACTCATGCAGGGCATTGTATTGATCAGGAAAATAGGGTATGGGAGGGAGGAAAGAGGGAGTAGTGTTTGGGGATATTTGATTTAAATTTTTCTAAATTGTAAGTAACAGGGAATACTTCTGCGGGAAGTTTGTTTCACATACGAATCGTTCGACTAAAAAACGAATTTTCTCTGTAATGCGTTGTGCGAAACACAGGACAATCAACTACAAACGGATGTAATCTACTAGATAAGGGAGTATTACGAATAAAAACTCGAGCTCGAGGAATAAGTTCACTTATCTCAGATGAGCACGAAGGCATGAATTTTTTGCTTCTTAGAGCACATGAAGGAAGCGCTTTTCACTTGGTAAAAAGAGACATACCAAGTGGGACATCGTGAACAAAAATCATGCCTTCTGGAATTGTTTCAGAAGCGCTCGGTAATTAAAGAATGCCTTCCAGAACTACTTCTGGGTAAGCACTATTTTTTGTTGGGTACTTTTCATCTACTTTAATGCAGATGTGCAGAAAATGTTTTAATAAATTTCTGCAAATGTATAAAACAATGTTTTAACAAATTTCTGTTATTTATTTTTCCATAAGCGCCATCTAGACAGAATAAACTATAATCGAGGTTTAATTAAAATACAATTCAAAAAAAAAATACAAATACAAAACTCAAGTATAAGTTTAATTGAATTCGGTCATATTAAGGAAATTATAGTATCAATTAAAATAAAATTAAAATAATTTATTTTCAATAAAGATTTTTATCATATACAGTAAAACTCGCTTAAGACGAACTTGGTTAAGACGAACCCTCGGTTAGTACGAATTAATTTAAAAGTCCCGACGTTTTGGCAACAATTTTCATATAAAATACATCTTTTAATACGAACTCGGTTAATACGAACCCTCGGTTATTACGAACTGTTTTGAGCAGTCCCAAAACCTCGTTTTCATACAAATTACCATGTTTAGTACACTCTTTATCCGTTTAATGGGATAGACCTAATATGAATTTCATATCCGTGGATGACTTTCTAGATATAGAGGCTAATGTTTTGACGTCACATACTTTATCAGGTGAAGAAATATTGGAAATTGTTAATCCTGCCGATGTTGAAAATTTGTCAAGTGATATATTCGAACAAAATCGTGTGCCGAAGAAGCTGACAATCATATTTTGGTAATAGAAAAACTTATAACGAATGAAATCGTTAATTCAGTCATTCAGAAAAAATTAACAGATTTTTTCTTTTTTTAAATGAAGAATTTTAATTGAATTTTTAATTGTGAATGCATGAAATGCTAATTTTATTTTTTATTTTTTATGTATGTAAAAATCTTGTTTTTGTTTTAATAAATACATATTTTTTATCGTTTAAAAAAAACCCGCTTAATACGAACCTCGCTTAAGACGAACTAATTTTTTGGTCCCTCGGAGTTCGTCTTAACCGGGTTTTACTGTATATTAAAAATTTAATTAAACACTGTTTTTAAGTTCCAACAAATCTTTAGTTCACTATATACTATTAAAACTTAGCAAAACTCTCTAAAAATTGATAAAAATCCAAAAAAATATTCTTAAAATTATAAAAAAGCTAGAATTAAAAATGCCAAAATTAAAAAAAAAATCACTGAAATTTGTCAAGATAGCTCAGATGATAGAGCGGTTGCTGGAGACGCACGGGTTCGAATCCCGTATCCATACTGCATATAGCTTATAGGTAACCACAAATTTTTCTATTTTTCATAAGGTGCTTAGACTCATAGAAATAAACCAGTAAAAATAGCAACAAAAAAAAATTACTAAAAGTTAGTTAAAAATGAGCTTGTAGAAAAAACTGTTGAAATTATAAGGTAGAAACGGTCGTACATGTACTGGCAAAGTGTAGGCATTTTCTAACGTTGACACAGCAATGGAATTCAGTAGTTCGCCAATACTTAAAATAAGATAATTCTGTATTTAGCCAGTACTTTAAAAATTCTTTTTTTTTAAGCAAAAGTAAGAAGAAGAACCAATTCTATATTCTCAGCAAATATAAACACAGCGATTTTTATTTTAAGTGAAAATAAATTTCAATTAAAAAAATAGGGAATTTATCCAAATTTTCATTTATTAATATATGTAGATTTATCTCATCTTTCGACCTTGCGTTTCCACGTCATTACAGTCGATATTTAATCTACTAATATATCGTTAAGGGGAGAGGTAAACTTAATTTTGGACATTTGCGATAAAAAAAAATTCAAAATGTTTGAAATTATCCATGGTTTTTTTTTCCTGTAAAAAATAAAAATTTAGTTGAGTGATTATAAGACATATTTTTTTAGAAAATTTTTATTTAATTTATATAAAATAAAACGGTCTGGCGAGTAAAACAAAAATTTTATTTGAAAACTCATAATAGTAATTTATAGTTTTTAATGATCTGAGATGTGTTTTGCAGGCAGTAAAATTTGGCAATAGAAATTTAAAAATTGTTATTGGAAAAAGTTTAGATTTTTTAATTTTGCACTGAAAAAAATTACTGTCCTGTATATTGCACTTATACAAATGTACTTTTTTGTGCTTTATTAATGAATATACTTAATATGAAAATATTTTTATTTAGGTGAAGCCTATTTTATTTGTGTGCCTGTCTTTTTTAAATTTAATTTGTTATCTTTTTGTTCGATAAACAGGGAATAAATTTATGCTTTTTTGTCCCAGTTTGATGAAATCAAAATAAAAACTTTGGTTTTCGTTAAATCAGAGTATATTAAATCGATTATGCGATAAACCTGAATTCCACATTTGAATGAAATTGCTAATTTAAGCAACATTCGTCATGCACCTTTCGAGTGGTACTGGCATATTGACAAAAACAGTGTTATCCCAGTACTATTTTACCTATACCGTCGTCAATTTCTACCTGGGTAGTAATGATATGTCAATATTATAATAATTATATATTATTCGCAGTCTAATTTTTTATTTATAGAGTCCATGTTCGCAAAACTGTTAATTATCTTCTGAAAATTTCAAATTATATTAGAGACAAAGATTTTTATCTCTCTCTATTTTTCTTAATTAATTGTTAAATTACTTTCAAATAAAGTTTGTCATCTTTTTATGTTCTGTTCCAGAAAACTGCAAAAACTTCAAACGTGTTTATTTATGAACACTTAACCCTCAACTTACGTGTAATTGAGAGAGAGAACTGTTTTTTTAAAATATTTAGAAAACAATATTCTTTTTGCTAACTTTTTTGGAGTTATTGAATTGAAGGACTTATTGTAAAAACTTGATAAGCTACATTTTCTTTTAGTTTTCTTTCGGCTTTTAAGGGTTGGAAAAATATAAAAAATGTGATTTTTGCAGGACGTTTATACTCTAGGTCTAGGCTCAGTGAATGTTTAGAAAACAGCGGAAATCCATAAATCAACAAATGTGGCTTATCAAGTTTTTACAATAAGCCCTTCAATTATATATTAAAATAATTTGAGGTTATTTCTTCGTCTCAAATGGCGTTATATTGAAATTATTTGAAACCACGTAAATCGAGGTTTATTTGTTACCAAACAAGAGTTTATTTATACATAAATTTTGCTAACTTATAAATAACAAACGAGCGAAAATAACAAAAACATTAACTAAAAAAACGTGTTACAAACAACATTTTTGTAAAGAATTAGCACAAGTTATTCTTTCGCTTCTTCTTCATCTACTTATATCGACTTCTAGAGTTAAAACTTGTTATTGATTTGAATTTTTATATAAACATTATTAACATTTTATTGCCATATAAACAGAGTTATAAAAAAATCATTTTTGAACCTTTAGACCCACGCACAGTGGGGAAATTTGGATAATATTGTTTACATATTACAGTTTTAACAGATGTTAAAAAGATTTTTTTTTTCGATTCCTCATGTTATTTTTAACAAATTTTTAAGGATTTGTAATGTATAAAAGTGTTGCGTTATAGGTATAAATATAGAGGTATATATACATTAGGGGTGTTCTATAATACCAAAATACGATTTTTGGCCAAGGATGGGTCGGTTTTGTTTTGTTTATAAAGGGTGGTTAAATTGTAAGGGCCGATGTTGAATGTGAACCACACCTAAACGCCAAGTTTTTTTCCGAATTTTATTTGACATTTCTCTATTTCAGACTTACTCAATTTGAACCATGGAGAGATACACAATCCAACAACGTGTTAAAGTTATCCAGACTTATTATGAAAATGGGCGTTCATATCAAAATGCATATCGTGCACTTCGTGATTTTTTTGGTCAATTTGATCGTCCAAATGTGCGTACAATCGCAAAAATCGTGGAAAAATTCGAGCAAACCGGGTCTGTAGAAGATGTGAGAACACCAGTGCATGCTCGTACAGCTCGTACTGCAGAAAATATTGCTGCTGTTCGCGATAGTGTGGCTGAAGAGCCGTCCACCTCAACTCGTCGTCGTGCCCAACAATTGCACCTCTCACGCTCATCGTTGATGAACATTATGCATAAAGACTTGCATTTACACGCTTACAAGGTGCAATTGGCTCAAGAAATAAAGCCTCTTGACCATTCCAAACGTCGTGAATGGGCAGAATGGTGGCAAGAAATGGCAACAGTGGATGATCAATTTTCGAAGAAAATCATCTTCAGTGATGAGGCACATTTTCACCTCAGTGGATTCGTCAATAAACAGAATTGCCGCATTTGGGCGAATGAGAATCCAAGAGTGATTGTCGAAAAACCAATGCACCCACAAAGAGTGACTGTTTGGTGCGGTTTATGGGCTGGCGGCATCATCGGCCGTATTTTTTCCAAAATGAGGCCGGTCAGGCAGTTACTGTGAATGGTGTTCGCTATCGTAAGATGATAACGAACTTTTTATGGCCCGAATTTGAAGATATGGATGTGGACGATATGTGGTTTCAGCAGGACGGTGCCACTTGCCACACAGCTAACGAAACAATGGCTCTTTTGCGCAACAAATTCAAACACCGTTGGACTTTTTTCTTTGGGGTTATTTGAAAGAAAAGGTGTACGTCGATAAGCCAGCAACAATTCAAGAGCTAAAGGATGAGATAATTCGGCACATTAACGGCATAGAACCTCCATTATGCCTCAGCGTCATCGAAAATTTGGACCATCGGATGGAGGTGTGCCGCCGTGGTCGCGGCGCCAATTTGACCGATATTTTGTTCCATACATAATTGAGTAATACCAATATATCATAATAAAATATAATTACAATAATTTCCTAAATAGTTTGTGTTTTATTCAAAATCAACATCGGCCCTTGAAATTTAACCACCCTTTATCAATTTTGTTAATAATAAATACACACATACATATCGCTTATTCCATGGAAAAACAAATAAAAATTTGCATTTTTGACCTCATATCATTCGTCGGTCTTCATGTCCATAATGCTCTTCATATTGAGCAATATGGACATTCCCGATTTTAGATCTTTAAAATTTTAAAAACTTGCGATTTTATTCAGGTTTTTAATTTTTCAAAAACTTAAAAATTTTGAAAACTAGAGACTTTCAGATGACCTACATTTTCTGAACTGGCTACTTCATTTTCTGAACTGGCAACTTTAGTGATTAACAGTGTAATATACAGTGGTGTTCAAAACATTTGCAACTGAAATCATGGTTTAGGTAAATATAATTTTTTTGATCAAAAAGATATGTGGTATAAGAGTTTGTTTTTTTTTATTAAATTCAGTTATAGCATATTATTTTACAACTACAAAAAAACTATTCATAACTTCTCAAAAAATAAAAAAAAAGTAATTTTAACAAAATAAGTCGAAGGTAGCCATTATTTTTTATAACTTCTGAACACCTCTTAGGCATTGAGGCAATGAGCTTTTTAATATAATCGTCAGAAATTTCATTCCACTGCTTCTCCAACTCGATGAAAAGTGCATCACCATTTCGGAATACTTTATTGCCGATATTCCGTTTCACAATCATCCACATGTTCTCAATCGAGTTGAGATCGGGAGATTGAGCCTGCGACGACATGATATTAGTTTCATTTTCCTGCAGCCAAACTTTTACAACCCCCGCTGTGTGTTTTGGGTCATTGTCGTGCTGGAAGGTCCATGAGAGTGGCATTTTGCATTCAGCATACGGAAGCATAACTGAACTCAAAAGATCTCTATAGATTGTGGCCGTCATTGTGCTTGTAATGTGGTGAATTGAGCCAATCCCATTACCTGAAAAACACCCCTACACCATAATGTTTCCACCTCCGTGCTTCACTGTGGCGGTTGTGTATCTGGGATCAAACTTTTCGCCTCGTGGTCTTTGAGCATTGGCTCTTCCATCTGATCCCCGGAGGGGTTGAATTTAGACTCATCTGACCACAATACATTCTATTGCAGTCAAGCCGAGCTTTTCGGTTTTTTCCGACACAAACGGTTTTTTTGTACATCTATAACTCCTAAGACCATATTCTCGGGCTCTTCTGTTAATGGTGGGAAGACTGGCATCTATTAAATGTTCAGTTTTAGCTTCTCTGAGAACTGCTTTGGAATATTTCGTAAAAAGATTCTTGATTTTCCGATCATCTCTTACAGTTGTAATACGGGGTCTTCCACCTTTATGAGTTGTGTGAATGTTACCACTATTAACAATGCGGCAAATCGTTGATTTTGGAACGGAGTACTTTATAGAAATTTCTTTTTGGGAAAGTCCAATTTGAAAATCATTTAAAACTTTTGATTTAAAATCAGAATTGTATTTATTTCCTGCCATTTTTTACAAAAATAATTCTTACGATGTTTATGCTTCCAACATCTTATTACAACTATTAAAGAACAATAATTATAATAAATTTGTTTAAAAAATTTAACGGCCTGAATCTCATATTACCGTTATATCCTAGCATTTGTTAGTATAAATTGTTTCGTTAAGAGTAAGAATAATGAGAGTAGCAAATGTTTTGAACACCTGCATTTTGAATACATCTATTATTATTATTAATTTTTTTGTTGTTTTAATTTAACGAAATTAATTTTTTTTATTTGCTTAACATAAAACAATGTATGAAGAATATGTAAAAAATAAATTTCAGTAACTAAGTGTGATTTGAAGAAAATAAATCAATGAAAACAACAAATGCAATCTCAGTTCCAAATGTTTTGACCACTACTGTATAAGTTTTTTTTTTTCTTCAAAAAATTGAGAAAATTCGTTGGAATTTGTGTCGCAGAAACAGCAAAATTTTATTTATATAAAAATCGAAAAAAAACATCGCATTCTAGCTGAAGTTCAAAATTTTTTAAATTTTTTTTTTAAATTAATTTTGTATGTTTGTTGATTGTGTGATTACTAATTTTTCCATCAAATGTAAATCAAAATATTAAATAAGAATCTAATGAAATTTCAACACTCATTATAATTTCAAAAATTTTCCTAATGTTAAGCTTAGATACTGTATTATTTGTAGAGTTGGACATTTTAGTTAGAGTTCATTTTGTTCATTTCGATTTATTGAACTAGTTCGTTTTTGTTTGTTCGACAATTTTTTTTTTTTATATTGTTATATTGATCAATTGTTTGTTTAAGAAATCTGCACAGTATACGCAAAAATCCCAAATGAACGGTTAAAATTATTTATTTGAGATTTTCTCTCATATTATGCAGATTTATTAAATAAACCATCGACCAATATCGCAATAGGAATAATTGAAAAAAGATTGTAGAACAAACCTATGAGCTTAAAGAACGAACTAGTTCAGTAAATGAATATGAACTGAACGAACTATGAACGAGAATGCAAAAACTATTATTTTGAAACACGACCAACCTTTAAAGTTTAAACTTTTTAAACGACACTTAAGAAGGACGTGTGTACAAAAAAAAAATCAAGATGCCAAATAAACCTGTTCCATAATTCATTTTTACACATTTTTTTTTTTGTTTTTGTTGTAGTTTATATGCTGATCTTCCATTCCAAATAACATAAAAGAGGTTCGTTCGAACACTCGCTCAGTGGATTTTTTATGTTTTTTTTTTTTATATTTATGTCATAAAATAAATTTATGTTGCCTTCAAAGAAGAAGAAGATTGTTAAAACATTGTTTAAAACATGTTTTCATGTACAAAGTAATTAGAATTTTAACAATATATTTTATTAAGGTTTATATAAAACTAAAATAATAATTATTTTATCATATGACAGGTTGCTTTAATAAAATTATATTGCAAGGTTGTTTATACAGAGTTGTATTTTTTATTTTATGAATTGTATTTTTTGATGAACTTTTAGAATTTAGATTATATTTTATGATTGTGAGAAATTTATTATAAAATAGGAAATATTTTGGTGTACCCTGACGCGGGAGTACATTGAACGTTTTATTTCGTGCGTAAATTTTCCACATTTTGAAAAAATGCTCTTCTAGATAGTGCATTTAAAATTGCATTTGAAGAACAAATTGCAAAAAATACATCTATTTTTGAAAATGCAAAAACATTCCATAATAAAAAATATGGGGGATTGCAATTTAAATGGTGATGATCTGACGAATGTTAAAGAAAATACGAATATTCAAATATACAAACTTGTTGCATATTTCTATATAGCCTCCATAAGATTTTTTAAAACAAATTTATATGCGTTTTATTTCCGAGGTTTTAAAGTATTTTGAGCTTTTCTACGGACTAAGATGATAACTAGGATAGTCCGTTTTTAAATTTGTTCCGGATCTTTTAGTAATCCACTTGCAACATTTTTCGAATCTGTTGCCCATATCTTCTGGGTAAAATTTTTTCAACACTAATAGAAAAAAAAGTTGTAAAATTTTTTTCCAAAACTACTAAAAATTTGATCAAAATGACGTTGCAGGAAAAACTGCTGAAATTGGCAAAAAAAATTTCCAAAATATGAGTTAGATAAGAATAACAAACACAAGTTAGACAAGAATAACAATAACAAAAATAAATTGCGATGTTAATGACGTTAAAATAACACTCTACTAAAATACATTATAAAATTTGCCCTGTGTCGATGTCTCAACTTAAACGCAAAAGCTGTCAACACTGAACGTAAAAAACATACGTGAATCTGGTAACGTTGTGAAATAGAGACGGAGGAGATTAGAATAATAAATAAAAATCTAAAAATAGAATATTTGTGTTTGTTAGTATTGGTCACTTCTGAGTATAATATACAATAACAGAAAAGCTAATAGGAAAGAAAACTGCAATTTTGGCCATACTTGGGTGGGATCGTTAAGCGGTCATAACTTAATATTGTTACGTTTGTAATGTAAGATGAGCGCGGGTTTGATTCTTACAGCCGCAGGTTGTTGAAAAATGTATACATATACAGACATATCATATAAGACACTAATAATAATACAATTTAAATGGAAAATCAATGATAACGCCTGTCCATAAAATGACAGAAATGATTTAAAAATTAATAATGTTTTTATAATTTTTAGAGAAAAAGGTTTATTGTTCGTCTTAATCTCAGCATTTCTAAATTAAATATGTCAAATGCATATTAATTAAAAATTAATTGCGACTGTCTTTATGACGTTAAAATAACACTGTAGTAAAATCTATTAAATTCGAGCTAAATTTTGGTTCATTGAAAGCTACAAATTAATATGATAAAAACAGCAAAAAAATTGCTTAATATAAGTAGACAAAAATCATCACAAAAAAAATTTTAAATTTTCAAAGTTTTTTTATACGAATTAAACTCTGCCCTTCTGAAATCAGCAGAAACAATTCTTTTTCAAATATTTTTGTTAATTTTAGCAGGATATATTGTTATTTGAATTCAAATAAATTGAATTGAAATATAACAAAAAATTATGTAAATATTGCAATATGTGCCTGGTGTGTCTACAAATATTCACAAAAGTTTTTGCTGATTTTGACAGATTAAATTGATAGTTTCAATTAACTAAAAATTAACTATAAACTAACTCGATTTTAACTAAAATTTTTTAAAGTTTACTTTTGGCTTTCATTATCTTACTAATATTTAGCAAACAAAAAAAAAACAAAGTATCAACCTAGCTAATATGTTTAATTTGCTTTATTTTTGTAAATATACGGAGGTAGGAAGCTCATTCAAAATTAAAAATAACATAAAAATAATCTCGATGTATATAAAAACAAAAAACTAACAAATCTCTAACAAATCATTAGCAGTTTTTTCTGCAAAGTCATTTTTAACTAATTTTTAGGAGCTTTTGCTGCCATTTTTATTTCAGTGAGTGTAGTTTTTGGATTATGGCCATGATCTTAATTTTGAAAAATTAACAATTGTCAACATAATCTTATAAAATCTTTCAAAAAGTCCATTTAAGTAATTAAGATATTTTTAAATGACAATATGAGCCATCTGAAAACAACAAAAATTTTGTTTTCACAGTATGATATTTTAAACTTATATATGAAAAAACTTACAAACATCAACGTTTTAGAAATCTTTATTGCCAATGAGCATCTTTGCTGGAGAAAGACATTTAGTAAAACAAATTTCGATATATAGACAAATGCTAATTTAAAAGGGACTGATAACGAAAATTGTTTCCCCAGATCAACCAATCTACGCCGGTGAGTTTGTTTAAAACTAAATTAAACATACACTGCGTTGCAAAACTATAATTATACATTACTTTCACTACATTTCGTAAGTTAAAAAAAAGTAGAAGAAAACTAATAACATTTAACAAAAAAGCAATTCAGTTATTCATTTATCATTCATTCATAACTATAAATACACTTAACGTAATATTAAAGCAGCAGTTTTAATAATGCGTTAGGCTTCCTTTTTTTAAATCAAATAGAAAATTCGATAAGACATACTTGCCTTCCAGATTTATTCGAAGTTCTTCGGTTATAGATATTCGAAGATCTTCTGTTATAGATCTTCACGCATCAATAAACTGCTTTTATATTGATGGGTTTCTGAGTAAACTCGACAGGTTAATACTCCCCAAATATTGTCAATGGGGTTTTGATCCGGAGAACATGCGGGTTTTGATCCTGAGAACATGTGGGCCATTCTAATACTCTTATATTTTTTGATAAGAGCCATTATATCGTCTGATGTCTTACATGTACTGAAGCATTGTCCTGTTAGAAAATGAATTCTTCTAATGCTGTAATGTACTCAGAAGAACTCATTCTGGTGCTTGGAAATTCCAAATAAAAAAATAGCGTCAAAACAAAAAACGCCCCAAACCATTAAGGATCCGAAATTTCTTTCTTTTAAAAAGCTGTTAAAACCATCCGGACCATCAAGATTGAAATTTTTCTAATCAAAAAAAATCACCTTTAAAAGAAATGTTTAAACTGTCCTACAAACAACAGCTATTATTGAATAACTTTCTCCAGTAGTTTTGTATATTTCTTTTAGCGAATTCAAGGCGATCAGTTTTCTGGTGCAGTAATAACCTTGGCACACATCAGCTTTTGGCGAGTAATTCTCTGGAAATCCTTTAAGCGTCTACTTATGGCTTATTTGGACACATTTACCTTACATTCATCGATTATCTGATTGGGACTCTTTATTGTGTTGCTGGCACAGTTGATTATTTTACGGCGGTCCCGATCAGAAACTTTTTTTCCGGCCCCTGTTTTATTTTTAAAATAAGCACTCGGATTATTTGCAGAATTTGTGACAACGGTGAACGGTATATTTTGTTAGCAATTTAGCGAAAGCCAATTTCAAAATAGGCTGAAATTTTCTCTTTTTCAAAATTGCATTTTATTTGCAAATTGATTAAAATTGCAGAAAATAACAAAAAAAAAATCTTTAATTTTTCTTTATTTGCTATATTTCTTTGTTTGCCGTTCCCAGCAAAACCACACATTACCAAATAATGGGTAAAGTAATGTACAGCCATAGGGCTTCACTCATTACAATACACCTTACTTCACTGATGAATTTTACAAACGATGAACGTAAAAGTAATGGATGTAACCATTACTTTGTAGGGGGTAAGGTAACTGGTTACTTATTTGGTTACATGGAGGGAAAAAGTAATAAGTCTATAAAAAGATTTTCATAAAAAAACAGTAATTAAACAAATGATTGCAAAATTTTTTTTTTAAATTAAATAAATAACGTGGTCTCGCTGGGATTCGAACTTGGGGTTCTTTGGTTGTTAGGCGAGAACTCTACCCACTGAGCTATCGTCACATATAATAATAGGTTGCTTAAAATGAAAATGAATTGTTGTGCTTCGATTTTCCATTTGTGATGTTAAATATGTATACCTTACCCTCATGCTTACAAAAAAAAAACAAAGTAATGTGTCTAAATATAGATTTTCAAAAACATATTTAAAATAATACTTTACGTTTATAGTTCATGCATTATGTAATTGACGATCGGTAAGTCATTATTTTTTGTTTCGAAATAATGTAAAAGGTAATGATGTAGTATTACAAGGTAATCCATGAGTACACAATTATTGGTAACTCATTACATTATGTTTCGAAATAATGCTGAATGTAAGGAGTGCACATTACAAAGTAATGCATTATTTTACCCATTACCGGTAAGAGGGAAGGAGAAGACATTGCAAGGTAATGCATTACTTTATTGCACCCATTACCAAAGTTTTGCTGGGTTATATGTAATTATAGTTATGAAACACTAACAAAATATTATGACACAATTTTTCCCTTAAATCAATTAAGTAGTCTCTTAAATTTTACACAATAAGAGATCAGTTATTACACTTTTAAAAACAGTTATAAGTATTAAAAAAATGTTTTTAATATAAAAAAAAAATAGCAAAAATCATTTGTTATTATAGTTATGCAACGCAGTGTATGACTAATCTAGTTCTAACCAAATAAATATATCCTACAAAATTCAATATTAAAATCAAGAAGATAAAACAGTAAACAGTTTAAAACTCACTACCACACAAAGTAAAAAAAAAAGTGTTTGAAAGAGAGCAATTTAATAATATAAAAATACTTTATTCAATTGACACATAAATTAACAACTGACGAGTCCTTTTAGGGGAACGAAACTTTGGCAGTTTTCAATGAAAATGTTTTCTTCTGCTTGTTTCTATAAAAAAACTAACTAAAAGAAATTCTTCAGTAATTAATTATAATAAAATTAATTACGATTGTCATTATATGACGGTTACAAACACTTTACCCCACAAACACTTTAAAAAATTTGACCAGCTTCAACTCTATACCTAAACATACACTTGGTATCCAACTAATGAATGTGAATAAAGTGCATCTTAATGTGATACTCACTTGTGAAGAAGAGATAACAATAGGATTAAAAAGAAGAAGAATTCTAGTTAAAAAATAAATTGTTTATATGTATAAGTTAACTCTCTCTCTTCTGATTAAAACAATACATTGTGTAGGCAGTGATTAACAAAACTACAATTAGCCGCACTCATCTCTGTGTCGACCGTGGCTCAATTCGCTAAGATGTGATGCTACGAGTCATAGCCTGATTGATGTATGGCTGTGGGTTTAAAACTCACTACGACACAAAGTAAAAAAAAGAAAAAGTTTTTCATATAGAGCAATTTACCAACATAGTTCAATTGACACATAAATTAACCACTGACGAGTCCTTGGAGGGTAACGAAACTGTGGCAGTCTGGCATATCCATTGTGTCCATTAAATGTTTCAATGAAAATGTTTTCTTCTGCTTCTTCCTGTAAAAAAAAAAAACTAACTAAAAGTAATCTTTTCATTCTGGAACTCTTTCGAAACAACTTTTGAATTTTTTATTTTATTGGAAATCTAAAGGTAGAATTAGTCTTGCCGTTCCGTTCCGTGACGAATCAGCTGATTTGTTTTTGATGTATGAAAACGAGTGTGTGTGGTTAGTTTGTCTGTAATGTAACGTTCCGTGCCGGTCGAACCTGTAGAAAACAGAATTTCTGTACTCCGTTAAGTGACAGCTAAAAACAGCTGATTGCTCTCACATAAAAATACTCAGCTCAAGGATGATAAAGTTGGTACTATAGTACTTTGTATGGTACTATTTTAACCTTGAAAGTACTATGGTACTCCTTTGATCCATTTAGTACTATTTAAAAATGTTTCTATATTATTATTTTTAGTCCCATTAAAAAAGCTTATGAATAATTTAATCCTTAATTCGATTTAGAAATCTTTTGATGAATATGTTATTATTAATAATATATTCATTAATATTTATTAATATATGTTTAAAAAAAAAAATATTAAAAACTTGAGGAATTTAAGAAAAAATCTATAAATTTTTGTAACCAACATTGTTTAACTTTTTGTTTTTGTATACAAATAAATTTTTATTTACGTTTTTGTTTGGTAATTTATAATAAATTTTTTTTTTTGTACTATTGGGGTCGAAAAAGTACTATATTCTATGATGGTTGGTACATTTTGAAATTCCCATTTATCGTCCCTCACTCAGCTTGCTACGGAATATACTAACCACACAAAATAGCCATCCGGAACGGCACGTAACAGAATCGTCACGGAACGGAACAACTAATGGAGCCTTAAGTTTTGTTGGAAATTTACATTACAACACTGAATTGAAATATTCTATATTAGAAATAAATTAGTATTTAATATATGTAAATCTGCCAAAAATTCTTAGAATTTGTCCAGATGTTTAAAATCTTTATTAATTTTGTCATTAATATTTCTTTGTCAGCAATTCGCCTGTAATTATCGTTGTTCTTAAATGCTAAAGTCCGGAAATTTTTTCTCTTTAATTTATTTGTAAAAAATCACCAAAACCAGCACTATCTATACATAATTTTAGCATATTATCAATTAATCATGTCATGAAATAAAAAAAATAAAATTATACATGATTTCATTAAGCATAAATAAAATATTATGATGTTTTTTTTGTTTTTGTTTTTAAATAAACCTGAGATTTAGAAAGATCCATAGAAATAAACGTGATTAAGATAAACATATTTATCATTATTATAGGAGTATTTAAAATGAAGAAGATTTTTTTTTTGTTTTTTAATTTTATTAAATGTCATTAACATTTAACACTGTTAAAACCATTGTGATTATAAATAAAATGGGTCATATGAAGAAACTTAGCAAAAAAAAAATACACCAACAAAATTCATTTAAAATTTTGATTATATTTTGAAAATGGAAAATTTTCGAACAAAATCAGAATTTTATATTTTCAAATTAAAATAATTTTTTATTCAAAGCTCAACCTAACAATGCACATTAGGTTAAAAGGCTACCAAAACTGTGCTAAAGTCAAATTTTTCAAATGCAAATATTGCACTTTTCTTAATGCCATTTTGTAACGAATACTCCAAATTAACTAAGTAAGTTTTTTGTTTTTGCTAAATTTTTTTTTTTTTTTATTAATTAATAATCATATAATTACAAATTATATACTATTGCCCTAACCGATCACTACCTGCTATGGCCTTCGGTGCGTTGTAGCGAAAACAGACCAGTGCCTCTGGTGGGAATCGAACCCACGACCCCCGCACTGATAAGCCAGCTCGCTACCAACTAGCCTACCGGGGCGCACTTTTGGTAAATATAAAATTCCCTTTGACAACACGCGGTCAAAGACATTACATTGTAATCACTTAATAAATTTTGTTGAAAAACCTGTATTGCTTTTAAAGATTCAATGGCTTGTTTAAATAATTTCGCGAGTTATAAAGAAGAAAGTGAAAATGGAGAACAATAAATTAAGTAAGTATTAATGTTTTTTGTTAAAAAGCTGATAAATTTGTTTGACTTGCTTGAAATAAAGCCACTTTTTTCGCATAACCGTAAAAGTGCCGCGATTATTTTCAAAATGGAACTTCGTGGAAGCTTTAAAAAGTTCGGCGAAGATCGGCGGATTGAATGCAATCACAAATGAATATATTGAAATGTTATAAATCAATTTCCATTTACACTCAATAGCCAATTTTAGCCGTTTTCGAATAATAACGTTTTTTTTTAGGTTATTGCGTTTAAAAAAAGCGGAGTTGTTTGAAAATTGGCTTAACGAAAATTCCAGGCAAGAAAATTAGAATAAACTTGTGGGTTTTATAGTCGACAAAATTGGTAAAGATGAAGTTTCCCATGACTGCACCAAATGTATTACGGAAAAAGTGAGCCTTTTCTGTAAAAACTTATCAGAAAAGTGGGCGAAATATGGCAAAAGTATTGGGAAGGGCAAAAAGGCTGAAAAGTTTCGAAGTGGTTCAACGCTGAAATAAGCTTCGAAATAAATCTGGCAAAGTGACTTTTTCTGCTCTTGGACGTCCTCAACTTGCATTTTGCGAAAAATCTGAGTACGGAAAGAGGAAAGCAGCAGCATACCTTTCAAGCGAAACAAATAATAAAACTGAGTTATTCGTTCGTGCGCTGTAACGTCAGCTCGAAAACAAGGAAATACAGACTTAGTGGTGCTTCTTAAAGGATCTCTAGCAAGCCCTACAAGGCCTTCAAAAATAAAAAAATAAAAAAAATGTGCAGTGAAGTCCATCAAAAACCTGGAGCTATATCCCTGGTTGCCAATGACTGCTACGGTCCATAAAGTCCTCATACACTCAAAACATATAATATAAAATACTGCACTTTCATTTGGTTTTTTTGGAGAAGATGCTGCTGAATCGCTACATAAAATATACAAAGCCGATAGATTGCATCACGCCCGCAGAAACAACCGCACCAATAACCTGTTAGACGTATTTAATAGGGCTGTCGATACTTCAGATCCATTTATTTCCACAAATTTTTAAATATACGCTTACAAAAGCGAAAACGTTCCCCACTTCCTCCTGATGTAATTGAACTACAGTGCACTCGCGATAATATGAACAAATTAAAACCAAGCCAGTTCATTTTTGCAAGATTGTTCATATTTGCGAATGTCATCTAATTTACCTTTAAAAACGTTTTTCTAATAAAAATAAAAGTTTCTTATGTTAATTTTTTTTTATTTATTGTTTATTGGATTAAAAAAAACAATTCATTTTTGAAAAAGAAACAAAATTTAAAAGTTATTTTGCGAAAAATACATTAAAAATACAAAAATAAGCTGTTCATATATTAAAGCTTTGGCACTAAGTTGCTCATATTTTAGAGTAGTCAATGGAAGAAAAAAAATGTTCATATTTTGGGGTGTTCATATTTTAGGCTGTTCATATTTTCGCGAGTGTACTGTATTATGTTGCATCGAACCCAAAGAAGAATTTCACCATAGCAACCAAAATGACGAAATTGATGAGAGTGAAGAAATTGATGAAAAAGAAGAGGCCCTATTTGATTTAAATTTATAAAATTAATTAGATTATATCTAACTATTAATCTAAGCTATTAAGGGCCGTTATTACAACTTGCCTTTAAAGTAAATGTTAGTAAAAAGTAACTTTAGCTAAAATGAGGAATAAAGTGAGCTATAATGTTTTTCGTTATTACAACTTCCCAATAAAATAAAATTAATATTTTTGATAATGTGGCAGCACCAAACTAAAAACCGATTATTGGTTTATGAATTGGTATATAAAAATACGTAGTGGCAACGTACTTTTATTTATTTGTTTGCAAACAAACAATAATTTGTAAAATTCGGTTGTGAAATTGGGTATTTTCTACTTCTTCTTTATAGAGCAGAAAATGTGGTAACTTTAAACACATAAACCTTACGTTTAAAGTTAAAGGCAACAATATCTTCCCTTTAGCTTATCGGTCACTTTTAGCTTAAAGTATACTTATAATAACGAAAAACTAATAATCTGTCAAATAACATCCGAACTTTAGCTATTGGCAAGTTGTAATAATGGCCCTAAATGCTTTAGTAAAATAAAAAGAAATGGAAGAACAAAATGTATATTTGCATTAAAAACCCTTTTTTTGTTGGGAATTTGCAAGGGTTAATTTTGACTTTTGGTCGTTAAAGGGTTAAATTCTATTTTTTTTTATTATATTTAAACTTACTTATAAGTTTCTTATAGTTTTTGGTTAAAATACCATGATTCTGTGCACAGAAAAATTGACATTTGACCTATAGTGCAATGGTAGAAATTGTTTTTTTTTTATTAGTTAATTCTTAATGGATTCAAAAACTTAAATTTATTATTTTAGCAAGTAAAATTCTACATCAACATTTAACACTGTTAAAACCATTGAGATAATAAATAAAATGGGTCATACGAAGAAATTTAAAAAAAAAAAATTTTTTAAATCGCAATATTATAATACATCAACAAAATTTATTTAAGGGGTTTACTAGCTTTAGGGCCATTATTACAACTTGCCTTTAAAGTAAATGTTAGTAAAAGGTAACTTTAGCTAAAGTGAGTAATAAAGTGAGCTATAATGTTTTTCGTTATTACAACTTCCCAATAAAATAAAATTAATATTTTTGATAATGTGGCAGCACCAAACTAAAAACCGATTATTGGTTTATGAATTGGTTTATAAAAATACGTAGTGGCAACGTACTTTTATTTATTTGTTTACAAACAAACAATAATTTGTAAAATTCGGTTGTGAAATTCGGTATTTTCTTCTTTTTCTTTATAGAGCAGAAAATGTGGTAACTTTAAACACATAAACCTTACGTTTAAAGTTAAAGGCAACAATGTCTTCCCTTTAGCTTATGGGTCACTTTTAGCTTAAAGTATACTTATAATAACGAAAAACTAATAATCTGTCAGATAACATCCGAACTTTAGCTATTGGCAAGTTGTAATAATGGCCCTTAGACTTTTTTATTTCTATATGCTTTGAAAATTTTGGAGAAAAACTCGCAGAAATAAAAAATGCCCTATATTTAATATGAGCAATATTTACTTTAAATGCTTTTTTTTCTCAAAACAATATATTTTATAAATAAAAAAAAATTCTATCACTTTTATATATTTCTTAGCACCGATTATAATTGTCATAGAAATGAGTTTCAAAATTTTCTGGGAAAAAAAAACATAAAAAATAGGGTTGGTTTTCTGTTTTGTAATGATTATTAGTGACCGACCGAACAGTTCGGCCAAAAATCTATATTTTGTCGGTTTTTTGATATCTAGAGGCAATGATGACAAATTTTGGTATTGGAAACATGTTTGTTGAGCCGATTTAATTCGATTTTGTGTATAAAATTTAAGAGAAAAGCCGAAGTTTAGCTCTAAAGTTAAAAGTTCGGCCGCCGAACTATTTTCGATTTGGCCGAACTTTCTGAGGCCGAACAGTGAATTCATTGCTTAACTACAGACTTTTCTTCAAATTTTACACTCCAAATAGCATCTAATCAGCCCAATAAACATTTTTCCATCCGCCAAATTTGTCCATAATGCTTTAAAATACCGAATACAGACCAAATGCATTTTCTGGCCGAACTGTTCGGTCGGACACTATTGATTATTATTATTTTTTATTAAAGTACTAAAAAACAATGTTAAATTTTATATGCCAACTGGTTATAAGAGAAACACTTTTTAAGAGATTTTGTAATGTATATTTTTTAGTATAAATAAACAAAAGTTTGTGTTAATTGTATAAAATTTATGCAGAGAATACATTAGGCAACACAAAACTAACTTAAATATCATTAAAATTGCTAAAAAGCATGAAAATTAATTAATTAAAAGTACCACTGTTAAGACATTTTTTTCGAAACTCTCTTAAAACCAGTCAGGTTTTCAGAAGAGAGCGTTGGAAATGGCTTGTTTAAAAAAATGAAACAAATGGGTTCTAAATTTTCAATTTTAAAAATTAAATAGTTCCTTACTTCCACAATCCTGTTCCTGTCCTGTTTTTTGGTTAACAAAATAGTTATTTTGTACAATCTGAAATTGCTGAAGTACTAAGCAGGGAGATTGATAATTCAGAAACAAAATATCGTATTGATCCATAATATCCACCGTATAGCTAGTATTTTCAATTATTTTGTATAACGATATAACGATATGTATAGTTTTCTGTTCATTTTAATTGAAAATTTTTAAAGGAACTTGGATTATTAAACTTTTAGCTTTTTCTGATTTTATCAACAAATTGAAATTTTACCGATGAATGAATTTGGACGAATAGTATGAAGTTATACTGCATTTATTCTAGTAGTACTATACTTAGAATACTATGTAGGTAAAGACCACTGCAATTGTAGTTGAAAACAAATGAAATCTCACTTAAAAAATGGACGACTTTCATTACAGTAAATTCAACTAACATTGTCATTTGTTTTTTAAGGTTCAAAAAATGACTAACTATTGTAGTAAAACTGAACCACATGGTAGTAAAAAATAAACAAATTATTTATTTTTTTCTATTTTTTTAAATAACAAAAAACAACTGTAAAAAATGAATGTAAAATCATAAAACAGTCATTAGATGTGGTTTGTTTTTTTAAATGAACTACAAGGTTAGTTCAAAATTTTATTTGTTCTACAAATGACTTGCATTTGCATTAAAAATAAAGAAACTGTATTACAACCCAAACAACTACATATTTTTAAAGCAGAAGTTCCCTGAGTGTATAAATGAGGTATTAAACAAATATTCAATATTTTGAGTTTTTTACCATTTCCCTTCAAAGTTTGATTTCTTTCTCTATGGAATATTTTTAAGTATTTTTTGTGTTAGATTGAGAGCATTAATATCTTAATACCTTTAGAACTTTTTCAAATAGTTTCTCTTCTACAGCAGCAATTACAATTTTGCTACTTTTTTATTTCCCGGGATTCTGGGAAATTGGAAAATTAAAATAACTGAAAACCCTGGACGTACGAGACATGTGCACACAAAACAAATGTCATTATTTCATTCTTAAATGTATATAAAGTTTCAGCTCTGTAGATGCATAAATAATATCAAAAATTCGTTTTCAAAATCCGAATTGGTGCAGCTGTACCAAGGATGTCATAGAAGGGTTAAAGACAAAAAATAAATTTGAAAAATGATAATTCGAGTTTGTGTTTGGAGCGACTCCTTTGCAAGACATATTATGAAAGTTGCTTATTTTATCAAAAATTTAAAAAAATGTTAATTTTTTTTATCAAAGTTTGCATAATTTTTGGAATAATCTCACTTAAATTTGATTAGAAAATTCTTTTATCTAAAAAATCGTTAACCCTTAGTGGCCTGGGGACAAAAAGTACCCATGAAGCTTAATTTTAATTGTGACTACAAAATTGCAAAACCGTTAAATTTATAAAAAAAATTTCTACTTGATAAAAATAATTATTTTATGTAACTTGATCCATATAGGGTTAGTTTTTATACTTCTGGCAAAAAACTACCCACTAGGAAATTTACACAATAACACCTTTGATAAATTTCTGAATATTGTCACTTAAATTTTATTTTATTCAAAAAATCGTTAACCTTTAGTCGCCTGAGGACAATGAATCCCATGAGACCCATGAAACTTAATTTAAATTATGACTAATAAAATATAAAGCCTTTAAATGGATCAAAAAAAAATGTCCACTTGAAAAAAATGATTATTTTGTGTAGCTTGATCTATATATGGTTAATGTTTTCACTTTTCAATTCAAATTTTGTGAATTTTTAATACTAATACACTTTTGTCCAAAATTTCCCATCTTCGTTAGGGTTTGGAAAAAAAAAGAAAACAATCGATTTCTTCTATTTGGAACCATTTGTAATAAAAATGGGGGCGTAAAGACCGAAAATCGAGAAATCGTTATTTTAAGGGACATCCTAATGTAGATTAAATAATCATGTTAAACAACAAGAAAATTTTTAAATTTCTTAGAAAATTTACAATAAAACTAAAAAATTTTATATTTAAATTTATTTTCATCGGGATAAACATTAATTGCATTTATAGTAATTAAATGTGCTAAAGTCCCAAAACTTATTTAACAAATTGTGAAAAGCAATCTGATGTAGGCGTGTCCCTATCCGGATTTCATTCCTGCCTAAGGAAATCTTCAGGGGACTTTGTTATTAGAATTTCTAGAGATACTTGTTATGTTAAATCACAAACTCAATGAGAATTTCTTGTCCTCGTCTAGGAGCGAGATTCAAAATTTAAAATATCAAAGAAAAAACAAAAACAACAACAAAAAATTGTCACAATTGGCTTTGTCATCTTCCAAATACTACTCTGTTTTTTGACAGACCTAGCAATGTAGTGACGTTTATTCAAGTAAATCAACAATAGAAAATCATATGTTTTCTATTAGTGTCATCATATGTTTTCTATTAGTGTCAGTTACATTTATTTTCAACAGTTTTTGAAAAGTTTTTGTTTTGAAAGTTATATGAGTCCATCAATTACTAAAAAAAGTGATTTTTCGCAATAAATATACACATTTTGCCATTTGCCAACTAAAAATAGAATACTATGACTGAAATCGGTGGGTAAAACAGAATACCGGTTTTCACAACAAAATTTGGTTAGTACAATTGAATTTAAGTTGCACCACCAAACTTATTGAGAAATCACATTTGAATATGATTGCACTAACCGAATTTATTGGTTGTATCCACCAAAATGCAATTTCCAATTCGGTTTCCACTTTATTTTACTGTGTGGCTCTGATGAGTTGTTCATAAAAACAGTATATAAAAGTTGCCGTTTAGTATTTCAAGTGCAAAACCTCATTTTATAATGGACTCATACCACTTTCAAAATAAATAGTTCGTATCTTTATTTTATATGTATATTAATAACATTTTGATATTTTTGGTGATCAGAAATTTGAACTATTTTTCTTTTCTTTTTCGCAAATGAAATCGTTGAAAGTGAAAATTTCGAAAAATGCCACTACCTATTTTCCATTTACTATAATATTTTACAGCTTTCATTAAGATCAATAGTTTCATGCTGTGTAAGGTTAATTTTTTAATCTATTAAAGCCCAGTTGAGTTTTAACTTAATTTTATAATTGTGATAGTATAAATATTTGTAAAGTTTTAATATTTTTATCTTTTTCAACACTTCATACACACAGAGATATTATTGTAGGGGAAAGGGTCACAAGATGGACAGGGCCCCAACATGGACATTGCTTATAAAACTTTTTTTTTATAATAATATGCGGTGTTATATTAAATTTTTTTTTTCATTGAATCTAAAGGATTAAATTTTGCAAAAATCTAATGTGCGGTAATTTTTTGTTGTTTTTGTTTTTGTTCTTTTTTTTTTTGGTATTCAAAATGTTAAATCGTGTTTCTAGACGAGAACAAAAAATTCTCATTGAGTAACAAATATCACTAGAAATTGTAAGAACATTGTACCCTGACGATTTACTTAGGCAAGAATAAAATCCGGAATCAGCCTACAACAAATTATTTTTTATAATTTATTAAATAAGTTTTGGAAATAAGTTTGAAGTTTGCATTAGAACTTGCAAAAACTATATGTTAAATTTTTTTCATCGATAAAATTGTAGGTAAAATGGTAAATAACGCAAAAATTTAGAAAATTTTAAGCAAAATGGTAAATAACGCGAAAATCTTAATTTCAATTTGTATATTCAAACAATCGCTTAAAAATTTAAAAGAAATCTTAAATTAATTTATAGCTTCTTTGATTGCAAATGAAATTGTTCTATATGAGTTGTAAAATTTTTACATTTGAAATAGAAAAGTTTAATTTATTTAAAGTTTTCGTAATTTCAACTTAAATGGTAAATAAATATAGCAAACTCGTTTGTAGCTTGAAAACTATAATACTATAATTTCTCTAGAAATTCTAATAACAATGTCCCCTGAAGATTTCCTTAGGCAGGAATGAAATCCGGATAGGGACACGCCTACATCAGATTGCTTTTCACAATTTGTTAAATAAGTTTTGGGACTTTAGCACATTTAATTACTATAAATGCAATTAATGTTTATCCCGATGAAAATAAATTTAGATAACAAATATGCAGGTGCTTGTGCAAATTTAAATGTAACTGACACTAATAGAAAACATATGATTTTCTATTGTTGATTTACTTGAATAAACGTCACTACATTGCTAGGTCTGTCAAAAAAATAGAGTAGTATTTGGAAGATGACAAAGCCAATTGTGACAATATTTTGTTGTTGTTTTTGTTTTTTCTTTGATATTTTAAATTTTGAATCTCGCTCCTAGACGAGGACAATAAATTCTCATTGAGTTTGTGATTTAACATAACAAATATCTCTAGAAATTCTAATAACAAAGTCCCCTGAAGATTTCCTTAGGTAGGAATGAAATCCGGATAGGGACACGCCTACATCAGATTGCTTTTCACAATTTGTTAAATAAGTTTTGGGACTTTAGCACATTTAATTACTATAAATGCAATTAATGTTTATCCCGATGAAAATAAATTTAAATATAATAAATATTATGTTTATTTTATTTTTACCATATTTACAACCTATTTGTATGCGAGTTTTTATGAGAAGACCTAATGTCAATGCCCGATTAACAAAAAAAAATGATTATATAATTTTATCTAATTTAATATGATCCCATATTTAACTATATAAAATTTCATCCCCAAAATGGACCGATTATTGTATTATACTGTATTACAATATATATACAATACATGCATAAAAATACGAAAAAAATGTATTTATATATAATACATAATTTGTTTGGGGACAAAATTGGGATGAAATTGTATATATATATTGGACATCAAACTCTACAAAATTGTATTTAATTACATCGAATTAGATCTAATTCGATGTAATTGTATTGACTGTACTCATTTTTCGGATCAAGTTTAATCTCTTCGCATATCTAATTTAATATAATTTATTGATAACCCACATAGATATAATTATATATAATCCAAAAGTTGAAAATGTCTAAGTCAGTTTCTATGTAACTACATTTTTTTTTTTTTTTTTTTTGTATTCATTTTATTTTCAGAAATAAATTCAAAAATCGTCCAATTTTTTTTTTTAATTAAGTTAAAAGTAACAATTTCGCTTTAAACGAAATTTTGATGTCCATAAAAATATAAACAAAATTTAAGTTATTTAAAAATTTAAAGCATACATTTTGTGTTTCGAACTTTTATGGAGATCAAATATATGTAACTTAACCCTCTAACTGGCAAACAATGTTTTGCAACGAAATTCATAACATGTGCTCCACTTGAAAAACAAATAATAAGTTCTTTAACAAAATTGTTTATCGTTGCCTAATTTAGGCGATATGAGCAAAAATATGTTAGGGTGCATTTTGAAAACTAAAGCATATAAAAGAGAAGTTTTGGACAACAAATATTTCTCTTACCAAGATATAACCACGCTCGAAAAACTATTTTTTTTCTGCTATTACTTAAGAAGATATCGATATTTTCGCTTTTTGGAAAAAGCGAAATTAGGCGAAAAAGTATCTAAACTTCAATTTATATTGTTCAAACTTCAACGCATTGCTATTAATACTTAATGTCTTCTTTCTGCAAAATTTCATAAAAATCCGTCTATTAGTTTATAAGTTAAGACGATGTCCTTTAGAGGAATCCTGATTAAATCCTGTTAGTCCTTGGACTAAAGTAATTTCTAAGTATAAAACGCTCATTTGACGCATTTGTGGTAAATTTTACCCTGAGGCAACCTTGCCTGTTAGAGTGTTAATAGTGTCTACTTCTGTAGTCACCTTCACCATAAATACGCTCCGTAGTTATTCTATAATACCCCTATGGGGAATGAGGGGTAAATTGACCTAAAAGTGACTGGTTAAAGAAAGACTTATCACAGGACTGGTATAATTTAATACTGAAGTGGGTTAACCAGTGTCAATTGTCCTAAAATTACCAATAATGTGACTGGTAAAGGGAGGACATACCACTTAACCAGAATGCTTATTAACACGAAAAAGTCAGTTGTCCAGAATTTTACCCATACGACATGGCCCTTTTGCGACAGTCTGTGGTATTCCCATCTTTGGTTAGTCCTGTGGCATGCCACTATGTGGTTTAAAGCAGGACAAATAACCCACTCCTATGACAAGCCAATGTTAAAGTTGCCAGTTGTTTACATAGGGTAGAGTTTAGCAGAGGACCGGTCTCTGGCACGAAGGGATCGATACTGTGGCACACGCAGAACCGGTCCCATACCCCATAGGGACGCTAGTAATGTGAAGAAAACATATGTTTTCAGGTGATCATCGATACATTCTATAAAATTGACAAGAAAATTTTTGTTTTTTCTATTAAAACATGAAAATTCTTTAAATTGTTATATATATATAATTAATTTCAACAATAAAAGTGCAGAAAAATCAACTCCGGCAGATTAACAAGATAAATTTTGAAAAACAAAATTTTTATCTCTTTGTCTGCCAAGATTTTGTATTGAAAAAAAATCATTTATTTTTGCAAAAACACATAAAAATTATAAAATTTTCTTCATTTCATACAAATCTAATAAAAAAAAACTTTTTTAATGTTTTTTGTGCAGATTTGTTTATTTTTTTTAGAGATGGTAAAAATTTTATAGCTTTAACCGATAATTCTTCAAGGGTATTTCAGAATGTATCGAATCATGGGTGGTGAAAATGAAGATTCGACACCGGCAAAGTACGTACTGTCCAATCGACATGAATATCATTTAATTTAAGTATATTTAGATTATTATGTATTTAATTGTATCTGATTATATCTAATTGTATCAAATGTAATATAATTATATGTAATTATATCGGGACAAAACTCAGGTGGAATTGCATAATTTTTTATTAAATTGCATCTAATTAAATATAATTAGATCCAAAGTGAACCAATATTATAGAACCATTTTTCGGATCAAATTATATCTTCTTATATGTGCGGAAAATATGTCATTATATATAATTTTGAAAAAACTTTTTTACTCGGATGGCTATAGAGACCATCCTATCATATTAAATTAGATATAATTTTATAATAACGTATAACTTAATAAAATTGTATGGGTACAAAATTCGGACGAAACTCTATTGCATCACTTCTATTTAATGTAATTTGATACTATTTAATCGGGCCATTTTTCGGATGTAATTTTATATAATTTAGAAAGGTTGAGGTAAAGAAAAAGAATAAACATTTTTTTCTAAAAATTATAAACACTATTTATTTTTAAATCAGACTAGACTAGTTTCTGCCTTTTTATGGACAAGCGTCATCAGTGATTTTCCATTAAATTGTATTTTTATTTGTGTCTTATAATTGTCAGATTGCCTCTATATGATATGATTTCTCAACAACCTGCGGCTGCAAGAATCAAACCTGCGATTCTTCTTACATTACAAACGTAACAATACGAAGCCATGACCGTTAAGCGATCACACCCAAGTATGACCTCGAATGTAATGCAGCTAATTTGCAGTTTTCTTTATTATTAGCTTTCCTGTTATAAATTAATTTTGAGTTTATATTAAATGAGATGGAACAATATAAAGCTCCATATCAGTTTTGTTATCGGCAATACTTTAGCATAATTTATTCCGTTTTGACTTTATAGCATTATTTCAAAACCATTTCCATCTGGGGGCCCCTTCCCCTATATAACTAATTCATCTGATAATTACCTTGTTAATATGTTTGTAATAAATTAGATAATCCAAAAATAACACAAAAGCGTCTACAGCAGCAGCAGCAGCAGCATCAACCAACATTGGTTACCAATAGTCATGGAAAATAGTTAAAATTTTATTTTTAACGATTTTCAAAACCCAAATACACATTAATCTATCTCAGAAAGAGATTATCGGTTTTGTTATGGTTTTCAAATTTCAAATCTTTTACACATTTATGTAATACACACACACACACATGCATAAATATAAAGAAATTCCATATAAATCTTAAGTATTTTTTATATTTTAACGCTACTCTTTATTTATTAGAAAAGATTTATTAATTTCTTTTCTTTTAATTTTTTTTTTATGGATTTTTTTTTTCCAATATTTTTTTTTTCACAATTAAAACAAGTGTTAAGAAAGCCAGATTTATTTAAAGTTTTTATTTATTTTTTGGTTTATTTTTAACCAATTTTCAAAATCCATCATCTACAACAAAAATCACAACACATTCCTTAAGTTTTTTTTTTTTTTTTTTTTTTTTTTTTTTTTTTTTTTTTTTTTTTTTTGGAAGAAATCAATACGAGAAATGACTTTCGAAAATATGCAACAAATATTTCAAAACACACACACACGAGCGAGCAAGAAAAACGAGATAAATTTATATCTATCAACAATTACATACAGTAGCAAAAAATATGAAATGAAATGGAGAAAGAAAATATGAAAACTATTTCACGCATTAGCAAGAAAACTAGCTGGTAAATTGTTGATTTTTTTCAACTCGTCCAGAACTGTTGCACATTTGTGTTTTCAAAGTCTGTTCAAATTTGAAATTAATTTTAACAGTTTTTCTTCTTGCAGCGTATTCATTGAAATTGTTGGCGTTGAAAAAGTTTCTTGTTATAACGGTAAGCGCAGGTTTTTTTTTATTATTTGAAGGCGCGCGTTTTAACTCATTCAGTCAATATCACGTCGGCAACTAAAACATGTTGTTACCGAAATGTTCCACTCCACGCTTAACCAGCTGAGAAGACAACAAAAGCATTCATAAGATACTAAAGACAGACAGACAGACGGACAGACAGACAGACGGGCGGACAGAGTACACAAGTGCTTTTACAAAATATTAAAAAACTTAGCACACCGAAATACAAGAAGACTGACACTCAGTCGGTGAAACCGTCTGACAGTCAAGTCAGTTAGTTAAAACAAAAAACCGTGATTGAGTCAAGCTTTTTAGCACTCTAAGTACTCAACAACAACAACAACAGCAGCAAAAACACAAAAACAGCAACTTTGGATGTTGTTGGGTACGTAAATTTCTGTTCACTGTTTTTGTTGTTATCTAAATAACTCCACCACAACTAAAACAACAACTCAACATATTTTCTTAAATATTCACAAAACCCTCTTAAACAAAAGAGCATAAATTCACTGAGAATTTTTAATTTTGTTTTGTAAAATAACAAAAAAATTTTTTTGCTTTTTTGCTATTTTCAGTTGACGTTTTCTGCCAACGTTTTTCTGCTACTGCAACTTTGATCGCTGTAGTTAAAGGTAGACTAGTTACATACAGCCTTTAAGGTAGTCTGGTTTGTATTGTCTTAATTGTATGTTGCATTTAAGCCTTCGAAGAATGTATTCTTTTTTTAAAGGAATTCCAAATTTCGATCATTTTTTAATTGATTGAAGGAAAAAAAAGTCCCGAAATGTGGTAACAAGTTATCCCTTTGACGATTGAACTTAAACCGCTGAAGATTTTTTGACGAAACTTCTCAAAGATTTGGACGTAATGCAAAAAAAAAAATTTAACTATGGTTTTGGCACTTTGCTACTCCTCCTTTTTAAGGAATATAGTACTAAAGTTAAAACATTAATGGAAAAAATAATTTAAGAAAATATATAAAATTTTGAATTTGAGTTGACCTTGTAAGACTCTGGGTCCATCATTATACAATTTATGGGTATCCATTAAAAGTTATATCTCTCAAGTATTGATCACAATAAGTTTTGATTCTGTGGTCACAACTGAATTCGGTTGCAGCAACCAAATTGGGGGCTGTGACAACCGAATTCGGTTGTGACATCTGATTTCGGTTGAGCCGAACAAAAAAATTTTTTTTTTTTTATTTAAACACATTTTTAGTGAATTTTAATTCTAATGTTGAAAACTTTGTAATTATATAAAGATAACTAATTGAATTTTTTCTAATGGTAATTACCAGGGACCGGAAGTTAATGCAAATGCATGTTTTTTTTCCTTCAGTCTGCGAACATTGTAAACAAAATATCTTTGCGAATCAAACGTAGTTACGTAAAAATGGCATCGATTTGTTAGTCCATATTATTGCATATTTTTCTATAAATGCATATTTTTCATATTTTGCCTTAAATGCATATTTTTATTGCATGTTATTAAGTATTTAACTTTAAATTCATATTTTTATTGCATATTTTTACTTATTCTGTGTTAAATGCTTTTTTTAGTTTTTCGTAAAAAAAAAAACGCTTTCAATTATATTTTATATTTGACGAATTTAAATTCATGTTATTTTAAAAATTTTTTGGTTTTTACTTTTTTAAATCATGCAATTTTGTTTTTATACAATTGCTAAACTACAGGAATTAAATGCATTTTCAACTTAAGTAAATCTAGTTGACGGAGCTATAAAAGAAAAATGAATTGGCATTCGAAGTTATCTAGCAAATTCGTCATACACTCGATACTGTTATTCAAAAAAATTATATACTTAGTTTAATCACAACCGTCGACGTTGAGCAGTTATTTTCTATGTTTAAAAACTTTTAGAACAAATATATTGAATTTTACATTTGAAAGTTTATAAAATTAAAATGTATTTAATCTCTTTATACCTTGAAGAGACTTGATTAAAACTTTATTTTTAATTTGTGCATATTTTTTAAATTTTTAGTGCATATTTGAAGATTTTTCATCAATATTACAGGCGCTTAAAACACACTTTTTAAGTAGCTGAATTTCCTGTCCCTGATAATTACTAACTGAAGTGTTCGATAATTTCTTATATTTTCTTATAAGTTAAAAGCCAGTAAAATAGTAACATCCCAATAACTGGTTGCAGAACAACTTATACTGTATTATAACAGGTTATAATTTCTGTTTTGCAACTGGTTCTTTTTATATGGAGTTTGTCCAATTTGCAATAGGTTCTTTACCTCAGAACAAAAACAGGTTGCTTTATAACCGGTTCTAGAACCAGTTATATAACTGGTTCTGGGACAGTGCAATATTACATTTCGACTCCCAGGAACCTGTTCTAGAACCGGTTCCATGTTACCGGTGGTAAAATAAGTTGTTCTAGAACAGGTTCAGAGGTAATCTGTTCTATACAATTTTGCTGCAAAGTTTATAGGAAACTAGTAATCCATTATTTTGTGTGGTATGACACAGTTTGAGCACCAAACCCGAGTCCCAATTTGAATATTATATTTTTCGGAGCACATCGTCGGCTTGCCTGCAAGTAGTGCTATGTGGTTTTATGTGTGTTTTTCAGGAGAGCGAAAATACTGATTTATATTATCCTTTGCATATATTTTATTGACGTCATATGCCAACAAAAGAAATCCGGATTTGATCTCTGTTACAGAGCGTTGTGCTAAATCGTACATTAAAAAAAATCCAAAATAACACATAGAACTACTTGCAGGCTAGCTGACGACATACCACTTTTTCGTGCTGGAGTTTTGTTAACCTAAATAATAAAAAAAAACAAAGAGAATAATATTCAGTAATTTAAAATTTAAGTAGTTTTTTTTACTATGTACAAACTGCAATTTGAAAGAATATTTACATCTTATTGAACAGAATAGGGGATTTTATAAAAAAAAAATAAAATAAATCATGAACGCTGCTTCTAAAGTAATCAGTTTATTGAGCAAGTTTAGAAACTAGCTAAACAAATTAAATTCATAATATTTCTTTCCAAAAAAAAAAAAATTTGGCAGCAATTAGGACGTATATATACTAGGTTGTCCCAAAAAAAATAAAAATTTGGATTTTCTTGGAAGATCTTTCCTAATTTGGATACTCATAAGCTAAAGTATTTTTGAGAATTTTATCAGATTTTTCGGAAGTGGTTTAGAGGTCGCGCAAACCAATTTTGTACCAAAAATCGAGCTTTTTGGGCTTTTATTGAATTATTCTTGAAAATTGCTAAAAAATCGGTAATTTTTCGGCTTCTGAGTAAATATTCTTAAAGAAAATTTTCCGATCTTTAATTTTATGTGCATAAGTAATAAGTTTCGTCAGGAATTTTGCACATTTTGATACATTATATAACAGTTATTGTAAATTTTCAACAAATATGAAAAAGAATGCTTTATAACTTTTAAAATTTGTATGAAGACTAAAAAACTAATGATGCAGTTTAAAAGATTATGAAGTTTTAAATAAATTAGCAGAAAAAACAATATAATTTTCTCTTACCGTTCTCGAGTTATACCCTTTTAAAGCTTTGCACCCGTTATATGAAATTTTTAGTACTATAAGATTTGGGCATCCGATTTGTTGTAAACTTTAGATTATGAGATTTGAAAATTTATTTATTGTATGTCAAAGCTTTGTTTTAAGTATTGTCAAGTTGTGGACAACAAAAAAGTAGCCAAAAAGCCGTTATCACTAGGTGGCACTGATATGGCTCGAACTTAAATTCACGATTTATTGGATTTGGGGGAACTACAACCCTATTTTTGGCAGATAGTCTATAGGTTTAGAGATAACAAGTCACAATACAATTAAAATTTTTGTAAACTGATAAGTGGAAGACGCTTGCTTGAGATTGAGATAAATTTTATGTCTTGAGATAAAAGCTTTTATGCTAGAGCCCTCTTCCGGTAATTAGCAATTAGCCAGCCTAACTTTTTTGAAGCCTGCAACATTTCTACTGATTTTTTAAAAAACGGATCCAGAAAAATGGGAAAACAACAAATCATTTCAGGAAGCAAAACACAAAGTTCAACAATTGCAAGTTGTAAATGATGTCGCACAACGTGGTGTGGCCTTGGCTAATAGTTATATCAATATCACAACTTCTGAAACAGACTTTCAGAGTTTACTGCAGGGGGTAGAGCAGCATCGCAAGAACTCTAATAAATGATTTATAACAAATCTATTTTTCTTTGTTTTTAATATAATTGTTATGTATGAGTGATAAGTAACTATAATTTGATTTGTAAAAACATTTTCTAAATCCAATTATTTAAAGTTTAAACCAATGCAAACCTAGTTCACACCTTATAGTATTATACATTTCAGACAATGTGTACAAAGCTTTAAAAGGGTATAACTCGAGAACGGTGAGAGAAATTTTTTTTTTTTTTGCTAATTAATTTAAAACTTAATAATCTATTAAACTGCATCATTAGTTTTTTAGTCTTTATACGAATTTTAAAAGTTATAAAGCATTCTTTTCCATATTTGTTGAAAATTTACGAAAAACCGTTATTGAATTGTTAAAATGTGCAAAATCATTGCCGAAATTTATTATTTATGCACATAAAATTAAAGATCGGAAAATTTTCTTTAAGAATATTGACTCAGAAGCAGAAGAAATATCGATTTTTTATCAATTTTCAAGCAAAATTCAAAAAAAAGCCCAAAAAGCTCGATTTTTAATAAAAAATTGATTTGCGCGACCTCTAAACCACCTCCGAAAAATCTGAAAAAATTCTCAAAAATTCTTAGCCTTATGAGTATTCAAATTAAGAATGATCCCCAAAATTTTTTTTTGAATGGGACACCCTAATATATACGTCTTCCCCAACAGAATACGGTTTTGATAAAAATGCTAATAAATCCTTAATGCAGCCATTTATGCCACCGATTTTTTGTTAACATTTATAAAGCTGCACACTGTATTTAATTCATTCGAATTTTAAAAAAAATAAAATGTTTCATACCGAGTTGAAGAATTTATTTGAGCTGGACAGGATAGAGTTAAGAAAAAACGTATATATACGTCTTATATAGCAGAAGGGTTAAGGGTTAAAATGTGGGGTCAAAAACTAACATGTTTTTGTATTTGACGATAATTATACTTATTTGCACACGGTTTAAAGTAATAAACAAAACAATATTTTGGATATTTTTTGATATTTTGACTAAATATCTGATGAGGCAGCAAAAATTAATTCCTTCAAGACAAATCGAATTAAAAAAAAGCGAATTTATTCAATTCCTCAAATTTGGTCAGGGAATTCATTCCCAAAATTTAAATTCATTTCAAAAAATTGGAATTAGGGAACGAATTTTTCAAAGTGGTAAAAAAAATTAGTAAAATTAAATATCAAAATTATAGTGATGTACAGAAATGATATCTCATTCCAAAAACCAAACGGTTCAAAATTACATTTTTGGGATATGTCATTGGTAACCTGTCTGTGGATAATGTTCTAGAATAAATAATAAATAAATATTCCGGTTTAAGCAACTGAAACTAAATTATTTAAATTAATAAACTAACACGGTATTCAAACTACATTGCAAAACACGTGTTTTGCTAAAACGAGTGGAAAAGAATAAAGAACCATTGGAATAGAATAAAGAGCTCAAATATTTGTTTTGGAAAAAAATGTGTTTTGGCAAAACATGTGTTTTGCTGTCTAGTGTGAATGTGGCTTACTATAACAAATAAGAATTTAGAAAAACATTTTTGAAATGAACTTAAAATATGTACACACAGAGAAATATAGTGCCAACCGAATTAAAAAGTGTATATTAATGGTAGCAACTTATAAATTCTGTTAGTACAACGATATTTACATTAGATTTATGAATAGTTTCGGAGTTGCAACTAATATTCAGTTGAATTACCCGCACTTTGTTGTAAAAACTAATGTTAAGTTGTGCCAACCGTCTGAAATTCGTAATAACCGAATTTGAGTCGTAGTAACCGAATTTCAGTTGGCAAATAGCTAAATTTTTCTATGTGTGTATTTATTACTAATACATTCGACGTATGTTACCGTTTTAATTGTCAAATTTGTGTGTTAATTGTTGTTATTTCGGGTAAATTGGGTTCCCGCGGTAACGACATCGAACAGGCCTAAAATGTTGGTGTTATCTTGTTTTTTTATCAAATGCTTTAAAGTGATAAAATAAAGAAAATTTCAAGCAAGCTGCGAATTTCGGCAATTATTTAACTGATTAAATTATTTTTTAATTAAAATTTTCAACAAATCAATTGAAAAAAATTGGGAAATGTTTTTTTCTGTATAATATACTGAATTTATTCCATTTCTTTTCAACTGACTGATCAGATACAATAAGCATTAATTTGATTTAAAATATTTTAATGTGACTTTTTTCAGAAATGTGGAAACCATGAAGAATTTACTCTTTGTCACTCTGACTGAAGTTCTTTTGTGGTGTTTTCGTTCATATGTTTTTATTTGCTTCTTCAATATTTTGGGAGTTAGTGTACTGTTTGCCATTGTACCTATTGTTTTACTTGTTGTTGTTGCTCTTGTGATGTTTGCTGTTGTTGCTTATCTTAAATTTGTATGTTGCAATATTGCATGTTGCTGCATATAAGTAAGTTTGCAATAATTTTTTGTGTTTGTCTATGTATATAGAGACAATCATTCACGCACAGTACTCCTCAACCATCGATAGATTTTTAATAAATGATAAAATTGTATTCAATTTTGATATGTATTTGTAGTATCTTATAAATATGTAAGGGATAGTCCCACAAGTATTTTATTTAATATTTAATATTCACATAGTTTATAATATTATTAACCCTTTACTGCATGAAACTCCAGATCTTAATGAAAGTTGTATATTTTGATAGTAAATGGACAATAAGTGAACACGTATTTTTACTATTTTATTAGTAAAAACCCCAAAAGGGCCTAAATTTGAGATCACACAATAACCAAAAATATAGCGAATATAAAAAATCAAAAATATGTGTGTTGGAAAGCTTATATTTTTTTCTTAATACCTAATTAATTTGTTTAATAAGTTTTTAATTTTTACTGCCTATAAATTGAGGAGCCGCATACGAAAACGTACTTTTTCACATTTTTTGAGAAATTGGTTTTTTGTTATTTTTGTATTAGTTGGGTTGAAATCTACTAGAAAAAATTTTATTACCGTATTTTTTTTTTCAACAAGAAAAGGGACTTTAAAAAAATTCGTGCATAACAAAACATACTTTTTTATATCAAAACGTACTTTTTTTATAGTCATTGTCCCTTACATATTTCTTTAACAAGTTATTTTGCTTAAATTTCGAGCTCACTTTATTATAAATTTGGATGTTTTCTCTTTTGTTTTATTTACATTTCTCATTTTTCTGTCTTTGTTTGACAAAAAGTTTAATTAAAACTTTCAAGTTTTTTAAATTCGAATTAAATGAGGAACGAAATACCAATATAGCTCTTCTTAAACGAGGAAAGGACCCTTTTTCAATTTCTCGCCTTGAAGAAATTTCAACAGGCCGTTGGATTAACGCCGACAAGAGAAAAGATGTAGAAAATCTTTTACAAAAGCAGTTTGGCGATGACTGGACTTTATAATCAAAATGAAAATACGGGGGATGAAATGGACAAAAATAATGAATGTAGCTGCCTTGAAGATGAGTTTGGAACACACGTTTAATTAATTAATGAACTTATTGAAACTAGTTTTTGTATTAAAAAATATCTATACCGAATTTAAATATTTTGGTTTTAATTTAAATTAAATTTTATTATATTTTGAAATTTGCAGTAAAAAATCGTAGTGTTCAAATAAAAAACAGAATTACAGTAAATTGTAATAACATAAAACCTTTATTTCTCATTTTGTCTTCACAAAATCAAGTATTGCTTATGAAAATATTTTTGTCTATAACTTCTTGTGAGCAAATTGGTGTATTTTTGGATGATGATATCCTGTCAAAATATTACCGTTAAAAAAAAATCGCACACCAAAACGTTCTTTTTTCCTTATTTTTTAACAAAACGTACTTTTTCACTTTTTTTATCAAAACGTACTTTTTCACATATAAAAGTCTTTTGATCTCATACACGCTTAACATTTTTTTGTGATAACTTATTGTGGTTTGATGCATCTTATGATAAGCTATAAACTTCTTGCTATTTCCAGGTTCATGCTGTTTTATAAGGGGATGAAAAATGTAATCCTCAATTTCCCACAAATTTTAATTGATGTAAAAAGTACGTTTTGGTATGCAGCTTCTCAATTGTAATTATTTCAAATTATAAAATTAGCTTTTTTTTTAGAATCACCGTTTTTTTATATTTTTGGGCATATAAGCTGATGAATATTACAATAGAGATGTGACTTTATCGCATTTAATAACTAAATGTGTCTTGGTATAAGGCGCTGCACTCATTCGTTACATACATATATGTGACACCATGCAGTAAGGAGTTAAATTCGAAGAGTACAAGTACAAAATTGTTAAATTTTCCAAGTTTTTTGGATGCAAGTGGTTTTGAAAACAATGCATGGTCATCTGTAAACATATTTGAGGAGCACTGTACCCACAAGCAACTACCACATATGGCCTGAGAATTTAATGATTCATGGTATGAGAATCGGTAAACAAAAATTGGTTGCGTGTCGACAAAGTCATACTAAAAATTAAGGTCTAAAAGCATTATTAAAAAGAAAAGTTTTAAATCAAAGAAGAAGAAAAATTAGAACTTTTCGGTTTTCAATCCTAAATTTATTAAATATGCATTTTTAATATTTCTTTTTTTTATTATGTTAAAAATATTTACTCAAAATTTTTTTCCAAAAATGTTGACACTTAATAAAACTGGGACAATATTACAAAAAAAAATCAAAAAAACCTAACCTGTACTCATAATAATCCGTGCATAAAAATAGAAAATTAATGTCAAATCAATGAACACTTTTGTAAAATTAACCAATTTTCGTTTATTTTACGAAAGTTTTTGTTATTTTGCAATTTTTTGTATTTGTTGCATGGTTTATTACACTACTCTACAAATTTAAATTTTTTGCAGAACCTCTCTTTGAAATATGTATTTTGTACTATTTTGTACTCTGAATTCAAATCTGTCAAAAAAAAATGGTTTTCTCATTTGTAGTTTTTGAAATATCGCTTTTTTATATTAACATCATTCCCCTTATTTTTTCGTATGTTTTGCTTAATTTTCCAAAATTTACCAGAAAAATCATGAAATTTTTTGAATTTTGAATACTTTCTCAAAATCTGTAGTTATCGATTAAAAAAAATTTTTTTCAAGATACAACGGACTAAAATATTTCAGTCGGTCTTAAACGAATTTTTGGCTTTTCACGCTTTGGTTTATCGATGAGGATCCCAGTTTCTTTCAGTTTTTTTCACAAGATAACGAACATACGGACCATATTCGTTCAGCGGAAGGATAAACCTAATTATCTGTCAAATCAGACATGGGCTAAGTGTTACCATTCACGAAATAAGCACTAGTCGAAAAAAAAGTTAGATGGCGGACCCTTTACGTTTATTCTTTTAAAATATTTTAATATTTAAAAATTTAATGTTTAAATTTTTTCAACTTTGGCGCCTTTATTTTCTAATACTTTATTTGAAACCCTGTTTTTAAATAAAGTCCTTGTTTGATAATAATTCTCAAAGTTAAATTTTTTTTGTATAATAACATTTTAATATTTTCCACCACGTCCATTTTTTTTTTGTGATTAAAAAGTAACAATAAAATTGTTTGCGTCTTAAGCAGGGATGGTAGAAAATACCGCTGAAATACCGTTATCGATTTAAACCCCTTTCAACTGCCTGTCGTTATCCCTAAAGAACCGTTACCGAAACAATTGAAATACCGTTATCGCTGAAATATAGTTACCGAAATAACTTAAATAGCGTTATCGTTATCCTTAAAATACCGTTACCAAAATAATCTGACAAAATCAAAAAAAAAAAAAATAATCGCTGTAAATAGATATATATATTTTACCAAAGCTTGATCATAAATTAGCTAGTCATTAGAATTCGGTCATAATGGGGCTACATTACCTGAATAACTTAAATAACGTTAACCTTAAAATACAGTTACGAAATAAGTGATAAATTGTTATGCCTAAAACTACGTTACCCGAAAAAGGTAAAATACCGTCAACGAAAAAACCCGTTACCGAAATAACTAAAATATCGGTACCCAAAAATATATCATTGGCGAAATAAACGAAAATAACGTTACCCTTTCCGAAACCCGCGTCGAATCGGTTACCATCCATGGTCCTAATTAAATTTGTATTCTAAAGAAAAAAATGTAACTTTTACACTTTTCAACTGATGTTTTACACAGTATTAAACGTACTTTCAATAAAAAATAAGAAAAAAATAGGGTTTGAAATAAGTTATTAGAAAATAAAGACGCCAAAGTTGAAAAAATTGTAAAAAAGGTTAAAATTTTTAATATTTTGGAAAATATTTCCACATGGGTTTGTAAAAAGTATAAACATATATATATTTTTGGGAAGCTTAACTATACATCTTTTAAAATCGGTTTCAAACTGACTAAGTTAAAACTAGTTTAGTTCGTGGAAACTTGAAAAAAACGTTTTTTATCGATAACTTCAGATTTTGAGGGTGTATTCAAAATTTTGGAAATTGAAAAGTGATCAACCAGGAGTACAGGCTACACTAGGTAGTTTTAAAAGTGTATTTAGATATGGGAAAATCTAAAAAATGTACGATTTCAGATTTTAAAAATGAAAAATTTAAAAGTTTTTCTGGATTGGCTTATTTAAAATGCATTAAATAATGCGATCGCGTGAATTAAGTTAAACAAAACACTGCCAAAATTGTTCGCTTATAAAATTTTAATTTTTTTTTTTGATTTTTCGGGGATGCCACCTAACGTTTTCGAGTAACGTTTCTGTGCTAAGTTCGAATTTGGTTTCCAAATTTTTCTAACACATTTTTTTTTGTGAAAATTGAGGACAAAGTTAAGAAAAATTCAACTTAAAATTGAATCACACATGCTCGGTTTAAAGCATTACGTTGTCTAATATTATTTTAATGATGACATTATACATATGTAAATATTTTGGGTATCTATATAAATTTTTTATTCAAAATAGATAATAAGTAACAAACAAAATGCAGCGCACAACTCAGAGTCACATCCGCGGTTGAAAGAATTATTGTGTCAAATATGTCTTGAACGGTAGAAATCATCATTACTATTTTTATGTGAAAGCGCTATATGGATCGGATAAACTTTTCTTTTCTCCACAACATTTATTTCTTCATAAATCGCTATAAACAAAAAAAAACTAACTTCAAATTGAAGGCTCACCCGCAGCTTCAAGAATTATGGGGTCCAATATTACACAAATTGGACATGTTATCATAACAATCATTATGTGAAATTATGTGAAATTGATCGAATTTTATTTTTTTGTTTTACATCACTTTTAGCTCCACAGTACGGTAAAAGTTCAAAATTTATATTGATTGGCACATCCGCAGTTTAAAGAATTATAGCTTCACATCTGGCTTATATGATAGATATCACCGTTACTATTGTTCTCTGTGAGTTCTAAAAGGATCGGATTCGTTTCTACATCACTTTTAGCTTCAAAAATCTATGAAAAGCTACAAAATTTAACCGTTAATTAATTAATTATTAGCACTTACACACAATAATAGTAGTATTGATATTTACCGATCACGCAGGACTGTAACTAATTATTTCTCAAACTGCGTATGTGCTCTTCAAAAAATATAAAATTTTAAGATCTTTCTCTATTTCTGAAGGCACACTCATCGGTTTGATCTCATTTTATTAGTTCATTAGTTTGTCATTTACATGCAAATATAAAAATTTTCAAATACGTTGACGCTGAAAGCGCAAAAATTACAAATCTCTGAAATTTTTATTTATTGAAGAAAAAACGGCGATATTTCAAAAACTGCAAATAAGAAAAAAAAGTTTGTCAGATTTGGAATCGGTCTGTCTCAAAGTGAGGTTTTTTAGGCTGTCGAGTAGTGTTATCAGTGAATTTAGAGTTGTACCTTAAAATTTTTCGAAAATTTTCAAAAATCGAATACTTCTAGTTCATAATGAATGTAGTTTTTTCCAGCATTTGTGAAGCTCTTTTTAATATTCCCCAAAAAAATAACGACGCTTACCTTGTATTTTTGTCCTCCAGTGTAGGACGAGAAAGAAACATCTTTGAAACAAAGATTTAAGAAGAAAAAAAGCAAACAACCTTTAAGCAATTTATTATAATTTATTGTTATTTTTTTTTTGCCTTCTTTTTTTTCGTTTACAACTTTGACTGTTTTATTTGTTATTTTAACGAAATTAAAAAAAAAATTCATAAAACCCCAACCTGTAATCCATACGAATAAAAAGGTGTATGTATATTAGGGTGGCCCAAAAATTATACAGTCGAATTTTAGATCTCCACAAGGGCGCCCTTGTTAAAATAGTGCTCAGTAGTGCTCAGTAAAAATTTCAGCCAAATCGCTCAATATTTAGAGGTTGCTATAAATTAGTGATTTTTCAGGGTAAGGTCGAAATTTAACAGAATGTTTTCAAATATTTTATGGATACACGCAGAAAAAACTGGTTTGTTTTTATAAAAGCCTTTTCTTGCAAAATTTATTTACTGTTGAATTAACGTCGAAAATGCTTGGGTTATATGCTAAACTGCGTAGTTTTTGTTAAATTTCACAAGTTGTTTTGTTTTTGGTAATTTATTCAAGTTTATGCTATGTAAAATTTACATTGATGATTTTAAATACAAAACATGCTATGTAAAATTTACATTGATGGAATTTGGAAAATAAAATAAACTACAAGTATATTTATCCAATAAATTACAAAAAGTGCGCCCCGGTAGGCTTATCAGTGCGGGGGTTGTGGGTTCGATTCCCACCAGAGGCACTGGTCGGTTTTCGCTACAACGCGCCGAAGGCCATAGTAGCTAGTGCTCGGTTAGGGTAATAGTATATAATTTTAATTATATGATTATTAATTAATAAAAAAAAAAAATAAAAAAAAAAAATTACAAAAAGAACTAAGAATTTAGTTTAACATACACAAATCAATGTGGCAATATTTATTAGATATGGCAATATCGGACATAAAAGCATAATGGAGGTAGAGTTTCTTAAGTATTTTATTTCTGATGCAATTTAATTATATAAAAAGAATGTTAATTTTTAAGCATAGCTGTTAAGTAATGATTACTAATCATAATAATTAGTAATTAGATTATTGTTTTTTTGAAAGGTGGAGTAATGATTATATTACGATTATTTTCATATTCGCACGATTACTAATTGATTACGATTACAGATAATCAAAAAATAAACAAGATTAATAAAAATTACGAGAAAATAATAAAAAGTAATCAAAAAATAATTCGACTACTTTCAAAGATTACTTTTGATTGTTTATTAATTGTTTTTTTTTATTTTGCGAAATTATGGCAATACTGTCACAAATACATTTTTCTACATGAAATTCTACCAGTATTTAATGTAAGTTGTTTTTCATTTTTTGTTATTATTATTGTTGTTCATCGATTTGATAATTGATAACCTGTTTGCATTCTTCATAATTCTGCATTATTCTTAATTTATTTTATATGCATTTGAAAGCAATTGCTTGTGATTAAAAAAAATAATCGTTCAAATTTCAAAAAAAATCGTCAACATTTCAAAAAATCGTCAAAATTAATAAAAATAAAACGTCAAAATTTAAAAAAATCGTCAAAATTTAAAAAAATCGTCAAAACTAAAAAACAAAAATCGTCAAAATTTAAAAAATTCGTCAAAATTTGGAAAAATCGTCAACATTATTAAAAATCCAGAATTGCCAAAATTAACTGTCGAGAATATAACCAGCAGAGTTTTAGAAACACTACAGTTTTTACGCCAAAAGTAAAACATTAAATTTTGAAACGAAAATAAAAATGTATTGAATAATCCTGATTTTTTTGATTTCACTGATGATAGTGAGCTTATGTGTACATTTATTTTGTTTTTTACTTTAAAGATTTGACTTTGCAGATGATGAGATTGTAGTAAGTCCTTCTCCACAAGAACAGATTAAATCCGCAATAAAACATCAGTGGGCAAAAATATGATTTACTTACACAGTACAACATTTTTCAACACATGATTTTAGCACTTAAATTCAGGGAATTGCACGTGAAAGTAGCCCCAAAAATAAGAACTTCTGCATCATTCGTTTTGTCAAGTTGGCTACAGTAATAATTTAATGGTCATACGAATTTTTTGGCTCAAGGCGGATTTTTAGCACTTTTTCTATATTTTAACACGGTTATATCTAGGTATGCCGTACGGAATATCTCTTTTGTGTCTGAAGAAAGTTGTAGCTATTGAGTATACTACCCGAAAAAAGTCCATCCGGTGCCTTAAAAATCGCAAAAATGCCCAGTTTTCCCCATTTTTCACCTTTTTTTTTGTCAATAACTGGATTGCAACTTTATTTTGCATGAAAATAAAAATTTCGATTCAAATTATAGCTATTCTTACATAGAAAATATGAGATTATTATATGTTATCTATGCATGGAAACAAAATTTAGAACATTTTCAATTATAATTTAGAACATTTTCAATTATAATTTAGAACATTTTCAATTATAATTAAAAATGTTCTAAATTTTGTTTCTATGCATAGATGCAGAAGTTCTTATTTTTAGGGCTACTTTCACGTGTAATTCTCAGAATTGAGTCCCAAAATCATGTGTTGTACTGTGAAAGGGATGCATTTATTTATTTTTTTTAACACGCCCTTATCGTCTTCAGCTCCAGTTGAACGATTGTTTTCTTTTGCCGGGATGGTCAACAGTCTAAGACGGCAATCATTGTCTGATTTTTCTTTTGAAAAATTAGTTGTAATGAAGGCCAATTGTAAATATATGTAAATTATAAAACTTTTTTTTTTTGTGAATTTAAAGTATTCTAAATGTATTTGTTTCTCTTTATTGTTTTTTTCACATATGTTTCCCTCTTTGTTGATTTAGGAAGTACTAAAATTGTTATTAATTGTTTTGTTATTGAAGTGAATTTACCGATATTTTGTATACAAAAACTTTAAAATTCTTAAAAAATAATCAAAAATAATATTTGGAAGTAGTCAATTATTTTTTTGATTACTTTTGATTATTTTTGATTATTTTCCGGCAATCCTAATTAATCGCAATTATTTTTGGATTATTTGTAATCATAATTAATTAACAATCAGGAATGGTTCTAAAGAGAATTATGTAATCAATACCATTCTTTTTAAAATGTAATCTAATTGATTACTAATCGTAATCCAAATTTAACAGCTCTTTTTTTAAGTATATTTATTTTAAGAAATGTTAGTTGCTGTTAAATAAATTATTAATTTTAATAAAAATATTATTTGCAATAAAATGGAGTATATTTTGTTTACAAAAATAGATCGGTTATTTAACCTGGACAATGTTGCAGTATTATACAAAAAACTTCAGCTTATTTCTATATATATCACTTCGAACATTTACCTAAGCGTTTTGACAAAATTGTTGTTAATTTTATATAGTTGTATAAGTAGCACGATACTTTGTAAACTATTGCTATAATTTTTGTTAATGATACACCTTTTTTTCTGCGTGTATAGAAAGGTTTTATGCACAGACTTATAATACTTTTTTTTAAGCACTGAATCTGAAGTCAAAACACCGAAATTAAACCAGCGTCCCGAAATATAGGCCAAGTTTACTTGAATGTGATTAGAGCCTTTGGCCTATTTTCCATATATTTCTGGATCTACTGAATATATTTCCAAGTTTGGCCAAGTGCATATTACAAACATGTTTTGTCCGATATGTTTAAAAAATCTGAATATTGTAGATACAATTAAAAAATACTTAATACCATTTTCGAGACCATTTCGGTGTTCCAAAATACCTCTGCACATTTCCCAATATAGTTGTATTCAATTAGAGTTAAATGTATGTAAGATTCAAATCCATAAAAAATAAAAAAAGATTTTAAAGACATCTGCGCAATGTTGAACAATAAACCATTTTTGCCCGGGTAAGAAAAGAATGGTGCATAACTCGGATATGCGAGCAGGTGGAACTTTTTTGACTTCAGATTCCGATTTAGGGGGCTAAACTACTTTAAAAAAGTTTAAACTCATCGGCAATTAGTGCACTTGAATTAACTTTATTTTAACTTATTATTATTACTTTTAATTCTGCCTTTAATTAAGTACGTTATATATGTAAGTATGGAGATTGATGGGTATATTTGGATTTTCATGAATTTTCATGAATTTAGAATTAGTTAAGATCATAGAAAAGAGTGGTATATACAATGATCAAGTTATATAAATACACTGTAAAACAAGAATACACAGTCAAAAAAAAGGCTACTAAAAATTAGTTAAAAATGATTTGCAGAAAAAACTGTTTTAATTAGCAGATTTTTTTACTAAATATTAGTAATATAAGAATAGCCAAAATAAATCTATTGAATATACAAATATTAGATATATTTGAGCTAAATTTTTGACAATTGGAATTAACAAAATATTCTGCTAAAATCAGCAAAAACTTTTACTAAAAATTAGTAGACAAAAAAAAAATCATTAAAAAATGTAAGTTTTTTTTTTGGTTTTTTTAATGCGAATAAAAGTCTGCCCTTTTGAAATCAGCAATCTACAATTTTTGTCTGTTAATTTTAGGTAATTATAGCAAAAATTTTGTTAATTTTGTTTTTGTTTGCTATTTTGAGTCGACAAATATTTAGTAAAAGTTTTGGATAATTTTACAGAGTAAAATGCTATTTTCAATTAACTAAAATTCACATCGAATATAACTAAAATTTTGTAAAGTTAACAAGTATATTTTTTGCTGTTCTTATTTTATTAATATTAAACAAAAAAATCTTCTAAATTTACCAGTTTCTTCTGCAAGTTAATTTTTTACTAATTTTTAGTACATTTATCTGTTATTTTTAAAGGTTTATTTCTATGAGTGTAATAGTTACGCGTAATATAAGAGACGAAACCTAATATCGTCCGATTGAGCCAATTTTTGTCATACACGTATATTTTGATAAAGAAAACAAAAGCCAACTTTTATTTTTCCATACAAGCGCGGACGAGTCTAATATGTATGATAGCTTGGTAGTATTTAAGTACCTAAAATTATTTGATTTTTTCTTTTTTTTTCTTTACTGATCAACACACAGTCTTTAGTAATTTTTGTTTTTACAGAAATTGGCAAGTAAAAATAAATTTTGCCACTGCGCAGTTTACCATATAAGTATTACTTGTACAAACAGCAGAAACAAACATACCCCGATATTTGTTTGTAAAACTTCTTTTATTATCTCGCAAGAAACTGTGTGGTTTTCTGTTTTTGGTTGAATGCCAAAAAAAAATAAAACAATTTTTCACATACCAAAGATAGTTTCTGGTATTTGCAATAAGTAATGATAGAAATATTTATTTTGAAATATTTTTTAGATAAATAAATTCTTAGTATAATACGAGTATGTAAATAGCTTGAAAAATTATGTGTACGAAAATTCAACCAAAAAACTTTATAATTGCGAAAGTTAGTTTAATAAACGCTTTCATTACAGTGAATGTCTACAAAATATTTTCATATTTTATTTTAAAAATGTTTCCATATTTGCATGAATTTTAAAATAAAATTTGAAAATATTTTGTAGACATTCACTGTAATGAAAGTGTTTATTAAAATAACTTTCGCAAATATTAACTTTGGTTTTGCTAAATTTTGGTACATATAATTTTTTTAGTTGTTTACATATTATACTAAAAGATGAACTCATACGACGTCCTTTTTCGCTATGCTGTTATATAAATGTAGGCTAATTTAGCGTTTTTCCCAGGAACCGCACTTTCTTTTCTTTTTCTTTTTTACACGAAATAATTGGTCAGATTAGTCTTTTTGCTTATGAGCTAAACTTCTTTGATCGATTGCGAAATGGGAAGATAAATTGTGCAAAAATAGTAAAATATAGTAAAAATTTAAAAATAAAATGCGGATTTAATTGTTAAAGCTGTACATTTGTTAACCAATTTTGATATCTGAATGTTAGTCTTTTAGTTATTTACCATTTAAAACTATGATAAAATATTTGATTTTTAAGATTGTATGTACAAACAACTGCGTTAAAACATGCAAAACTTTAATGCAAATTAGCGAAAAATTTGGCCCATAAGTGAAAAAACTGCGTGGCCCATTAAAATCAGCGTGACCGAAATATTTAGTATCAAGGGTCGGCACTCTTGTTTTATTTTTCGAGTTGCGCTGTGTTATCTTTTTAGTATTGGTTTGATATTAATTCTGCTGCATAAAAGATATAAACAAAAGCTTTTTGTATGATAATCAGACGTATACGCAATTTAATTGCATACATATTCATCATACGTATTTTTAAAAATATATCTTATATTTAATATTTATGGAAAAATAACGTTACTGACTGATTAACCGACTCACTCAACATCGCCCAGCGTACGCCGCTGCGGCTAGGAACTTGAAATTTGGCATGGAAGCCCATCCTCTAGTGTAGACGTTCGCTAAGATGGGGAGCAGCAATAAGGGGAAATTCTCCCCATTGGCGGCCTGCCCAAACACCTTTGGCTAGAAACCTGAAATTTTCAATATGTGTTGATTCGGATATAACTTAACTCCCTGGTATGGTACTTTTTGGAATTTTGCCCAAACCTCTTAAGCGAGGAACTTGAAATTTGTTATGTGGGTACCATATCACGAGTAGACATCTGTATAGACGAGATTTTTGGAAATTCCCACGGGGAGGGACTAAAAAACTAAATTTCTGCACTTGCCAGCCTGGCCAAACCGCTGAAGCTAGGAACTTGAAACATGGTATGTAGGTTCCTAATCAGGAGTACACAGAAAAAATTATCAACCTAATTAAAGATTTGATTTGAATTTAATTTAATTTGTTTCTAAACAAATATTTAATTGAATCAATTAATATTTTAATTGACTTTTAAATATATAAATACATATATTTTTTTAGACACAATTATCATATCGCACACCTAGTTCAAAAGTGACTCAACTCAAAATTTTCAGTTATTGGGTTTATATGCTTAAACTATGCACAATATAATTGTTTATTAATAAAAAAAAAATATCAGTGTATTTTGTTGTTGTTAACTGTTGCTAAAAAACAGTTATGTATTTCTTTATGTTTCAATTGGTATAAAGTTGCAAATATTTTTTTTTCGATTTCTGAAAAATAAAAAATTTTGAGTTGAGTCACTTTTGAACTGTGTGTGCGATATTATATTTTCATACATTGTATGCATAAATAGAAAATGTTCAGTATAAAATACCAAATATATTTGAAGTTAACAAACAAAACAAGCACACACACAAACAGACTCAGTATTGCTAAAAACACACATACCAACGTATAGATCACACACTTTTTTTGTGAGTATCATATTTTTTTTTTTTTTTGTAGAAGTTATTTATAACTTTTTTTCCTTCTTAATTTTAATAAAAGGTTTAATTGATAGTATCTTTGCCGTGATAGGTGCAAAATCAATTAAAATATTAATTGATTCAATAAATTTTTTAATTGAAACCTATTTTTAGTTTTTTCTGTGTAGTAGTATAGAGCAGATTTTTGGAAATTTCTACGGGGATAGGCAAAAATGTAATAAATCGCCCCCTTTGAGGCCTGGCCAAACCACTAAAGTAATGAACTTGAAATTTATTATGTGGATAGTATGTATGAGTAGGCATCTGAATAGACGGGATTTTTGACTCAACATCTCACAGCCTATAGCGCTGGAGCTAGGAACTTGAAATTTGTCATGGAGCTCAAACCTGCTACGTAGACGAAAAAAATGACGTTACAAATAAATCCAAAATGTTGTATATTTATAGAATAAAGAAATTTTGAATATTATATCAACAAAATATTTAATCTTTCTGCCTACTAGTTTTTTATTGATATTAGTTAGATATTGTTGAATTTAAACAAAATGTTAATTGAATTTAAAAAATTTAAAGAATTATTGTTTTTTTTATCAGAATCTAGTAATTTGGACCTAGTTCACAAAACAAAAATGCAAAACAGCGAAATATTTATGAGAAAATGTACTATTTTTTTATTTAGGGCTCAGAACTGTGCATTTTGTTGAAAAACCTTCTTTTCTAAAAATAAGCTCAAGAAGATAATAAAAAACTGTGACTGCAAGTTTGCTCGCCGAGATGTCTTTTACTTAAGTTTTACCGACCATAACCGACCGTTGATAAACTTTCAAGATGTGGACCTATAACTTAAAAAGTACGTTTAGGTCTTACTATTTCAGCATTTCAGAGTTTAAGGACAAAATAAAGTAATGTAACTAAATATTTAATTAGATTAAGGTTCTCGTACATTCAGCGAAAAAAGTTTCATCATATTGATTAAATTGTTTCATAAATCGTTCGTCATCAATTATTCATCATATTTATGAAGTTTTCGTAAATATGATGAACAGTTTAAGAAAAATTTATGATAAATGTTTCGTAGGCCTTCATCTTTTCATAAAATCGTTTCACAAACTTTATGAAAAAAATGTTTTCCTTTTTAGGGAAAAACAGTGAAATTTAAAAAGTATAAATTAAAATTTTTATTTTTGATTTGAAATAAAGAAAATATAATTTGCAATTTATTTTAAATTCTGAAACATTAATTAAATATTATTTTAGTTGTTCTTAATTTTAAATATTTCGGAATTTTAATTGATGGTTTTGAAATAGAAAATTGTATTTAAATGTTTTACTTTTAAATTTAAAAAAATTAAAACCAAAAGTTTTTTTTGAAGGAAAGTTTATTTGTTCACATTATAGAAAATTATATTTTTTTAATTTCAAATGGATATTTTTAACTTTAATTGATGTATAAAAATATTTATGAAACATTTCAAAAAAGCTTGTGAAGCAGCGTCATCCTATTTATGAAATGTTTCATAATATTTATTAAGCACTTCATAAAAAGTAATGAAACTTAATCATCATATATAAGAAACATTTCATAAATATGGAAAAGTCTGTCATCAATTTGCTCTTTTATGACACAACGTTATCATATTTATGAAGTGTTAAGTTGGACGACAATCAATGAACTTTTTTTTCATATTTTTGAAGTTTTTCATAAATATGATGAAGCTTTTTCCCTGAGTGTAGCTGGTAAAAATTTTAAAATTCACAATTCCGGATCCAATATGTCGAGCATAATTTAAATTTTAATATATTGTACTTAAACTAATCAATAATAAAGGCTTTGTGAACGCTCATCAGGGATCGGAAATAAAATAAATCAAATTTAAATTAGTAAATCCAATATGGCGATACAGATTTAAATTCTTTATGTGATTTTGTTTTTAAGTTCAAATCTTGTCTGATTTACTTGAAATGCATCGTAGGATGTTTTCAAGTTGAATAACGTAAATGTAAAATTAAAATTTTGATATGGCGGATCCGGTATGGTGGACACTTAGTCTATAGTGTTATTAATATTCCTCTGTTGTTAACGTATTTTTAAATCAAATAGAACCAAACTAATTTTTTATTTTGTCCCTCCATAAAATTTGAGAAAACTAAATGATTTTAAAAATTCTAAAGCCTTATCTATTTTCTTAAATGATTTTTGAATGACCATGCCCACTAAAAAGGGGCATAAATTACTAAATTATACTGTTTTTTTAAATGAGTAAAGTTGTACGATTAAAAGAGTGAGTAGCTGTATGCTGAGTTAGAAATTAAGATAAAAATGTAGGGTAGAAGGAGGATCATTCGCCACTTTTTTTTAGATCGCTATCGTTACCGTTACTCAACTAATATTTTTTTTTGGAAAAATTCTGGTTTATATAATATTTAACTTTAATATGTGTGTCGTGCGCCCCGGTAGGCTAGTTGATAGCGTGCTGGCTTTTCAGTGCGGGGGTCGTGGGTTCGCTTCCCACCAGAGGCACTGGTCTGTCTTCGCTACAACGCGCCGAAGGCCATAGTAGCTAGTGCTCAGTTAGGGAAATAGTATATAATTTCTAATTATATGATTATTAATTAATAATTATAAAACTTTAATATGTATGTTTAAAACATAAATTATTTCTATTCCTTATAATTCCTTTTTTAAGATTTTCAAAGTAACTCAAATCGGATAAACTTCCCCACCTATTGGGTAAATTCGCCAAGTTTATGTTGCGCATTTGCCAGCTATAAATATAACTGTTCTGATACATAACTTCTATTTATATTAAATATTTAATCATAAAGATTAATATCAATAGCTGTAATTTCAGAAAAAAAAAATTAAAAAAGTTTATTTTCTTCGAATTTGTTAAGCGAAACTACGCATGACCAGTGCAATACATATAACCCGGTAACAAATTATTAGTGTCCGACCGAACAGTTCGGCCAGAAAATGCATTTGGTCTGTATTCGGTATTTTAAAGCATTATGGACAAATTTGGCGGATGGAAAAATGTTTATTGGGCTTATTAGATGCTATTTTGAGTGTGAAATTTGAAGAAAAGTCTGCAGTTAAGCAATGAATTCACTGTTCGGCCTCAGAAAGTTCGGCCAAATCGAAAATAGTTCGGCGGCCGAACTTTTAACTTTATAGCTAAACTTCGGCTTTTCTCTAAAATTTTATACACAAAATCGAATTAAATCGGCTCAACAAACATGTTTCCAATACCAAAATTTGTCATCATCGCCTCTAGATATCAAAAAACCAACAAAATATAGTATTTTGGCCGAACTGTTCGGTCGGACACTACAAATTAATATTGCGTATACGTCATTTAAAGTGGTACCAGTTTTTGCTGACGAAACTACCCCACCTGGTGGTCAGGCGTATGCAGTATTGCCAGATTTAAATTTGGAAAATGCTTGACATTCACCAAAAAAAAATTGATTTATTGTATTTCAATTTAATTTATTTTTTTTTATTAAAATATATGATTTTTTATAAAAATAAATAAATTATATAAAAAATTATTAGTTTGAATAATCCGATTCAATATTCAACCTTTTCTAATAAACTGTATGTATTCAATATGTTGTTGGTCCAACATCCTAAAATAATCTTTCATAAAAATAATGTATACAAATGATCTCCCAATTTGTCAGCTGTGCAACGTGAAATTATATCCCTAACGAGACCAGCAGAATATAAAATTAAACTAGCAGTAGACTAAAAACCCCAAAGGTTTTTGAAAACTTAGCTCGTATTTTATTTTTATAGCCTTGTGGAATTTGGCTATTTTCAACTGTTTTTTTTTTTTTTGTTTTCATTATGCGTAATAATTAAAAGTTAAAAAGATTATTTATTGGAGACAAAAATATGTTTTTTTAAAAGTCTTCGTACTCTAAAATATGTATAACTTTTAACAAAAAAAATGCTAACTAAGCATTTAGATTGTTTTCTAAATTTGAAATGTTAAAAAGAAAAAAATGCTAAAATAATAGTAGTACAGGCTGTTTCATACGTAAGGAACTCTTATTATAAAAAAAAAAACACCCAGACGAATGAGTGATATATAAATATTTCGTACAGTTTGTATTGCGCGAGTGTTAGTGGTGCAAATCAAATTTGATGTTGCTTAATTTGGAGAAACATATTATGAAAACAAAGGTGCCCAGACGTATGAGTGATGTTTAAGTTTTAATAAAAACAAATGTTGCATTTCTTAAACTTGACGCTGCATACTTTAGGGGGACTTAAGCCGAATGAGCGATATTTATAATTTTTATAATTTATAAACCAAGAAGACAAAATAGCAAATAGCAAAATCCATTGTGTTTATGGTAAAAAAAATATTAGAAAAAAGCAAAAAAAGTAAAACTACAAAAAAGTTAAAATAATTACAATTTTTAAAGGAAGAATAAAAAAATGTTAAGGAAAAACTTTTAAATCGAAGAATACCTGAAAAAGTCAATTTTAAAGCCCAAAAATCTTAACAAAAACCTCTATTTAAGTAAAAATGTTTTAAGTAATATGAGTAAAAAAAAAAATATTTATCTTCTTTGTTTATAAAGTATAAGCATATTTTTAATTATATTCTTTTTAATAATTTTTCTTTAAAAAAAAAACTAATTTTCTACATACAAAAATAAATTTTAGAAAATAAAGTCATTAGACATTCATTTTTGGAAATATTTGAATGCATATTCATAAAGAAGCCCATATATGATTATATATGTTTAACAACGATCCCATTTTCGTTTAGATAGTTTATTTAATTCAAACACATAAAATGAATCGAATAATTGGCCTGTGAAAGTCACTATTTCAATGAAATTTTTTTGCTTTTTACAAAACTGTGTTTAAAGACAACTTTGAAAAAATTTCAATAATAATTTTTTAATGTGTTATTTGGTTGGGCTTTAAAAATATTAACAAAGCATATTTTTTGTTGATTCTTGACGAGCATTAAAGATTCTTGCAAATCAAGCGAAATCAACCATAGGCATATGTGCCCCATGATCATCAGCTCACATAATTTTATATTTTTTTACACTTTTTCGAAAAATATTCTGAAATATTCGTGTTAATATTATAAATTAGTGTAAACGCTTCGACATCTTGAAGGAAGTTTTACCAAATATTCTTATTCTATATTATTTTTGTTTTTGCAACCCAAAAAATACAAAAATATGTCTATCCTCGACTACAAGTATAGCACAAGTGTAAAATTTTGTAACATGAAAGATGATCAATATCTGCACAAATTATGGAAAAAACATTTCAATAACTCTTTTAATTACAACGAAAATCGGTGGTGTCATATGTGTCCCAGTGGCGAAACCTCCCCCTTCTACCCTACATATAATTTCATATTATAATATATACATATTTATAAAGTTTGTTTTAATAATTAAAGATATTTTAACAAAATCGTAATACACTATTGCGTTTTTAATATACGTTCGTTAACGGAGAACAAGATTTTTGCGTTTTTTTAGAATTCATCACAAAAATCATATTTTTATTAGGTTTTGTACTGATTTCATGGAAAAAGAAAAAATACAGTACGTAGACTTTTTATTCCATTCATAGATTCAATATGGCGTCTTTTAGCTCTATATATTCGATATGAATTAATCCCTCTCTTAAGTGTACTCAGACTTGTAAGTCATGACATATTCTGATTTTATACGTATGATATATTTATATGATAATTTATTTTGGAACCGTCATTTTGATCATCTCTTTTAGCTCAATGTATTCGATATAAATTAATCCCTCTCTTAAGTATACTCAGACTTGTAAGATCATCTCAATTTTAATTTCAGATTTGTGTTTGACAACCAAATCAATAGTTACAATTTTTATTGAATTATACAATACCGCATAAAATATTTAACTAACTTTTTTTTCTGAATTTTTTTTCTGAAATTGTGTTTTAAGCAAAAATTTTAGTTGAACGCTTTCAGCAACAATCTGATTTTGAACTAATGTTTTAATAATTTTTGTTGCTACCAAAAGAGAAAAAAAAATACGAGATGTAGATGTCGCTGCTTGTCTAGACTAAGTAGAAAGAAAAGATAGATGCAACCATTGTTGATTTCATTAATTATATTTTTTTTCTTTTGTATACTACACATATATCAAAGGCACGCCAAAAAAATGTATGAAAATAAAAATTGTGAATACCCTGTAAAAACATATATGGATCCATACATGAACACACATGTCCACATACATCCATACAAGATTCATATGTGTTCATAAGCCATTCCTATATGTATGTTGATATGTCGAATGATATATGTTCATCTGTGTGCATTAACGAAAATTTCATATATAATCATACATGTCTATCATTTTGCATACATGTTCATATGTGTATATTAACGAAAATTGAGGTAATATTTATATATATGATCACATATGAACTCTTATGAACATATATAAATCCTATATGGTGTTATATGGACATGTGTGATCTCAAATCACTTCATATATGAGCATGAATGAGTTCATACATGTTCATAAATGAATTTTTAACAGGGTATTAAAAAATATAATTAAAACAATAAAGAAACTAATTTAAAAAAATTTACTAAATGAATGATAATGTTAAAATAAACAATACTTTGAAAATTTAAGAATTTCTATGCAGACAACAGACTCACGCAGAATGTGAATACGCTTTGGTGCGGCTGTACAAAACAATAAATGTTTGTATCCCAGGTGGACACTTTTTGCATATTCCCTTCTGCTTCGTAAAGGCAAAAGGTTTTTATGATATTTTGTGTATTTCTTTCTTTTATTTCAGAATTATCTTCATGTATTATATATTTTGTTATTTAATTAATAAACTTGTAGACCTACCATTTTATTTATATTTAAAAGAAAAAAAAAAAAAATTAAATTTCAGCAAAATAAATGAATCACGCTCCTAGACGAGGACAAGAAATTCTTATTGAGTTTGTGATTTAACATAACAAATATCTCTAGAAATTCTAATTACAAAGTCCCCTGAAGATTTCCTTGGGCAGGAATGAAATCCGGATAGGGACAAGCCTACAGCAGATTGTTTTCACAATTTGTTAAATAAAATTTGGGACTTTAGCACATTTAATTACTATAAATGTATTTTTTTTTTTTAGTTTTTATCAATCTATTAATATCCAGCAAAAAAGCTCGTCCAAAATAATCACTAGCATAAATTATTTATCCAGCAATATGGTCGCTATAATTATTTACGATGTCCAATTTTTTGCCTGTCATTAACGCTGAGAGAAAAGGGTTTTGGTATATCTCTTAAACTAACAAAGCACAGTGGGGTAGTTGTGAAAAATATTGGTTATAAATATAGAACTTTTCAACTACTGATCCGATCGGTATGAATAAAATTAAAAACTGTAAAGGTGTTAATTTTTTTAAATATTGTAATTGGGTCACCTTGTTTTATAACAGGGTGTACTTACAGATTGTCGAAATTTACTTCCTTGCGTATAAAAAACCTTTTGAGTCGTGTAACTTTTGTAAATGTGGAATTTAAAGTGTTTTTATTAGTGAATATTATTGCCAGTTTTTTTATGAAAAAATATTAAAAAAATTCAAATCTTACGAAAAATTAGTAAAAATAAATTTTAGACATAACTTTTTTGAAAATTTTGCCTAAGCCGTTAATAAACGATTGAAAAACTTTTTCAAATTTAACTACTTTAACTAAGAAATTTGTTTTTAAAAATAATTTCTAAAGAAAAAAAAAAGAAAACTTTTTTATTAATAGAAAATTATATAATAAAAATAACTAAACATAGAAAATTTGATAAAAAAAATACGTATTTTTAGACAAACAATTTTAAATATCCCTCTTTTTGCACCAAAATCTAATTTTTTCGCCTGCCGAGTCCCGCTTTTTGATCAAAAACAGTTGGTCACGTTAAGTATAACATGTCGATATAGCAGATGGTAGAGCGCTTGACTGACAACCTCGAGTCCCAGGTTCAAATTCCGTATGGACACATATAATTTAAAAACAAATTTCGATAAAAAAAATATTTTTATTATTAACCCGAAGAAAAAAGTTCTGATATAACCATATATGATTATATATAGTATAACATATATACTAGAGTGTCCCTTAAAGTTAAATGTTAGAAATGTTGAGACGCTACCCTCTAATTTTTTTGTATTTGTCTTGAAAAAAACTAAAAAAAAAAATTTTACGACCCTACGACCACGCCTTCCCTACCCGATAGGGCCTTAAAGATCGAAACATGCGTTTATATGGGAAAAAGGGATATTTCTTTTAGTTTTTGCTGTTTTTTTGCAATATTGCAATAGCTTTTACTCTAGATGATAAACTAATCGAGATTAAGATAAAATTATGTATTCAAAAAGGTATAAAAATCCAAAATCGGTTAAGTACTACCCCAGTAATAAATAATGCCCCAGACCACTAATGTGCCAAATACCACTTTAGCAAGAAATTCGAGCTCAAATTTCAAACGTTTTTAAAAATGATTACTGAAACATAATTTTTTTATTTAATACACTCATAATTGTGAGACATAAAGGAAGATTTTTGTTTTGGATGGCGTTAACCTGTCCTACGGTGATGTCAAAAACGAACAAAATTTTTGGGGTGTTTTTCAAATCTCCAACTTCAAATTTTAAAAAAATTTCTTCAACAAAATCGACACTCTATTATATACGTATTAGCGACTTCAAGCGAAATGACGATGACAAATCTTCATTTAAATTCATTTAATTAGAAAAATTCTGTTAAAGAAGTTATCAGATATTTCAATATTTATGATCGCTATTAAAATATGTGCTTTAATCCAAAAATGATAAAAAAAAATCTTAAATATTTTTTTTTTTAAATAATTATGGTAGAAAACTTTGAAAATTCTGTTTATTAGAATTAAGGTACCACAAGATTTTCGGAACATAAAAAGTATCTTTTTTCAAATTTTTATCATCAAGAGTGCCGAAATTTCCTGTCAAAATTTATAATAACCAAAGCAACCGGCAATATGCTAAAAATTAATTTTTAGCTCATAAAAATGCACTAAAAACGTAAAATATAATCTTAAAACAAACATTTTCTTTACAAATTCGTATTACAAAACTTATTTTTCAGTCTAGTAGGAGTAACTTTGAGAAATTTATTTTAATTGCCAAAAAAAAGGAGATAAAAGATTGAATATAGCTAAATCGGTACAGTCTTAAAACAAGAAATTTAAATTTGTAAAAATGGCTTAAACTTTCGAAAACAGTGTTGAAAACCCAAACAAATATTTTTTTATTGAAACATATAATAATTTTATGGAAACATAAATAAAATCGCGTAAATATGTCATAAAAATATGCTTTTGTTCTAAAAAGTACTAAAATATGCTCAAAAATAAGATTTTTTTTTTATCAAAAATAAGATTTTTTTATCGAAATATGCAAAGGCAAGAGCAAAATATGCAAAAATATGCTATAACAAATCAATGTCAGAATTTGTCAATTGTTCTAAAAAAAGATAAGTATCGCATTAATTTTTCAATACAACGAACAGGAAAAAACACAAAACCACATATTTCTGGTTGCGCTGAAACAGAGGATATTTTGTGTAACAAAATCCGTAAAAACTTCTAGAAATTTTATATTTATGGTAGTTTATGTTTCGGTAGGAAAAAGCAATAAACGTCAGAAAATTTAAAAAAAAAATTAAATTCTGCAATAAAATTGTAATTAAAAAGACAGGAGGAAACCAAAAGTGTAAAAGGTTGGAAAAACATTTAAAAAACAACAAAGTCAATATTTTTTAAAGCCAGAAAATCTTAAGAAAAATTGGCTCTGTGCAATAAGTCCCAGGTGAAGAAAGTCCCAAGAAAAAAATTAAATAAGTCCCAAAAATTTTCCATACAAATTTGGCAGTAATTTCAAATGAAATAATACCCAGTTCTTCTGCAGTTATTTAATTTTTTTAGAAGTTATATTTATTTTTGTTATTTGGTGTTATTTCATAATGCAGTAATTCCGAAATGAAATAAGTCCCAACAAAACTTAGCGTGGGACTTATTTCATTTTATTTTATTGTTCGGTGTTATTTCATTTGCTGTGGGAGTTATTTCATTTTCAAAAATTCATTATTTTTTTAATATTATTAATATTCTAAACGGTTCCTATAACGGGATCTTTCAAAATATTTTGATGATCTTCTTAAATTGACCTAACTTAATCTGTTCTTTAACAAATTTTGAAGGCGTAACGTTATATTCATATTGCCCATGAAAAAACGACATAGCGCCCAAAAAAATTATATGTAAATTGTTGTTGTAAAAATGTTCTTGGTTTTGGGCAATACGACATTGATTGGGACGAAATAACATTTTTTGTTGGGCACTATGACGGTTTTTTGTTTGGCCAAAATAAATTTGGGCGCTATGACGGTAAAAAAAAAGAAGTTATTGCCCAAAATCATAATTTTTTTTTTTTTTTTAATGTCATAAGACCTTAAATGTCAAGGCTGATTCATGAAATCAAACAAAATAGTTTTAAGGAAACTCAAAAAATTTCTTCAATTTTATTTTTTTGTGTCGCACGCAGAAAAAAACTTTATTTCGCGTAGCCGCCTGCCGCGTTCTACGGAGGAAAAAAACCCTAATAGCGGCCAAAGGCCGCCACACAGAAAAACTTGTTTTTACGAATCCAATGTCGACTTCGTTGAAATCTTATTTTTAAGACAATAAATAATATAATTTGATCAGTCATAGCTTTATCATTTAAACAGCTAATTGATTCTTTTTTATCTTAAGAGAGCATTGGCCTTCTGTTTATTTAACGTTTAGACACTAATATATACGTAAAATTTTTAATAAAATAGACTTTTAAAAAAATAATCATTAAAAGGCAATAAATTTTGGTGTGGGTTGGTATTTTGGGACATAAAAAGTTATGACAGGTCAAATAAATGTTACTTGATGGCTTAAAAACATAAGATTTCAACGGATTCGACATCTGATTTGAAAAACAAGTTCTTCTGGGTGGCGGCCTTCGGCCGCTCTCAGGGGTTTTTTTCCTCCGTAGAACGCGGCAGGCGGCTTCCCGAAATAAAGTTTTTTCTGCGTGCGACACAAAAGACATTATGTCTTATGACATTTAAAAAAAAAAAAATTATGATTTTGGGCAATAACTGCTTTTTTTTACCGTCATAGCGCCCAAAAAAAAAGTTTTTTCAAAATAAAATGCCATAGCACCAATAAAAAAGTTTTGGATTTTCTGTCATTGATTTGGTCGTTATAACATATTAACATCCACAATTTTGGGGGATATGCGGACAATGTCATTTTGGTTTTTGGGCAATACGACTTTGGGGAATATAACGGTACGCCCTTATTTCATTTGTGTTGCGTGGACTATTTTTGGGAGTTATTTCATTTTTATTCTTTGGAAATTATTTCATGATGAAATAACAACCAAAACCTAGGATTTGTTTCATTTTTGTTTTGAAAATTATTTAATTTTTTTATAATTAATTTCACTTTTAAGAGACGGGACTTATTTGATATTTTTAGAATTTATTTCATTGGGAGCTTTTGCACTGGGACTTTTTGCACCTGGGACTTATTGCATAGAGCGGTCGAAAACTGAAAGAACAAATTTTCCGAATTCAATTTTTTTTTTTTTTGAATTTTATATATGTAAGTGTTTGACAAATTTTTTCAGATTTTATTCGATATAAAACTTTTTTGTTTAGCAGTCACTTTGATGGTATTAAAATGAAAAATTCCGAACTTCACAACCATACTCTTACTGAAGTTAAAGAAGTTTTAATTTTGAAAATTCTGAGTTTTTACATTTAAGATCATCAAAAGTAAATAATTTGTAAAAATTTGATCCACGAATAATCTTGAGTAGTGAATTATACGGTTTTGTGAAAATATGACACAAGAAAAAATAAAAATGTTTATGTTTCAAATCCTAATTTTTCGGATAAAAATCCATCGCGGAGTTCCCGTACCCCATCAAAAAATCAGAAAAATATCTTTAAAATTTTCAAAAATTAACCTCCCCCCTCAAAATCGAGGGCAGGATCCGCCACTGGACAAGTATTTTACTTATTTTACTATATTATTGTGTTACTCACATTAGTATAAGTATGTATATTCATCTTGCATACAAATCATTTCAAAATAGTTTTTGTTATATTAAATATTTTTTTAATTTCGAATATAAAATTTCAATGAACTTTTTAAACGCTAAAAACAATACGACATAAAAATAACTATTAAAATTTTTTGTCTGTAAGAGATTTTAAAGAAAAATCACTTTCTAACAGAATCTTAAAGATACAAAAATATCTAGATAAATAAAAATTTATTACTTTGTATTTATTGTATAATTAAAATGTGTGTTTTAAATATATAACTAAAAATCTTAATTTTTATCATAATTACTAGTTACATACATAACCGAAACAATTTTTAAAAACTTTCTTTAAATGTTTCTTTTAAAGAATGCTTACGAAAAAATGTTTACCTATTGTTTTCATCACAACTTTAGGAAATGAAGAGCTATGTCAAATTAAGCACAAAGATCTCAAAAATTCAAGTGTCGAAAAAATTTTCAATTTTTAAAAAAAAATATTAAAGAATATTTATTAGAAAACCTAGAAATGCTTCTATTGTAAATTTTGTCACATTTTGATATACATATCGCACTTGATCAACAAGAGGGTATTAACTCAAATTTTTTAAAATATCACTTTTTTCAAGAAATCAACTAACAACATCAATATCTATCTTTTGTAAAAATGTCAACGTATTCCGATTACTCTTTCATCTCGAAAACCACTTTTGAGACCATTTTCATGCTAATGTAGTGATTACCTTTATTTCAACAAAAAGGTATTATTTCGAGTTAATACAAAAGTTCAAATAGAAATGAATCGTATGTTTTCATAAAAAAGGTATTATTTTGATTTGAGCCTTTTTTTATGTTAAAAATAATCAAACTGTTTTATTTATATTTGGTTGTATTTTGAGTTGATACTGTTTTGTTGATAAAATTTGTTTTATTCTATAAATTTAAATCGATAAAATTTCAAAAAAATGGTATTTACTCTAAAAATTGATTTTTTTTTGCAATGAGTGGTAAAATTTAAAACAAAAACAATGTTTATATATTTTCAAATGGAATTATCTTATTATGATGTGTTTAAACTTTTAAATTCTGTTAAAATGTGGCCATAAACAGTTTTATGACTCTCCTGAAAATTTTAAAATTTTGAGTTAATACCCTCTTGTTGATCAAGTGCGATATGTATCTCATAACCTTTTTTTTATGTAATTTTTACTTCATATAATTTTTTATTTATTTATTTATTTATTTCCTTCTTTTTTTTTTGTTAAGTTTGAAACATTAATTTTGTAATTTTTGCCAACTCGCCTCAATAATGTCCACTTGACTCTGATTCACAATCTATTGTAATAAGCGTTTTTTATAAATAAAGAATAAAAAGCGAAAAAAGCGACATGAAGAGAATTTTTGCATTTTAGCATAAAGGAAATATTTTTAGTGCTATGAGAATAAAATAGTAAAACCCAAAGACCTAAATGTTGTGTTATAAATTTGTTAGAGTGATTTATTTAAATCTCGAAAACTTAAAATGGTTCGCTATACAGTGACTTTTAGATCGCAAACCAGAGACTAAAATGAAAAAGCCACCTTGGAAGCGAAAATTATTATATCCATTAAAAAATCACTCAAAAACTTAAATGTTAGTAAGTTTTAGATCACTCTTAATAATTAAAGTTGTGCGCCCCGGTAGGCTAGTTGGTAGCGTGCTGGCTTATCAGTGCGGGGGTCGTGGGTTCGATTCCCAACAGAGGCACTGGTCTGTTTTCGCTACAACGCGCCGAAAGTCGTAGTAGCTAGTGCTCGGTTAAGGTAATAGTATATAATTTGTGATTATATGATTATTAATTAATATAATAAAAAAATAATTAAAGTTACAAATAGAAGCAAGTATTGCTCATAAAGATTAATCAGCAAGCGTGGCATTAGCTTATTATGGGAGGGTTAACCCTCTAACTGTTAAGAGTGCCTCAAGGTACTCATCATGAAATAGTCCACAAATGCGTCAAATGAGTAATTTATAATTAGAAATTGAAGTATTATGAAAGAAAAGATAATTTACCAAATGTTTTGTAAAGAAATTTTACGTGTGCAGTGCACGGTTTGAAAGCGATAAAGTGTCAAAGTTAAAATTTAAAAAAATAATTACTTTGAAAGGAGTCCAATTTTTAAAAACCTTAAAAACGTATTTCAAATAACTAAAAACCCTTTATAATAAACACAAAGTAAGATTGAATCTTAAGCTTTTATAATAGGTCACAAGTTATATCCTAGGATACACGGTATGCCATCAAGATGCATTTAAAGGACATCCTGCTAACTTAAAAACTAATAGACGGATTATTATGAAATTTTAACTAAAATAATGTATTATAAAGACAAAATTGTTAAGGAATTATTAAAAAATTCTGACCCTGAGAATCAAACTGTTAGTAATGTTTAATTTGAAGAGTCGCGTTATATTATACATACACTCAAAAAATAAGTTAGTAATAAAAATTTGTAAATCAGTTTTCAATCTCACTTTACTATTATTATACAAGTTTTTAGTATAAAGTTATTTTTTAGTAAAATTTATTGCTATTCTTATTTTACAAATTACTAAATTGTTTACTAATTTTGGTTGCTAATTCAATTAATTTAATTTTACTAACTTTTGATACCTGATTGTTAAAATCACCAACAAAAAATTTACTAATAATATAATTTTTTTTAAAGCTAAAAACAATTTGATAGGAAAAAATGTTTATCTATGCACTTTAACTGCACTCAAAAAAATTAGTAAAGTCAGCAAAAATATTTGCTGAGTCAGCAAAAATATTTGCTGAGTCAGCAAGATTTTAGTCAGGAGGGTGCTGGCAAAAAAAATTGCCGATGTAAGCAAAATCTTTTGCTGAAAATTAGAGCGCTCTTTTTTAGCAACAAAATTTGTAGATTCAGCAAAAGTTTTTCTAACACTTAGTTGATTCAAAATTAAAAAATAAAAAACGTTAAAAAATATAAAAATATAAAAATATTCATAAACGCACATTGATGACACGATTTAATTTAATATCTGAAAATATATAAAAATAATTATATATAACATACACAAATTATCTTTGAACTACTTATATTAATAGTTGTCTAAATGATGGCATCTTTCTAAAAACTAAACAAAAAGAAATAAAATGTGAAACATTCAACCCTTTTTTGCAATAAGAAAAGAGAAGCATACAAAATTACGTAAGATTTGTGTCCTTGTCTTTCGCTTTAGTCGGTCTACCTGAACGTATATTTGTTTGCAATTTGACCACACTACCTTAATAGTCACAATAATCATTTAGTTTACAAATACACATTTAATCTTTATTAAATTTAAATATCTTATTTTGTCTTTAATTTAATTAATAGACAATTACTTTGACAAGCCGGTGACAACACAAAATTTAAGTTTTTTTAATCCGCAATTTATATGTATACGATACACATTGTTGGCGTCCTTTTCTTTTATTATGTATGAAAAACAGATTCAAAAATCTTACATGGTTAATTTTTTTTATATGTCTTACAAGAATTGTCCTTTTTAGTATCATTTTCCTACATCCTAAAATGCGGCGACATATACGCCATTCTGCATGTATCTTTCAATCTGGTTGTCGTCCACACTATTAATGTGCTTATCAGCACAATTCTTTTTAGCAAAATAAACTAGTGAAAAATTAGTAAAATATTAGTAAAACTTTAGTCTAAAACAGTTAAGTGCTGAATTAGTATAACTGAAAGTTTGCTGAAAAATAGTATACTTGATTAACGTTTTACTAACTTTTCTACTTACTTATTTTTTTAATTGTACACTAAGGGAAAAGTTTCATCATATTGATGAAAATGTTTCATAAATCGTTTGTCATCAATTATTCATAATATTTTTGAAGTTTTCATAAATACGAAGAAGAGTTACATACATATTGATTACAAATGTTTCATAGCTACTCATCATTTCATAAACCTTATGAAAATTCTTTACAGTATTTCAGACGTAATTTTTTTGTGTTTAATTTGATCGGGAGGGTTGTTTTAAATTTTTGTGTTTAATTTGATGTAAAAACTTTGTTTGCATTTCATAAAATTATGATGAACACAAAATGTAAAAATTTGTTCGTAAGCATTCTTTAAATGTTCATAATTGTCTAATCTCTGCTTAAACAACAACAAATAAAAAAAAACTGAAATTTCATAACTGATCTTTTCTACTTACTCTTGTTAAACATTTCCGGTCGGTCTAAGGTTTAGTTGTGCATTTCTTTTCTAACAAATTGTATGGTGTAGAGTGTTGTTTTAAAAAACAAAAATTTCTTAAAAAGAAAACCATAAATTTAAATCTATTTTAATCTATGAATGAATGAATGAATGAATGTTAATGTTCAATGTTTAATCATAATTAAAATGTAGTACTTCAAATGGGCAGGTTGTACTACTCGTATATTTAGTAAATAGTAGTAGCTCGATTACTTACTTTATTATTTTCCATTTTTAAAAACAGTTTTTTTCTCTAGTTTTTGCAATTGTTTTTTTTTTTAATGCATTTCAAAGAAATAACAGCTTCAAGCCTTTAGTTTTCATCATCATGTATCTTTAAGCCGCTGAACAAACTATAATAATAATTTTCTTGTGTTTCCACTTTATGCACTGATGCCTCAGAATAAATTTGTTGAAAACATTTATTATAAAATAAATATATTTAAATGTAGCATTTATGATTGATAACTGAATTGATCTTCTGCTCTTTTATTAAAACAATCAAATCGGTAGCATTAGCTCATTGCTAAAATACAAATTAGTCAGATTATTCTAAAATTATTTTTACTAACCTCAAAAAGTTTGACAGCTGAAAATGACAGTTAAAACAACTGTAAATTCAATTTAAAATGCTATAAATTATTTAATTTATTAAAATAACTGCTGCTCTTACCCTTAACAACCTAGGTTCTGATCACTTGCCTGTTCATACCACATTCAATTCTAGATATCTCGCTACAGACAACTTAAAGCACGACTATGGCAATGCTAAATGGAGGTCATTTAGGAGATTTATTAGTGGTAATGCTTTCAGCCTATTGCTAATGCCATTGAATAGTATTGATGACATTGAACAATTTGCGTCAGATTTCACAATTCTGTTGCAAAACGCCTTTCAATTTAGTGTCCCAAAAAAAAAAGAGTTTCAAATATTTTTGTAAAGCGACTACCAAGACATAATATTAATTTAATTACGCTCAGAAACAAGGCTAGAAGATGTTGGATTAGGTACAGAATTCCTGTTTTTAAATCTCAGACTACATTCTTTAATAATGTTATCCGTGATAACATAGTTAATTTTAGGAATTCCAGCTGGAATAATTTCCTAAAAGGTTTAGATAAATCCTCTCGAAAGTTTTGGAACATTTCTGAAATTATTTGGAAGAGGAACAAATGTACTCCAACTTTAAAATTTAATTGAAATATCTACATCACTAACACTCAGAAGGCTGAGGTACTTAGTCAAAAGTTTCTTTTGAATCACTCGGTTTCTTCAAACTTAAGAGATTTCGACACAGATCAATTTGTTTGCAACTCCCTATCAGTATTAAGATCCCAAAACTCGTCTGTGAGTAATATAGAAACAGTAAATTTTTCATATATAAAAAGTATTATTAGGGGATTAAGAAATAGGAAATCTCCCGGCATGGTTGGTTGGTTGGTTTAAGTGGCAGCTCACGCTACTCGTGAGCATCAAGTAGAGTCAAAAAGCGACTCCGTTTTGAAGAGACCACACTACCCGTAAGGAACTAGTATCCGGAGTACTAGACCCACCCCGTTCGGTTAAGATAACGTATGAGATCACCGAATCCCACACGTGATATTACCGAGAGGTCGTCCAGTATATGGTCACCCAAGATCCGGAGTCGAATATTCTGCAGCGCCGGACAATCGCAGAGAAGATGCTCCACATTCTCCTCCTCGCCCGGTATGCCGCAGCTGCGACAATGCGAACCGCGTACAATGCCAAGTCTAATGCCATGCCTACCAATCAGCCAGTGACCGGTCAGAACATGTTTAAAATTCTGTCATTTTCCAAACCTGTGAAAAAAAATCAAAGATAATTGCCATTCCCAAGCCAAGAAATAACCCTTCAAGTTCTGATTCGTGCAGGCCAATAAGTCTGCTAAATGACATGAGCAAAATATTGGAGAAGGCTATAAAGGATAAAATTGTTAACTTTATTGAGAATAATAACATTCTACCCACCCAGCAATTCGCTTTCGCAATACCACACAACCGCTGGTTCGAATCAGGAATAAAGTAAAAGACAATTTTAACGAGGGGAAAATCTACGCAATGATACTACTGGACATAAAATCTGCCTTTGACTCTGTATGGCACGACGGACTTTTTTGTAAATTGATCACTATTAGCATGAACATACAAACTATTAGAATTATTAGGAGTTACTTAACGAACAGGTCTTTTTGTATCTATGTCGGTAATCAATCTTCGGCAGAATACAACATTTTAGCTGGATGTCCTCAGGGATCGTGTTTGTCCCCTATACTCTACAATATTTTTACTTCAGATTTCTCAACATTAACAAGCTGTGATTCTTCAATTTTTGCTGACGACACCGCTATTTTAGGCTCAAACGTCCTTGCCTACAAAGTTCTGTTGACTCAGTTACAAAATATTTTAAGAATTGGAGAATTTTAGTTAACCCTTCTAAAACCCAGGCAATTTTCTTCACTGGGAAAAGGAAAAATTGCTTTCTTCCACAATCAAATATAAAAGTTGACGGGGTTGAAGTTACTTGGAGGGACAACGTTAAGTATTTAGGTGTCATACTGGACAAGAAAATGTTATTTATCGAACATATTAGTACCCAGCAAAATAAGAGCTGAGGAAGAAGTAGTAAAAACACCACATCTACTGAGTCGGATGTGGTGCAAATTTAGGTGAATCATTAATGATTTTAACATTGTCGTGTCATTGGACGGATGGAGTGAATATATAACTTCTTTAATAGCGTTTTAAACAGTGCATGGATGCTATTTGTCAATAGTTCATGGAAGGTCTTTTTCAAATATATATTAAAATTTTTATTTAATAAAAATGTGCAGCATACTTTAGGGGTGTTTCTTTAAATATTAAAAAAAAAAATCTTTTGATGAGTTACGATCTGCTGTATTAAAGTAGACCGCGCTACCATTTGCACCAAAGTTACTTATGCAATACAACAAACTTAAAACGAACTTAAGTTGAAAATATTGATATATTTTTATGAAAACAAGAAAAATATGCTACACAAATATATAATAAAAAAGATAAAATAATTATTTTTAAAACATTTTTATTATGTGATTTCGTATCACTGAGATATAAATTATTTTTAAAATATTTTAAAGTTTTGATGAGGTTAAAAAAAATATTAAGAAATAATAAAAATGCTCATTTAACAATTTTGAATTCATTGCATATTTTAAAATATTTTTTTAATAATTAATTTGACGAGAAGTGTCTTTAATAAGATAATGACAATGAGAAAAAAAAAATATTGGAGAAGTAGTTTAACTACAGGTAGGGAAAAGTGACCTGGAATGAAACGAGTATGCAAATTTTTGTTATGTTATATATATTTATTTCTATATATTTTCAGATATTAAATTAATTCATGTCGTCAATGTGGAAAAATTAAAATTTTTATATTTCGTAATTATTGTAAGTTATTTTTAAAAGAATCACAAAAATATGTTTTATGATTTTCAGCAAATAAATTAACTAAATTACAATTTTTCTACAAATTTTTTGCGTTTTTTTCAGTCTACTAAAATTCAGCAAAAAAATTTATTAATTTTTAGCAAATCTTTTGTATTTCTAATCCACTAAGTGTTAGCAAAACTTTTGCTGAATCTACTTATTTTGTTGCTAAAAATGAGCTCGCTGATTTTCAGCAAAATATTTTGCTGACATTAGCAATTTTTTTGCAAGCACCCTCCTAAAACTAAAGACTAAGACTAAAATTTTGCTGACTCAGCAAAATTTTATGCTGACTTTACAAACTTTTTTTTTTTGAGCGTAAATATAAAAAATGTAATTAATTATTAATTTAAATATTAAATAAATTAATGTGTTTTGTAAAGGTAATGCTTAATGTGTTTTAAAAATTGGGGTTTGGGTACGTTATAATTTTTAATTTTATTATTTTTTTCATACACCAACTAAAGACGAATATTATTAAAAATTTAAATTTATAAAATATAAAAAATAAAGAAATAGAAAATTAAAAATTAATAACTGGTCGGTAAAATACAAATAGATTAAATAAAGAGCATTGTTGAATTGAATAAAGCGCATTGTTAAAACAAAAAAATACTTATTCAATTTGATTAAATAAATTTGTTAAAATAACTAATTTCTGTTAATACATTTGACGATATTTCGTCAAAATAACAATCAACAAATAGTTAAAGGTCAAGGAATACATTTACTAAACAAGTTGTTAAAATGACGGACAAGTTTTGTTAGTTGTATAGTGATCACCCATTCATCAATTTAACATGGTATTTAGTTGATTTCACTGCTATTTTTGGTTCAGTGTATGTATTATCATTGTTAGCGTCCTTTTGTATGAAAAACAGATACAAAAATCGTTCATTTTTGATTTTTTTTATATATCTTACAAGAGTTGTTCTTGTAAATATCATTTTTCTCGTCTCTACAACATTTTGACATGCCGCTTCATATACTTGATTCTGCGTATATCTTGCAATATGGTTGTCGTCCACACTATTAATGATTACCAGCACAATTTTTTTAGCAAAACAGTAAAATATTAGTAAAACATTAGTTCAAAACAGTTAAGTGCTGAATAAGTATAACTAAAATTATAGCTGAAAACACAATTTCAGAAAAAAAATTGTAGTAGATAGAAGCCGTATTACTTTTAGTAAATAGAAGCCGTATTACTTTTACTGCAATTGAAACATTTTGTTTACTTTTTGTATTGAAATTTTCCAGTTAAAACTCCAGAAATTTTAAATTTAGATATGTTAAAAAAATTCCATTTAATATAACACATCAAATAATATTCAGGAAATATGAAGTAAAATTTCGGATATATTATTTTTAGTAAAAAACACTATTTGTAATTCAGAAAATTCTAAGATTCATATAGCGCAGGTGAAAATTAACATGAAATTTCTGATTGATGTTCCAGAATTTTTAACTTTTTTTGAGTTTCCAAAAGAAGCCGAATTACAAATAATATATTTTTAATTTCATAATATAATCAGAATTTCAATCGAAGTTTTTAAATTTAAATGATTATTCGGTATTTCAATTGATGTTAAGAGACGTTTCCAATTTTGGAGATTTTGTTTAAATAAATTTTAAAAAAATTGATTTTTCTAAATTAATCCAAGTCATCAACATTTTTTGTAAATGCTAAAAAAATAAATAATTTTGGTCTAATGTTATCAATAATGAAAATAATATATTCTCCATGAATAAAATTATTTTCTTAAAGTTTATGAAACTTTTTTATGAAATGATGAATATCTATGAAACATTTGTCTTCAATTTGTATGTAACTCTTGGTCGGATTTGTGAAAATTTCATAAATATGATGAATAAATGATGACAACCCGGGTAAAAATTTTAATATGGAGTCTAACAAAAGTATATCTCCATTGATAATTTCCCATATATGAGCACATACAAACTGATCCGAAAAATGGGTCATCTGCATCTAATTATATGAAATTAGAAATAAGTTGATACAATTTTATCCAAGATTTGTTCATATCCGGGACATTAAATTATATCTAGTTAGATATAAATATATCTGATTTTGTAAAATTTTTGCCGGTAGTAGCTATCCTTTTTGTAAATTGAAGGTAAGCTTAAAAGTATTAAAGTTGAAAATTAAAATTTCTAGAAATCGACAATTTTAAAGACCACAATTTTTTAAATGAAACAACGAAATGATTAAAAATTATCAAAAACAAATTTTGTGTTTCAAAAATATATAATTCAAATGTACACAATTTTTTATTTAAAATTATATTAAATAAATCACTTGCAAATGATTAAATTAATATAGTTATATGTGAAACCATATGTAATAAAGTCTTAACTTGCAGATAACTTAATTTGATATTGGACTTTACCATATTTCATATTATATATAAAGCTATATAAATTTATAGAATTGTTGCAGTATGAAGACATATATAGTTTAACTAGCTGTTTGTACCCGGTCTTGCCCGGGACTCAAATACTTTAAAAACCGCACATAATAAAAACAAATGTTTCTTGCATAACTACCTTAAGACTTAAAAAAGATACTAGTATTTTCTCCGATTCCTTATCTTAATTATTGCCCACGCAGCCAACGCGACGTCCCACTCTGCGGAATCAGCGGAATCTGGTGAAAAATAAAAATTTGTTTGGCGAACATTGAAACTGGACTCTATAAATTTTATAAATTTTCAAATTTAAGCGACATCTGTGTAAGAGTAACAATTTATAGTGCGAAAATGAATAGAAAAAATTGCATTTAAGAATTTAAAAACAATTGGCCTTTAAATGATAAAAAATATATGGTGACCTCGCCCAAGGTGTAAAATTTTTGAGTACTAAATTTGAACTAAATCCATAAGAATATCAAAATTCGATTATCAAACATCTAATGTGGGCTGTGCAAATTTTACCTGTTTTTAGGAAAAAAAGGGCCTGATCAATTAAAACTTGTATGGCAACTTTGCTCGTGGCAAAGGGATATTGTAAAAAAAACATTTAGAGAAATTCGTTGAGAAATTAAAATGTGTATAACACCTAAAGCATACATACAAATTTTAAAAAAGTGGGCGTAAAAATGGGCGTGTTCCATAAAAATATATGGCGACATTGCCTGGGATATGAGAATCCTGTGAAGTAAATTTAAGAGAAATCAGTTAAAAACAAAACAAATTTAAAGATTTAAACATAAAGCTTGCCAAAAAAAAAATGGGCGTAAAAGTAGGCGTGGTTAATGAAAAGTATGTGGCGATCTCGACTGGGGTATGAGTATCATTTTTGTCAGTTTTGAGCCAGTGAGAAATAACATGTTTTATCGAAACAAAAATAATCAACTCACGTATAAAAAAGTGGGTATAAAAGTAGGCATGCCCAATAAAAAGTATATGGTGACCTCGGCAGAGGTATACAGAGCATGTGCATCAAGGTTGAGCGAAATCCGTTGGAAAACAATAATTTATTTAGTAAATATAAAATGCATATTTTTAATAAGAAGTGAGCGTAAAAGTGGGCGTGGTCGTTAAAAAAGCATATGGCGACCATCCTTAGAGTAATAGGATCAAGTGTACCAAATTTCAGAGAAATCCGTTAAAAAATAAAAATTTGTATAGCGAACAAACAAACAAACAAAAAATGAATTTTATATATATATTTATTGTAATTTTTTGGATTTTGACGTTTTTGATCCAAAGTCGGTATTGAAATGGGCTATGATAATGAAACTTTCACTGAGGACTTCCTCGGGAAACGTAGAATATATGTGAGTAATTTAAAAAAAAAAATCCGTTAAAACTTTCTTATAAGTTTGTATTCGAAAAAAACAAAAAAAAGTTGAAAAAGGTGAACAAAATTTTAATTTTACATTTTTTGTCAAAAGTAGGCGTAGAAGTAGGCGTGATCGATGAAAACTATACTACGATCTAAGTTGAGGTCCGAGGATTATTCATGCCAAATTTGATTCATGCCAGATTTGAGAATTGCAAATTTGTATAGAAAACAAACAAACAGAAAATGAGTTTTATATATATAGATAAGACCTAGCATGGGACCATATATAATCATATCGATCACTACATATATTTGGCTTATTATTATAAGGCTTATATATTTATATATGGAGTAAGATTTGGAGACATATTCTCTCAGTAAAAATGTTCAGATGTATTTGTATATAATAATATTAGCCGTAATGTGACTTCATTCAAAGTCAGATATGACTTAATCATATTATATATGACTAGATATAACTATTTTAACCCGGGATACGGTTTATGAAACATTTTCATGAAGATAATGAAACTTTTTTCCCTGAATGTGATTAATATTAAAGTGCATAAATAAAATTCAAGTTTTTTCCCAATCAAATAATTTTTAACATAAAAAGAATTATATTGTTGGTATTTTTTTTTTTTTGCTAATTTTGAGCAAACCGGGTTTAAGAATTTAGTAAAATTAAATTAGTTAAATTAACATACAAAATTAGTAAAAAAAAAAATTTAGTAATTTGTAAAATATGAATAGCAAAAACATTTTACTAAAAACTAACTGTAAAAGTAAAAATTTTCGCCGTATTTAATTCGTAATTTGTTTTAAAAACGGTTGCATGATTTTTGGCAGCCATCTCATCAATGCACCAGTGTGCGCCAGTCGTTGATGTTGTACTTGTTGTACTGTTACCTAAAGAAAAATTTTGATACCACATTGCATTTTTGGTAAAACGCGAACTAGTGCGAATTTAAAAAAAAAAATAAAATTATACACGTATTTACTTCAATCGACTAAGGATTCACTCAAAAAAAGTATGAACAAAAATTAAGTTTACGCCTTACTAAAATTAAATTTTTAAAATTTTCCTTAAAGCAAATAAAATTGCTTGCGAATAATGCAAATTCATTAGATTTTAGTTCATATTAATTTTTCATTAACTTTAATTTTCCTTTCCTGAATTAGGTTAATATTCTCAAAAAATAATACAAAATTTATTTCTTTTTACTAAGAAATCTTAAATTTTAAGAAGTCATTAAAAGTTGAGAAATTTAAAACTTTATCTAAAAATTAAAATCAAATACGCACATTACTTAAATTTAGTTTACAAATTTTAACTTCTTAAAATTAACTTAATAACTTTTTAAAAATGTTGTTTAAGAAGATTCAAATTTTTTAAGCTATAAAATTCTCATTTGGTGCATAGTTCATATTATATAAGTGTTTTAGATTTGCCAAGTAAAAGTTAAGTAATAAATTTCACATTTAAAACTTTCGTATTAACGAAAATAATCGTATAATTAATTTCGTTAATATTAACTTAAGAGATATATGAAATTGATTATTTGACTGATAGGCACTGTTGCCAGGTTTGACGATTTATCGTCATTTTGACGATTTTTAGTACCTAAATTACTAAATGACGATTTGACGATTTTTGCTTCCAAAATGACGATTTTTTGACAAACGTTTAATATGTCAGCAAAACATGTTTATTTGCTATTCTTAAAAATTCACCGAATCTATTTTTGGATTTTTGTTATTTCGTTAAAATTAAAAACTATTTTTTATTGAAAGTTTAGCAAAAAAGTTATTTTATGGATTCATGTTAGCTTTATTTTAATTTATTTTCTGCACTTAATAAAGACCACTGCAAATGTAACTAAAAACAAATGAAATTTCACTTGAAAAAAGAACGACTTACATTTTAGTAAATTCAACTAACATAGCCATTTGTTTTTTACTGTTCAAAAAATTAACTACAATTGTATTATTAATGAGTGGTTCAGTCAGTGCAGTAAAAAATAAACAAACATTAATTTATATTATTTTTTTAAATAAAAAAACTACTGTATAAAATGAATGTAAAATCATAAAACTGTAATTTAATGTGGTTTGTTTTTTAAATGAACTAAAATTGTAGTCAAAAAATAAATTTCTTCTACAAATGACTGTTTTTTCACTTAAAAATAAAGATACTGTATTACAACTGAAACAACGACAAATATTTACAGCAGAAGTTCCCTAAGCATGTGCTTACTTTTTCCATGGTTGGCAAGCACTACCTTTTCATTACAATGCCAATGTGTCTTCACAGGGTTTATTTTAAAATTCTACGCATTAAATTTTGTTACATCAAAAAAACTGTTATAAATCGTCGTTTCGGTATTTCAGCGTTATTTTGACTTTAACTAGTTCAAGATATTTTAAAATCAAGCAGGTTAAATAGAAAACTAAATCCGTTTACATAAGAAGAAACATGTCTGTAATGGAATCTTTTCTTTTTTTAAATTTCCACTCCGCTATTAGTGTTACTGTGATAGCCAATCGTTATTATGAAAAGTTATTGAATGCCAACACTGCATTTTTTAATATTCATATTTTTAAAAAGTTTAATTAGTGTAAGATTGAGATAAAAATAAAATATTTTTTAAATTAAAAAAAAAAAACATCCAAGTTTTTGCGGAACAAACATCGAGTTTGAATATTCTGAATTATAAATCCGAAAATAAATCCGGTGCTCAAAAAGCCTAATAATAATATAAATAAAGTGTTCCAAAGTGAAACTTCAGATATTCACAATTTATATTTGAAAATGGAAAAATATGCAGTAATAAACAATATTTAAATAATAAATAATTTTTAGCAATATTAAAAACCAACCCAAAATGAAAAATATGAAATATTCAAAAATTTCACAATTTATTGTATTTAACTATGTCATCACATGTAATGCAATTTGAAACTTTAATTCATTAATGGAAGTCCAAATTTAATAATTAAAGAAAATAACATTGTTAAAGAATTTCTAAACTATCTAAAAGAATTTAAGATTTAAAAATTGTGCTACTGAAGTGGTGTTTACAGAATTATGTAGAAGGAATTAACAGTTAAAGTGGTAAAGTGCTATCGTTATAAAATATCATGATTTTCGAAGTTTAAGTTACAGAAAAGTGTAAAAAATCGTATTATATTACACCGATAGTACATGAGCACTTGATTATTCTTTGTTTTATTAAAACTATCCCACTTGTAACAAATATTTTTTGTTTTGAGATTTTTTGACGATTTTTAAAAATATAATGACGATTTTGACGATTTTTATTGCAAATTTTGACGATTTTGTGCCCAACATACCTGGCAACACTGCTGATAGGTGCCAAACCTAAACACTTATATTTTTGAAAGTATATACCTGTTGAGAATTACACATTAATAAATAATATTACAAATAAAATGAAACAGACAAACAAATATTTTTTTGTTCTTTATTTTTAATATAACTACTATATGAGTATAAATTATGAACTAAAAATAAGTTAATTTTGCATTAGCACAAGTTCAAGCGTCTTTAAGAAAAATTAACTATATTTTAAAATGTTTTTACTAGATTTAAGCAAAATGTTTAAGTATACATTAAGAGGCAATTTACACGAGGCAATTTTTGCATGCAATGTTGCGTGCAATTATTGTTTGTAGGCAAACGGGGTAGAGAAGCAAGCGGGGGTAGCAAAAATTGCACGGTTTTTTTGTTTTTCAAGATATTTTTTGACATTTCTTTTTGCTATCGTTCGTATTCTTGTTAATTTGTTTTATTCGTATTCGGCTTCTAAAGTGTTGTGTATCGAAAATATTTCGTAAAATAAAAAAATTGCATGCTAAAACTCCTCGTGTAAGTGTTCATGATTTTTAGAAGCAACTTTAAAAGAGAATTCAAAAATTGCCTGCAATTAATTTCTTCGTGTAAATTGCCTCTAATTCAAAAATATGCTAAATTTTAGTAAAGTTTCATAAAATTTAAGATAAAATTTACTAAATTTTAATACAAATTTATCTTATTGATTTTACTTGTTTTTAAGAAAACTGCATACTTAATTTGAGTTTAATTTTTTTTGGCGCCAAATCATTCCCGTATTTCTTAAAATTTAGTTTAAATTACTTAATATTTTGTAAACTTTTTTTTTTGAGTGTATTGGATTCAATTTAAAACAGTAGTATTTCTAAGTATTACAATAAGAAATTTTAATAATCACCATTTCCAAATGCATTTATTATTTAATTAAAAAAAATGTGATATATAGAACTCAGCTACACCATTTACAATCTGATTTCAGAAATTTTATATTCTGCCAATTTCAGAGCATATTTTTCTGCACCATTTAAAAAATTACGGTTTAACTATGATTATTAACTTAAGTTTTAATAAGTGTTAAATCGGGATGGTGAGTTAGAGTACTAGAAACAGTTTTCAACATATTTTCGCAATAAAATTCTCGAAATTGTGTAGTTAATTTACAAAATTTAACTAGAAGAGTTGTGCATAAGTTTGTTTTACTAATTTCAGAAATATTTTTAAAGTTTTTCAAATAAATTCGGAAATGGTGTTGTTTAATTTTACGAAATTTCGAAATTGTGCACTTGAGGTTTTTTTTATTCTTTGAGCAAGTGAATTTTTATATTTTTAGTTCTTAAAATCAAATTAAAAATAGTGCAACTAGGATTATTTAAGTGTTAAACTGTGAAGCTGGGTTATTCAACGTGAAATGGTGTAGATAATAATGTTCGTAATACGATGTATGTAATTCGATTGAAAAAATGTATATATGTCATATCATAGATATAATTATATATACACATATATTTATATATAATTATATCTGAAAAATGGGTATATATAATTTTATATAATTATGACTTTATTAAATAATTGAGCTCGATATATAATTATATATGCCTTATATATGTATATTTCCCACATAAACAAATTTTACCAGGTAATCAACAGCAGATATAATTATATCTAATTATATATGGTGCCATATATGATTATATATAATTATAAATAAATATATATAATTATATTTTCAATTTTTTTTTTATAAATAATGAAATTATGAATTTGCTATATTAAACGTTTTTTTTTTTTGCTAATTTTATAAATAAACTGGCCGTTCAAAACAAATTGTTAGTTACCCGATAAAAAAAGTTTATATATACTCATATACAACTTGATATTATTATGCTTATATGTGTGACAATATATTACTATATATGTTCATATCTTATACTTAGTTTACGCAAATTTTTTGATATGGCGTAATATATAATTATATATCAGTATATCTTATGTTGTTTATTAGCATATCTTGTATATCTGATCATATGAAATATATATAGATATATATATGGCAATATTTTCTACCATATACCAGGTTTTGAAATATCAATGTTGCATTGCTCTGCATCATCGTAACACTATTTGAAATATAATGCAGTATATTTTATTTACAAAAATAAAAAGTTTATTGAACCTGTAAAACGTTGGAATATTATACAAAAAAAAAAAATCGACTTATTTACATATACATTTATCACTTCGATCATTTACCTAAGCATTTTGACAAATTTGTCGTTAATTTTATGTGGTTGTATAATTACCACAAGACTTTGTAAACTTTTCCTCTAATTTTGTAAATGATGCACCTTTTTTTCTGCGTGTATGTAGGTACTGTTCCTGTTAAATTTTTCTGCTTGTTTTTAGAAACACAACCCTGTAATTTAAATTTTTCTGCTCAGCTTACAACTACGAAATGTCAAACAAAGCATAAACCAAACAAAAACATTGTAAACGAAATTTTTATTAGCGAATCAACTGAAAATTTTGTATTCCCTCAACAAAACAAAAGAAAAAAGTTGAAATTAATAAGAAAAGTTATAATAAACTAAAGAAAAACAAAAGAAATTATTAAAAAAAAAAACATAAAATCCTTTATAACAACTAAATACATTTGCAGAAAATTAAGCTAAATTAACTATAAAAACTATAAAATAACATGAACAAAAAACTTTATCATTAGATAAACAAAAATTGGATTAAACGTAGAAGAAAGAAAACATTTTAACAAAAGCTGGAAAATTTCTATTAAAAAATATAATCCTGTTAACAAAAAAACAAACAACATTTAAAATAGAAAATATTAACCGTGACCTTGACTTCTGACCAGATTTTCTACGTCTTGGTCGAAGGGGGGCTCATCAAGGATATATAATTTGCCAAGCAGTTGTTATTATTGTAAATAACACAACAGAAGCCATAAAAAAAATAGCTGAGGGGTTGTTCGGTCTACAATACAGCTAATGATAATATCATTGGACCCAACACCACTTATGTCCCTTTTCTTTGTGTCGTCTTATAATAAATCATCAAAATTGTGTTTGGTTTGCATTTGTGGACACAATCCCAATCCACTCCGGCTACTACTGTCGCCCGTACACGTAGCTGGTTTGGATTTGGATTTACTTCAGAACAATTACTAACATTGACGCAGCACTTGCAGCGACTGTGTCGAACACACAAATCCCAAAAAATGTCTTCTTCCGATTCGACAGCATCCATGAGGGATGTTGATTCAGCAGCTGTACCAGTAGATGCCATGGTTAACTTTAATCGAGCACGTGGAGAGCTAGAAAATTGTCTAGAATCAGATGATGATGAAACTGAAGTGGCTGGTGCTATGATTGACGTTGAGGGCTTTTGTTATGCCGACTATCGTATTGAACAATATGCCCACAGTGTATTGGATTTTAGTTCACAATATGGCATCGATTTAAGTATATCCTATACGGCACCCAATATAACGGGAAGACCATCAAAATATCCAGAATATGGTGATTTTCCACAAACATTTGCTATGGTTTGTTAAAAATAATTAGGATTTAATTAAATTTTTTTTTTAAACATTTGTAACTATTTCCTTTCCAGCGAACCTATGGCGACTGGTGGGATAGAGCTCCCTCACGTTTACGTGAAATAGCTCCACAAAATTTACCCAAAATACCCGCCGAGGATTTTATTGTTTTATATTTTGAAGACTATGTCATACCCGATGAAATTGCCATTTTTGAAACATTTAATCCCGGTGGTATTGTACGCATTTGGGCGTATACTATAGCCAAGACTTGGATTTGTTTATGGGAAGATACAGAGTTTTATACAAGACCACCGTGTGTGACAAATAGAGCCAGACGTTTTACACCACCTTTAAAACGTATACAATTACCAACAAAGTAAGTACTAGAGCATTAAAAACTTACAATTCCTTATAGGTATCTTAACTCTGTCTTAACATTCAATTCATTAAAAAATTTATTCTGAAATATTTATCCTTTTAAAGCATTAGATTCGATTAGTATTTTAAATTTTATAAAATGCATCCCAGCCAACAAACTGGCTCAATAAATAATAAATAAATAGGCTGAAAAATATTACTAAAAAAAATAAAGTTTTTATGTAAAAGAGGTTCACCTAAAAGAGACTTTTACGGCTCAAAAATGGCTAAACAAAAATGAGTGGCCCTCAATAAAGTCGGATTTTTATAGAAGCGACGTTTCAAAAATCATAACTTTTGATTTAATAAAGATATTTTCATAAGTTAAAAAGCTTTTGAAATTTATCTTCAAAGTAAGCTTCAAAATGAGTGCTAACACGATGTATTAGGCCCAAAATGGGCTTCAAGTTCTTCCGTCAAAATTCAATATTGAAAAAAAAAATTATATAAGCCATATCAAATTGAATGTAATTATATCCGAAAAATGGTTATATATAATTTTATATAAAATTAGATATAATAATATATTGGACCATATATAATTTTATATATCACCATATAAACAAATTGTTGAATAAACAACAGCATATATAATTATATCTAATTATATATGGTGCTATAGATACTATATAATTATATATAAATATATATACATAATTATATATACATTTTTTTACTCGGGTAGCAATAATGTTTAATTTACAATAACTTTTTTATTGTATCGCAGTTACTTATTTTTTAAATATTTTTTAATATTAATATTTAAATGTTATAAAGGGCGATTTTTTAGCAACTTTCTTTTTGGCAACACTGTTTTGGCAGCTCAGCTGTTTTCGTGTAACATGTTACTGTTAAACATGTTCAGGTTGGTCTATAATTTAACTATGATTCGACTTACGAACGAACAACGCTTTCAGATTATTGAATTTTATTATCAAAATCCATGCTCGGTTAAGAAAGTGCATCGTTATGGTCAATTTATGCGACCTTCTGACGTGACTATTCGGAATTTTGTGACTAAATTTCGCACCAAATTTACATTATTGGACATTAAACCATCAACACGCATATGTAGAGTGCTGACGGAGGAAAATATCGCAGCTGTATCCGTTAGTGTTGTTGATAACCGTGAATTATCTATTCGGCGCCGTTCGCAGCAATTGGGCCTCTGTTACTACACTACGTGAAAAATTTTGCGTAATGATTTGGGCGTAAAACCTTTTCATATACAGCTGGTGCAAGAATTGAAGCCACACGACCTACCACCACGTCTAACTTTTGGTGAATGGGCGCTGGCAAAGTTGGATAAAGATCCACTTTTTTTTATCGGAAATTGTGTTCAGCGACGAAGCTCTTTTCTGGTTGAATGGATACGTGAACAAGCAAAATTGCAGTATTTGGTGTGAAGAGCAGCCAGAAACATTGCAAGAACTGCCAATGCATCCCGAAAAATGCACTGTTTGGTGTGGACTATATGCCGGTGGCATCATTGGACCGTACTTTTTCAAACACGACGTTACAAGCCCGCAACGGTTGACGCACTGGAAGCCAATATTGAAGAAAATACCGTCCGATATGTTTTAGAGAGTATGCCAAAATTGGACGCAGCGTATGAACCATTTGAGGCACATTTACATAAAATCATTTTTAAACATTGAATTATATAGATCGTTCTATCGACTCAAATAAAGATTTCATACATTTCTCTAAATTGTATGTGTTTTTTTTTTTTAATCAAATCCGAAAGCTCTTAAAAAATCACCCTTTACATCCCAGCAAAAATAAAACGAATGCATTCTTCAATAATGTATTTTTAGCGCATGTAAAAGAAGCAGCTTTTCCACTTCAAAATATTGATTACAAATAAATTTCAAAATTCCTTTAATTAGCAAAAATTGTTTATATTTTAAACACTTTTTCTAACAAAAACCCTACTTTTGTGACAAATATGTACCAAAACGGAAGGTTTTGTTAAGAAAACTTTTGCGAATATTAAAATTTTTAGCTGAAAATTTTGAAACATACTTTTGAAATGTATTTACATATCATACTAAATGAGGAATGAGGCCAACCTGTAAAGCTAGGGTGCAATGTACAATTTTGGACAAATCACGAATTTTGCATAAAAAACGATTTGATCAAAAAACTTTTTTCTTTCTAACACATAACTCCTCTTAAATGACTCTTTCCACTGTGTCAACATTTGATTAGCTCGATTATTTACTTAAGAGATAGAATTCATGAAAAGCGAAAATTTTTTCGCAAAACGCCTAACAGCGAGTTCAATTTTAATTTTTGGAAATAAAATATGTACCATAAATATTAATATTATGTGACAGCACGAAGATGCGTCAAAATTTAAAGTCATTTTGCGTAAAAACTGTTTCATAGATGAAAAAATAAAGTACGCCATTGAAATCAGCATGCCCGAAATACATAGAGCTGATGGTCAGAACCTTATTCGTTTTTTTGATGTCATGCCGTGTTATTTCTTTTAAACAAATCTTGATTTTAATCATTTTTTATTTATGTTGGCAGATAAAATATCATGTATTTGGATTTGTTTGTTTCTTTTTATCCATTAAACATAAAAAATAACAAAAAAAAATACATTTTAAGGAACTTAAAAAAAATCAATGAAGTTACACTGGAAATGGACTTAATGAATACTTTCATTAAATTAATGTTTAGCTAAAAAAAACAAATAAAATCGCTTTATTTTGATGCGGTTTTTCACATACACTTTTCAAAGTTGGACTCTGGGTTCATCTTGGAAAGCTATGCTGACATATAAAATGTTTAACTCATCGCGCTTTTTGCATGTGATACACCATATTAATATAATTGAAGGGCTTATTGTAAAAACTCGATAAGCCACATTTATTGTTTTATGGATTTTCGCTGTTTTCTAGACATTCATTGATTAATACTTAATAGAAGTCTTGCTTAAACACTTATTGCAAGTACCTAGGGTATAAACGACCTGCAAAAGTGATATTTTTGGCATCTTTTTAACCTTTAAAAGGAAAAAAACAAACTAAAAACAAAATGTGGCTTATCAAGTTTATACAATAAGCGCTTCAATTGTTTTTTGATGAGACACCTCTTGCTAATAGGCTCTTTTTACTGCATGACAATAAAATTCGCTTAAACCGATAAAATCGCGTAAACCGCAAAAATTGGGAAAATAAGAAAAACCACTAAATAGCGGATTTAATTTAATCTACAGTTTTATAAATCAAACATGTACCTCAAATAAGATTACAATGGTTGTCTTTATATTTCAACAGAAAGGAGCCAGGTTGTTTGCATTTTAAAAACGTTATATTGTACTTTACATGCTACAAACTTTAAAGTCATTTTGTGTAAAAACTTTACAATAGATCGAAAAATAAAGTACCTACACCACTGATATCGGCGTGCCTGAAATATATAGAATTGGTAGTCATGACATTATTCATTTTTACAAGTTATGTAAAAATGAATAATGTGTAATTTATTTAAAACTTTAAATCTCTTTTTATAAAAAAAAATGAATTGGAATTCCTTAATTTTCAATTTGTTACTTAACCCTCTAAACTGGCAAACGATGTTTTGCAACGAAATTCATACCATGTGCTCCACTCAAAAAACAAATAATAAGTTCTTCAACAAAATTGTTTATCGTTGCCTCATTTAGGCGATATGAGCCAAAATATTTAAGGGCACATTTTGAAAACTAATGCATATAAAAGAGAAGTTTTGAACAAAAATTATTTCTATTACCAAGATATAACCACACTCCAAAAACTATTTTTTTTCTGCTCCTATTTAAGAAGATATCACGATTTTCGCTTTTTAGAAAAAGCGAAATTAGGCGAAAAAGTATTGAAACTTCAATTTATATTGTTCAAACTTCAACGCTTTGCTATTAATACTTCATGTCTTCCTTCTGCCAAATTTCATAAAAATCCGTCTATTGGTTTATAAGTTAAGATGATGTCTTTTAGAGGAATTCTTATAAGTTCCTGTGAGTCCATGGACCAAAGTAAGGACTTATTATTAAAGATAAAACTTCAATCTTACTTTTATTTTATTATAAATAGTTTTTAGTCAACTTAGATTGTTTTTTTAGATTTTTGAAAATTATTTTTTTTTTAAATACAGTGCAAGCTTGGTATTCGCGACTACCCATTATCGCCACGGCTTAATTTTTAACATTGCAGGTTCTATAATCGCGACAGTTTAACGAAAAACGGGTTCCATTTTCGCGACTTTTATCTGTTTTTTTTTAAAATTTGATTACAATGTCTATAACCAAAAAAGGGAAATCCCCGTCTTTTGGTATATTTACCTTTTTGGATGGTTTTGATCTTCAATTTTGTCCGTTTATTCGTGTCATTTGTTGTGTAAATACATCTCTTAATATGGGAAAAGTTCAACATATTTTAAAGCCAACGATTTCTCAAAAATTAGAGATTTTTAAAAAATTTAAAAGTAGAGATTCCATAAATTCATAAGCCTTCGGTTTAACTCATTATAAAGCAAGGAAATTCATTAAAAAAGTTCGTACGTACAACAGAAAGTGGCCCTGGCAAACGTTGCACCTTAAAGAAAGTAAAGCAAAGGGGGAAAAATATTCCAATATCAGCAGAGATTTTTCGATTAAAAGCCAGTCATTTGTATTCCAAAATTTATCAAACCAATTCAGGTTTCAATGCCAGTGAAGGATGGTTGAAGAAATTTAAGCGTCGACATGGAATAAGATTTTTAAAAATTACGGGCGAGAAATTGTCTTCGAACCTCATCTTATTGATCCATTTGTGAAAAGGTTTAAGGATTACGTTGATGAGTACGGTCTTCACTAAATCTACAATGCCGACGAATCCGGTTTATATTATAGGATGCTTCCAAATCACATTCTTTGCACATGTAATGAGAAAACAGCTCCCGGAAGAAAAATATGTAAAGAGCGAATAACTTTTTTGCCCTGTTCAAATGCGAATGGCACAGACAAACTAAAATTATTGGCTGTTGGAAAATCGAAAAACCAACGCGCTTTTAAATGCTTTTTCAAAAATCCTGTAATGTACAAGTAACGCCTGGATCATTTTTATTCAAGGACTGGTTCCATCACGAATTTGTTCCCCACGTAAGTTAATTTTCACCAATTAGTAAAAGTAAGTTGTTCATAAGTAAACATTTTTTAGGTACGACAATTTTTGGCTTCAAAAGGTCTACGTGATTCGGCAGTTATTTCAAAAAAAAAAAAATTTTCAATAAAATTTTGGGTTCTGTTATCGCGAAAACTGAATAACAGACAGGTCTGGTTTTTAATTAGTCGCAAAAATCGAGCTTGCACTGTAATTAGTTTTTGAAATTTTACGAAATTTTGATTTTGAAGCTTTCTCGCTTCCAAACCGTGGACGGCACAAGAAAAATTTCTTCGCAAAATATTTAGTAAATTTAGTTTTCTATCGGAATACATTAATTTCTAAGTAGAAAACGCTCATTTGACGCATTTGTGGTAAATTTTATGAAGACTGCATTGAGGCAGCCTTACCCGTTAGAGCATTACAATTCATATATTACAGCTGTACTTTATAGTAGTACTTATCATCAACAAAGGAAACTTAATTTATGCTTGGACTGCGGTTGTTTATACATTAGGCCTTGTCGATTTGTATGGAGGCAAAAAAATCGCTCAACGTTCAAGGAAAATCGTATTGTAGGGATCAAAATAAGAAACTTTGCCGATGGAACCATACCTCTAAAAGGAATTCTGATGTCCCGACTTTTGACCCGTAGTTTAAAATTTTGAAAAATCCCACTTTGACCCATTTAGAGTGCCCCAATCGAATCCAACCCAATCGAATATAATTTATTCATTAATCTGCAAGAGAGTCTTCCGGAGAAGAAATAGAGACCCTAATCTTGGAAAGACTCCTCCTACTGGAGGAGTCCTCCTGGACCTACAAAGTGATTGTGAAATTTGTAGTTCTACCCTGTAATAAAATTTTTATATTTGAATCATACACTCTTTTTAAGATTTTTTTTTGGAATCAAAATTAAAGAAAAAATTCCTATATCAGTATTTTATTCTCAAATAAATAAATTTTATTAAAAATTATCCGTGTTAAAAATTCGATGTTGTAAATTAGAAAAATCTAGCAAAACAATGTATTTGACCACTAAAAAACGTTTGCAACAACATATAGAAAACAAGGAGAAAATTCTTAAACAAATATTAGAGGATATTGAACGATACTCTTCAAAAATACCTCTTTCAGTTCGTAAACGTATCAAGGGAACTAAAAGCATTGAACGTATTAAAAACCAATTTAATAAATCCAAAAATGCTGAAAAAGAATTATTTGCAGATGCAAATTTTCGCAAAAAATTTTATGAATTTCTATTACAAATTGTAAAAGCTAGATATCTTGAAAAACACAAATCAGAAGAAAATTTTCAAAAAACATTTCCGCTAATCAGACATCCAAATTTTAGGAACTATAATGAAAATATTGCGCCAAAGCGGATAAGTTTTGAAAATCACAAAAATTCAAGATATAAACCACATTCTAAACCAAGTGTAAATTATCAAAAGAAAATCATACAGCATATTCCGATGCCACACCAAAAAAAATTTAAAAATAAAGTGATTAGAAATGGACTTGTAAGCACAACAAAATCGGCAGCATTAGTTAGAAATACTAAAGAATTTGAGAATAAAAAAATTTATGATTTCCAAAATTCTACAAAAAACTTATTCTCCACAATAAACTATAAAAATCTCTCAAAATTAAAAATTAATATTGAACCAAAAGAAGTTAATAAAATCAAAGAATGGCATTGTATGGACCAATATCGGATTCAACCTACTAGACCAATATTAACTTCTCAATTATGCCATGATTATAAAACTGTATTACAATATTGTCATCCAATTGACAATCTATTGTATCATCAATATTAATCGGCTAACAGAACGAGTTCAAAGGCGTACCAAAACCATAATTTGGATTTGTCTACTGAAATTCACAATGCTGTGATGTTGGGTCATTCAAAAAATTCTTTATATAGTAAACAAATGGAAAATGTTATACGTAACTTGGGAAGATGTCACAAACCCAATTGAAGGATGGAATTTAAAAAAAAACGTGTACAATGTTTTGTGTTATATTTCTAAAACTTGACAATGTTTTTATATTTTTTATATTTTTTTTGTCATAAAAAATTATAATTTTTATCTCAATATAACAGGAATTAGTAAATTCATTTAAGGCTTAATATGTTCTTGTTTTTAAGACCATTTACTTTTGGAAAAACATTTTGATTCTAAATATGTTGCCAATGAAAATCAAATCTTACTCAAAAACTCTTTCAGGGCAATAAATTGTGGGAGCTTAATATAATAAGAACTTTAACTAATAAAGTTTATTTACAAAAGTTATGCGAAAACTAGTAACATTTTACCAAGTTTTTACTTATATATAAGTTTTTACTTGCAACTTCTTAATTATTGAATAATTTATGTGAAAAAACGTTATTAGTTAAAATGCTTGTAGTTAGGTTAGGTTAGGTTAGGAAGGGTTATGTGCCCAAGGGCACATCTCCACTCGGAGACCAATACGGTCCATTATAAATCCCTTCAGTGAAAAAAACAGTGAGAAAGAATAGAAATAGACAGCAAGATAGATTGAAAGATAGATATAAAGAAAGATAGGAAGGATATATACTCCCCAGAACCAGCTCCTATCGTCCCCTTGCTAGAAGCAGCCGTCCTATCTCCCTGACAAATCTCAGCAAATCTACAGCGACACACCCAAGTTCGTCGTGAAATCTATCTCCTAGCCATTTCTGTCTGAGATCTTGCAACCTAGGACAGTGGCACATTATATGCTCAACTGTCTCCAGTTCCTCAACGTCCTCGCACAACCTGCAAAAATCCGGTATGTCCCTGTCCCATCTGCTTGTGAAAGCCCTGACAGAACAATGACCGGTCAGGAACCCCGTAAGGGTCCTGAGACCCTCCCTGTCCATTCCCAAAAGAACCTTGGTTGCCCCTGCGTCCAATGCTGGCCATAACGCCCTAGGCACCCTGCAATCCATTCTGTCCCTCCATGATTGGTTAACGGTTTCGCGGAATCCCTTCCGTATAACCTCAAAGTAGTAACATAGTGGGGGCTTTACCAACCCGTCCCTTACCGCCAAGTCCAGATTCGAACCCTCCCTCACAAGTTCGTCCGCCAACTCATTGCCATCCACCTTGCAGTGTCCGGGTACCCAACACAGCCTCACTGTGAATGCCTCCATGAGCTCCCTCAGAGCACACCTACATCGTGCGACCAGGCGCGAGCGCCCCGTGTAGTTTGTCAGTGCTCTGAGCGCTGCCTGACTATCGACATAAATTGTCACCCTAGATCCCCCAACGATGTGACCCAGTATCACTTCCGTCGCCCTCCAGATCGCTAGGATCTTAGCTTGGAAGACACTGCACTCATCTGGGAGTCTGTATGACCTTTTCACGTTAGTGTCAGCAATATAAACACTGGCACCCGTGTCCATTTTGGACCCGTCCGTGAGTACTGCCCATCCCTCGAACAGCACCTTGGATCCACGCCAGACTTCCCTGATCGGAAAGTCCACCGGAGGTGTTCCACCGAAGTCTAAGTTCAAGATCATATGATCCGATATTCCCTCGAGAATACTACCCTGATCAAGCAGTCCTACTTCGTACAGTATTTTTGTGTGATCATCCCTCCTAGGTCTTACCAGCGCAGACTCGTAGAGCCTAAATAAGTTCCTAGCAGCCACACTCCTCACATAATGTTCAATTGGGGACAGATGGAGTATGATATCCAACGCAGCCTGTGGAGTGCTTCTCCTCGCACCTGTAATACCAAGAGATGCACTCCTTTGGATCTTGTTGAGCATCTTCCTACAGATATCCACTTTCAATGCATCCCACCAGACAGTACATCCGTAAGTGAGAATAGGTCTAACTACCGACGTGTAAATCCACTTTACCATATCCGGTCTTAGTCCCCAATTCTTACCGATAGAGTTTCTGCATGTGTAGTAGGCATTGAGTCCCCTTTTCATCCTTTCCTGAGTATTTCTCTTCCAAGACAATTTGCTGTCTAGGAAGCTTGTAGTTACTTGGCAACGATTTTTTTGTGTGTAAGATAAATATAAAAATTAATTTTTCATTATAAACCTAAACCTAACCTTAATCTTTTATTTTGTAAAATTTACTGCTGCTAAATTTTTCCTTATATGCATCTGTTTTTTAGCTTCCTTTTTTTTACTAAAGACAAAAGAGAAATAGTAGAATCTACTAAAAATGACAGTACAAGCAATAATTTAAGTTAAAAAGGCGACAAAGGTAATTACCGTTAAATTAACTAAAAAAAAAATAGTTGTTTCTAACTGTTGAAAAACAACTAACAAATGTATTAAAAACAACTAACTATGTCGTACAACAACTGACAATTTTTTACTACAAAAATTTTAAAACAACTGTAAAAATTGGTAAAAGCTACTGTTTTTAGCAGTAATTTTTTCGATATTTTATTAATCAAAAAATATTTTTTCTTTCAATTGCAATAAAAATTTGTATTTCATATATTATACACTTAAAATGCACAGTCAAAACTCCAAACCGTACTGCAGCTATGACGTTTTAATGCATTAGAGATACTATGAAGTTTTCTAATTATTATTTTCAAACGGTGAGCATATCAGTAACACCAAACTCGATATAATTTTCTATTTTTAACAAAAATTAACTGCTTACAGCCAAATAACTGTTTTGGTAGTTGTTTACTAAAATACTAAAGTAAGTGCTTCAAACAACTGTTAAAAAATACAATAGTTTTCTTCAGTTGTTTCTTAAAATAACCGTCAAAATAAATGTTTTGCAATTTTCCATAAAAAAATAACTCTAATTACAGTTAAAAACAATTACTACACAAACAACTATCATGTGGTAACTGTAAAACTTTTTTGAATGCATCTATAAAAATCGCAATACTCGAATTAGACTACAATTTTCTGAGTTAACTCAAGCTCTCATACAAAAAGGCTTCTATTTTTGAAATCATATAATTTTACTTTACGAGTTTTTATAAAACTCCTTTTTGTTATAAAATATGGCAGAAATTAGCCGCCTTTGAACGTCCTCAAAGCCTATGAACGTCCCCAAAGCAGTTATGGTTATGGACGATAATCGTATGTAATGTAATCAAATGTAAAGTGCACTTAGAAAATTCGGACCGTAACTATATGTCAGTCATTCATGTCAACAGCAAAAGTAATTTTTAACTGTAATTGTAGTTATTTTGCTATGGGATATGTAAAATATCTATTTTCGACAGTCATTCAAAAAAGTAACTAAACAAAAATACCTTACCAACAGTTGTTTTGCGTAATTATTTTGGCAATTTCGGAAAAAGCTGCAAAAAATTATGAAATGTACGTTTAAGTAAGTTTTTAATAATTTTATGCTTATATTTCTATTACTGCTTCTGCTTAATAGTAAAAAATTAAAGAATAGTAAAAAAAAATTAAAGTATATACTCGTATTAATAGCGTTTCTTCGAGAATATCATTCTTGTTGAGAAGGTTTTACTCTCTTGATATATATCTGCCTCTTTCAATTAGGATGCGTGTTGATAATGCCTTGTTAATGCCTCATATTTTTTTTTTTTTTTTTTTTAAAAAAAGAGAGGCAACACTCAGGAAATACTTCCTATATTTAGTGTGTTGCTTTCTTTGGAAAGGAATAGTATAGAGATGAAAGGTGGGGAAAGATGAAGGGCTTCAGACATGGCAACACTGTAATTGCGCGAGATGATAAGTCTTATAACAGTTGTTGCTCGCCACCTGATGGAGAGTTGGCGAACTTATTGAAGCTTTTTGGTTCATAGCCCTGATTCATTATTTTACTTCGGTGGTGTTAATTGCTATGGGAACACCGAAGGTGGACATTGCGATACGTATGAGGGATAGAAAAAACTCACACATGTTAATTTGATGTTGCCGGCACCGGGGATCGAACCCGGGACCTTCTGTGTAAAAGTCCAACGCGCTAACCATTACACCACATTATAATATAATTATTATAATATAATTATTATAATATAATTATTATAATATAATTATTATAATATAATTATTATAATATAATTATTATAATATAATTATTATGATATAATTATTATAATATAATTATTATAATATAATTATATTGCATTGAGGTATTTTCTGGTACCACAGATGTTGAATTTAGTAGATTTACTAGGATTTTCAATCAAATTATTAGATATGTGTTTGGCCTAAGACTTCGGTCCCATGTCACCCCGTATGTGGTCCAATTTCTTGGGTGCTCTTTTAGTAATTATATAGGTATGAGGTTGTTGGTATTCTTCTACAAGTCGATGGCAAATGGCTCTCCAGACTATATAGTTAACAATTATATTTTATTCCATTCGGAAAGAAACCCCCAAATGGTATATCCAATCATCACTCAACTATGTTTGAGCGATCGTTTCAGATTAGGCTTTCCAGAATATGGAATGATTTACCTATACACCTGAGAAGTTTTAGTTTTTTACTCCAGGTCTTTAGGCACAAGCTGAAGGATTATGTGGCTGATCATGATTTGTAATTTCTTGTGTTCGCTAACTTTTTTATCTCTCAACTTTTTATTTATTTTTTATTAAAATGTAATTTTTTAATTAAAAAGAAATGTTTTTATTATTATTTATGATATTTATTTTTTATATAGAAAATGTTGTTAATTAGCTTTTGTTATAAAGTAGCTTTTAATAATCATATATGGCCCTAAGGGTTTTGGTTATTTAAATTGGAGAGAATAAATTCTATATTTATTATATAAAAAAAACAAAAATAAACGATAATGCAGAGAGAGTCTAGTTTTGCAATATATTAAATGCCCTTTAAATAAATAAAAAATACTTTTTCGCCTCCTCTAATCCACTTTATACTGTCTAATACAACAATAATTATTAAAAGTTGCAATATTTTGTAAGTTGTTTTTTATTGTTTTGACAAACATAGTTTAATGTGGACAAAATAGTTCCTTTTGAAATGTCAACGGGAGGGGCATCCCTACTACAAAATTGTCATAGGAAGGAAGCATTCCAGATATGATTCTTTGGAGCATACATCACAAAACATATCTTCAAGTGTCTTTTTTTTATACTACAGTGCTTACAGGGAAAGTCTGTTGAAGTCTGGCTGATGTCGATGAAATTCTGATATAAGTTATAGGAGGCGAAAGTAATAAAAAAAATCGCATATTTGGGGGTAAAAATGGGTTCCAAAGTTGTTCGAAACTTTTTGTTTCGAGACGTTTCCCTTTTTTTTTGTATACCAATGAAAAGGCCACCCAAATGCCTTTCATTTAATACCAAATTTGTAAATTGTTTCTTTGAAGAACCTTGAAAAAGCAAATAACAGAATATTGGTTTATTTCTTAACCCAAATTTTAATCCTGAAACGTGAAATTGGGCAGCTAAAAAGGTACTCATTCTTATTGATTTTGTCCCCTTTATCGCATAGCAAATTGTATGTCAATTTTAGGGAACCTCGGAATCAGTCCAGTATGCTTGTCCCATTTTCGTGACCTGCCCACTGAGTCAACACCTCAGTTCTTCATGCTGTTACAACAAATTCTTCAAGATACTACTATCCTGTAAAATCCGGAAACAATGTTTTCAAGCCAACGTGGGCACAGAAGAAAGAGACAATTAGATTAACACACAAGGAAGTTAGAGACCCTGTTTCGAATACTAGCTGGAAATTACACAGGCTCACAATGTCAACTATGATCTAATTAAGAGTCGGTTGAAGTAGTATCCTTAACTGCTACCGAAATTATTCTTGGAGCATTGAATCAGTGTCCAGACTCAGTCCGATTGAGGTTGCTCGATTTTTTACGTTTCCTATCACTAGCGAGCTATAACACTACTATTTAGTGTAATAGCTTCGTTCCACTTACGTTACCGCGGAAACCACGCACGTTTACCATAAAGCGTTTCAATTGACAAAATTGTATTGGATTAACTTCTGGTATATAGGTGCATGTGTATCCCTCATTATTATGGGAGGACCATTTCCGACCACTTTGGGGCTCAATTGGAATATCGAGTTTGAATTTTCCAAACCCCTCTGGTCTGCAATATGCATATACAATGTTTAGTGCTCGCCATTTTTTGTTTCTCATCCGATTTTCAAAAAATTAACTTATTTATTAGCTGATATTAAAGATTAACAAAAACATGCTTACATATCTCTAATAGTTCCCGAGATATTCCCGTTTGAAAATGTGAAATTCCAAATCAGGTCAAGTTTTTTACGAATAGCGGGACGAAATCGTGACCAATGTCCTTTTTAAAATATTAGTCATTTAAATAAATTCTTGATTAAATAAATGCAATATCTTGTTCCACTCCAAAACTACATTCGTTTAAAGTATAAATTAAAAAAAAATCAATTTTTTGTGATTTTTTTCCCAAAAAGCACCAACAGTCTTTTTCGTCCAGATCAATATTTTGCTTTTGAACATATAAAGTATGCATTCTATTCTGAAGGGTTCTTTTTCGTTTAGTTCTATGTGTTATAAAGCCACACAATACGAATATACTTCCACATATTTCAAAATTAAACAATGACACCAAAACATTAGTTCACCTGTTAGATCAATACATGAACTTAAAAACACAAATATCTATCGAACGATCAAACACCAACCTTACAGAACTTCGTTTTTTTTTTTTTGTCGTGTACAATGCTAGCGATCGTTCGCAAAAGCATGTTCTATAGTGGCGATGTAAAAACGAATATGTTTGTGCTCTTCTTTTTTGTATACCCTCTCAAAAATTTTATAATATTGAATTTATTGCATGCAATTCTTATTTAGTTATAGATTTATGTGAACAAATTGCTCACTGAAATTATTTTTTTCTTTCTATTGAAGCGTAAGGACTATGACAAACAACAAATTGGAATTTTTTTTTAAATAATTTTTAATTTATTTTTAGCATTTTTTTGTTTAAAAATTTTATTTAAAATTTTATTAAACAAAATGTAACTTTTAAAATTACATTATCAATTTAATGATAATGTTCTAGAATAATAAAAATATAAATATTCAGATTTAAACTACTGAAATTAAATTTTTTAAAGATTTGATTTGAATTTAATTTGTTTCTAAACAAATATTTAATTGAATCAATTAGTATTTTAATTGACTTTTAAATATAAAAATACATATTTTATTTTAGACGCAATTATCATATTATTTTTTCATACACTGTATGCATAAATAGAAAATTTTCAGTATAAAATTCCAAATACATTGGAAGTTAACAAACAAAACAAGCACACACTTAAACAGACTCAGCATTGCAAAAAACACACATACCAACGTATAGATCACACACTTTTTGTGTGAGTATCATATTTTTTTTTTTTTTGTAGAAGTTATTTATAACTTTTTTTTCCTTCTTAATTTTAATCAAAGGTTTAATTGATAGTATCATTGCCGTGATAGGCGCAAAATCAATTAAAATATTAATTGATTCAATAAATTTTTTAATTGAAACCCGTTTTTATTTTTTTCTGTGTAATAAGCATTTAAAAAAATCTTATTGAAATGAATTTAAAATAAAAAATAAAATACATTAAATATTTATTAGTGTCCGACAGAACAGTTCGGCCAAAAAACTATATTTTGTCGGTTTTTTGATATCTAGAGGCAATGATGACCAATTATGGTATTGGAAACATGTTTGTTGAGCCGATTTAATTCGATTTTGTGTATAAAATTTAAGAGAAAAGCCGAAGTTTAGCTATGAAGTTAAAAGTTCGGCCGCCGAACTATTTTCGATTTGGCCGAACAGTGAATTCATTGCTGAACTACGGACTTTTCTTCAAATTTGATACTCAAAATAGCATTTAATCAGTCCAATAAACATTTTTCCATCCGAAAAATTTGTCCATAATGCCGAATAAAGACCAAATGCATTTTCTGGCCGAACTGTTCGGTCGGACACTAATATTTATAAAAAAAAATAACTACATAAATATTACAAAAAAAAACAACAACTGTATGTTGATGTTCTCTTGTTTTTTTTATAAAATGTTTTTAAGCAAGAATCGAATTTGAACAATTATTAAATTGATTCAATTAATTTTTAATTGACAGCTTTTAAAATTTGTAATAAATCGATTTAATTGGAAAAATAGGAAAATATTATTTTCTGTGTAATAGGCATAAATGGTAAAAGTTTCCTCCTTGAAGGTCGTTTTAAATTCGAATAAGGCCTAATTCATTGATAAAGTACATTTTGGAATTTTATCCAGAATTACCCCGCTTCTGATAAAAATCCAGGCTGCCCAAACCTAATTGGCTAGAAGTTTTGAGTTTTAAATATGGTCCATTTCACTGATAAGGTACATTTGGAACTTATAATTTGAAAGCTTGGTCCCTCCCCCATGTAGATACTTCCTTAAACGGGGTTTTTAGAAATTCTTATGCAAAGTTTTAATTATCTAGCACAGTTTAATTTTTTCGACTTTCATGATTAACAAACAAATTCAAAATATTTATTAAAAAATGTATTTTTTTTAAAGAGCATTTGGAATTTCTTGAGCATTTAAGTTTTAATACATCCATTACAAGTGGTTAAACAAATTTAAAAAAGAGGAAATTGCTTAAAAAAAGAATTTGGGTTTCCTCTAAATATATTCCTGTATTTAAAACTTCTGACAACGAAGTACCGGGCTTTTAAGCTGGTCACACATACAGCGACATGCCAAATGCGCATGGTTCCTTTATTGCCCATTGCGGCCTTCTGGGAAAGTTCTGCCTAAGCGTGTGGATCACTATTTGTTTGGTAAGGAGTTGCACTTCTCAATCATGTGCTACCACAGCGTTGTTGTATAGGGTAAATTGGGATCCCGTGAGCACCTGCTGATAGACCGAATATAAAAAAACTTGTTCCCTCTTACGCGGAAGAAAAACATCTAAAACAAATAGTACTAAGTTTCCACTGAACATGTTTTGGATGTGTTTTAAAAAAAACATGTTTTGTACGTGTTTTTCCTTACATTTTTTCCACCAAAACACATGTTTTACTCAAAACACGTGAGTGGAAACATAGTATGAAATCCATTATCGAAACTACCGGTCTTTTATAACATATTAATATGATTTTTTTTCTAAAAAAAAATGTCTATTTACAGAACCATAAGACTTGAATTTAACCATCAACGTCTACACTATTACACCGAAATTGATGCCGTTCTATTAAATGGTAAAAAGTTCAATATGAGAAATATGCAGAATCTGTTAGACTACTATGAAAGGCAAAGAAAAGGTATGAATATTTTGGAATTAAAGTTTATACGGCTTTCAGACTAGATTGCAAATCACCTGTTTTGCCAAAACGAGTGGAAAGAATAAAGAACTGTTATAATAAATAGAATAAAGAGCTTAAATACGTGTTTTGGCAAAACACGTGTTTTGCTATCTACTGTGAAAGTGGCTGAAGTAATTAATTAATTTTAAAATAAACTTTTTACTATACCATTACTAGGTACCATTTTATGTAAATTACAAAATATGAAATTTCGTCCTGTCTGCAAGGATAATTATCAAACACGTTTGCAACATTTTCTAATGAATGATTTGGATAAATTTATGTCAGCCTTAACAGATGTACAAATCAATAGAAATACAAAAGAAACATCGGAAGCATCCCAAGTGGGTTTAAAAGATATGCCGGTAATACTAAAATTTTTATTTTTCTTGGAGAGATATTCTTTAATTTATATCTTACCTTTACAGTTTGATATTGTTTTACAAATTTTTAGTTATTTAGATTTGGCTTCACTATTTCGTGTGGGTCAAGTCTCACGTTTCTTCTATGATGTTTCTACACATCCCTTGTTGTACAGCGAATTGAATCTAAAACCTTATTGGCATTTAGCTTCAACTGAATTACTTTCCACTCTGGCTAAGAGAGCTACAATTTTAAAGAAACTGGATATGTCGTGGTGTGGTTGTACCATACAAACTGTATCACCAACTGAATTTAAAAAGTAAGTTGAAATTTGTGTTAATGTTTTTAAATTAACTAACTTAAATAAATTTGTTTTCTATCCTTTTTTAAAGATTCATACAACAACGTGGCGATTCCTTGACTCATATACGCTTAAATTCGGCGAAATTTTTAAATGCCAGTTGTATCGAAACTTTAGGCATTGTCTGTGATAATTTAAGAGGTAGTTCTGGAAAAATAATTTCAATTAATAGTTTGATTCTTTAAAAATGTTTTATTTTTTTTGCAGAACTTTCTTTACGCAACTGTTGTATAAGTCCTCCTTTGTTAAATTTTTCCTGTTTGGCTAATTTGAAAAATTTAGAACGCCTAGACTTTTTTCAAACTGTTATCGAATCTGATTTATTATTAACTATGTTGGAGAGTAATCCTAAATTAAAACATTTAAATTTGGGTAAGTTTATTTTTTAAGTATAATGCCCGATTACTGAATGTCCAGTTAAAATTTAACAAACTGTTATATAGAAAATGTATATGGGAAACAACAACAAATGTGTCAGTTAAAGTTCCAGTAAGTTGCTAACGGGACATTGTAAAAATGAGGCTAAATAGTTATATTTTCGCTCTTACCTATCAACGTTTAGTATTTTAAGCAAATCCACGGTATACAAATTAAAGTTAAAAAAAATGAATGTTTGTAATATTAGCGGTATAATCGAAGTATTTTATCAAAACCTTTTAGGAAATAACTCGAAAAAGTACCGCTGAAGTTTGATATTTAGCCACGTTGAAAGTTAGGGCGCATAAGAAAAGTTATGTGTATATTTTCGCCTAAAACACATTTTCGTTCACTTTGAGTTCTTTTCGGGGTTAACGGGTTTATTTAAGTCGAAAACACAATCTGGAATAAAAATTGAAGAGAGCAATCAACGAAAAACGACCAGAATATTCGACCAGACACGAGGCCATAATCATGACAACGCTCGGAAACATGTTGCAAGACCGGTCAAAAACTATTTGGAAAACAGTGGATGGGAAGTTTTGGCTCATCCGCCTTATAGCCCAGGCCTTACCCCTTCTGACTACCATTTGTTTTGATCGAAGCAGAACGCCCTTACTGGAATACGCTTCACTTCAGAACAGGGTATCAGAAATTGGCTTGATTCATTCTTTACCTCAAAACCGGAGCAGTTCTTTTGGCGCGGAATCCATATGCTACCAGAAAGATGGAGAAACGTATTGGCTAACGATGGACAATACTTTGAATAATGTATCAATTAATTTTGTTATTATAATAAATGCATTTTTCAAGCAAAAAAATCGACATTATTAACTTGTATACGCAATAAATATCGTGTTTTTAAGTCCATTTGGAACAAAAACCTTTAACAGCGAAACCAATTTCTAAAAGCCTTTTTTATTTAAAAATTTATTTTAAATAGTACAATACAACTTGTATGTGTGTGTGTTGGAATGGCGGGAAAATATTTTTGTTGATGATAGTTTAAGTACATAACAAAAAACTATGTAATTTTAAGTAAAATGTTACATTTTTTAAAAAATTTAAAAAACTTTTAATCTAAACTTCACTGCGTTTGGTGTGGAAACTTTTTTAACAAAGGATCGTGGTTCTTAATATTTTTTTAAGGTCTACAAGGCTATGCCATGTTATTTTTAATATTTGCAAAAACTGCAAAAAGTTATAAACCTACTGTACAGCCTCTGTCAGAACTATAGTTTTATGATTACGATTCCGTTGTTATACTGCTACTCTGGTCAGAATATGGTCCTCTGATTCTACCAGTGTTCTGTGATGAGAATAAAGTCTTATGGTCAGATAACCATTCCCAAGCTTTCCCTAAACTATCTATAGTGTTCTGACTAGACTTCGGTTTGAACAGGCTAGTCTTTCAATTCCAGTCTTGTCCCTAAGTACGGATTTGGCGAAAACGCGTATTAAATCTCTTTATTATATTATAATTTGTCTACTCTAGTACAAACACAGCTTAAAACGCTATGCATATGGACAAGATAACTTAATTTCCTCGTTGTTGTTTATTCTATTACCATATAAGGTCACAAAAGTGTTATTATGTGGTAATAAAATATAGAATAAAATGGAGGAGATTTGGCTTATAACACTCTCTGATTAGATTATGTATCGTTTCTTGTAAACCTCGGAATAGGAATGGGTAGTGATAATCAATGCTGACGACTGTACGATACTGGCGACGGGTCACGATATTGATAGCTTAAACGGTATTGATAGCTTAAACGGTTATCTCCAACATATTATCAACATCTTATAAATCCTCAGCGACTCTCTTCACAACCTGGACAACTACAACTATCGGCCCCTAAGTCATCAGCAACAGTATTCATACTGTCGGAGGTAAATAGGACACTTGAAATCCACATAGATGGCCAGAGTATACCGACCATAAAACCCCAAGGTATTTGGTGTCACTTTCGACCTCTTCTTCATGTTCGCCGGACACTAAATGGAAGGAAAAATTTCGTGAAAGCTATATCTGGCAGTACATGGGGCAAGGACAAAGAGACAATGACTGTCGCGTACATGGATATCGGCCGCCCCCTGATAGACTATGCTGTCCCAATATGGTTCCCAACAGTGAGTGAGACCCAGATGGGAAAAATTCAGGTGGCTCAAAACACGGCACTTCTTGTCACTATGGAATGCCGCGCGAAGGCATCAGTTGACAATTTTCACCAGGAGGTCCAGATGCTCAAGGTACGAGAGCACTGCAAACTACTCACTTGACAGTTGCTCCTGAAATGTGAGATCCCCCATACCCCAACCACCTCTTCACAAGGCAACCCCGTACCCCAAGGCGAAGAATATGACGTTAGACTTCCGGACGGAAGCACGAATCATAAGCCACTGACAATTAAATTAGATGATACCTGTCCCTGTTTAGGTCAGGCTATTCAAGGTTCCTAAATAGCAACCTCTGCATTATAATCCCGACATCGTTGACAGTTGCCCTCACTGCAATGCGCATCCTCATGCCACCCAACACCTCGTCACCTGTCCATCAAATCTCACCAATCCAGTCGATTGCCTCTTTCATCGGTCTGGATGGGCTTTTAATGTTACCACTAATAAATCTCTTTTTTCCAATTTTTATTCTCTCCCTATCGCATACTTACTTCTTCCCTAGCCGTTACAACAATAATCACCTGGACCAAGAAAGTAAGACTGAAACTGAATGTAGTAGTCGATGGTGTACGAATTTCGATGGTAAATTAAGATTTTTGGGGTAACCTTAGAAAGTCGCTTCAGGACTATAACAGGATGCGTTTATATGTTCTCAATACAAAAGGAACAGAAATATGCATAAAAAAGCCATGCTAAAAAAGTAGTTTGTATACCCTTTTTAGCGTCCACTCTTCAAATAGCATTGTATGTTCCAAAAAGTTAATTTTTAAGAAAAAACAAAAAAGCGTGCATTGTATATCTACCAAAGGTAGAGGGTGCACATAACAAACAAGTTTTCAATTTATTTTTGATCAATGGTGACAATCTTTAACTTCGTGCTCATATATTAGTTCTCATTTAGTGAGAAAACTAGTTTATATGAATGTTTTATGTTTTGCATGGGATTGTCACTTCTTTCAAAACGTGTTCTGATGATGGGAACCTAGAAAATTCCCGAACAAGATCTATCAACACATTCCTCAAAGGGTCAATTAATAAATTTGAAAACAAAAACTCTATAGAATATTTGTTAGGACAATATCCAAATAAAGAAATATAGACTATGGCCTCGAACTTGAATAATTTTTATTTTCATTAAAATAAGAACAGCAAACACAAATCTTTTAACTTACAATTATATTCGATGTAAATTTTAGTTAGTTGAAAATAGCATTTTAAAAAAATTCTAAAATTAGCAAAAAAAAAATTTACTAAATATTTGTAGACTCAAAATAGCAAACAAAAACTGTAATATTAACAAAATGTTTGCTATATTTACCTCAAATTTAGTAGAATGCAAATTTGTAGATTGCTGATTTAATACTTTTATTTGCATATTAAGAAAAACTAAAAAAAAACACTAAAAATTTCACATTTTTTAATGATTTTTTGTTTACTAATAGTTAGTTAAGGTTCTTGCTGATTTTAGCTGATTATTTTGTTATTTTCCATTAACTAAAATTTAGCTCAAATATAATTAAATATTTGTAAATTCAATAGATTTATTTTTTGCTATTATTATATTACTAATATTTAGTAAAAAAATCTGCTTATTTTAGCAGTTTTTCTGCAAGGTAACTGCAAGGTTAACAAATTTTTAGTAGCTTTTTTTTGCTATATTTACAGTTTTATTTCTATGAGTGTAAGAACTATTAGGCAAATATCTGGTATTCGTTTTAAAGCGAATATTCGGTAAAGTGTGGATAACATTATTCGGGACATCTCCACTTTAAAACCGAATATTCGGTAAAGTGTGGAATATATTATTCGGGACATCTCCACTTTTAATCCATTGAAAACATATGCTGAGCTAAATTAAACCTTATACGGAATTCACACTAGATTGAAAACAGGTGTTTGCCAAAACGAATGGAAAAGAATAAAGAACTGTTGGAATAGAATATAGAGTTTAAATACGTGTTTTGGCTAAACACGTGTTTTGCTATGTAGTGTGAACGTGGCTTTAGATGATCTTGGTGTCAAAATTACCCTTAGTTGAACATTTTTTTTTTAAATTTCGTGTTGTGTTAACACTTTTTAACTATTAAATTATTGTCCCCTAATAAGACACAATACCTCAGACTATAATTTCATTCTCTTATCAGCCTCCTTCTCATAACTATTATCGATTTTCTTCCCTAGACCACACTTGCTGTTAAATATTGCTTTTATCTATTGCAACTCCTTTTCTTTTCCAGCATTTTGTAATGTTGCTGTTAATATGGATGATGTGGCTTTACATATTTCGCAATATAATAAACAATTGATTTCGCTGGATTTGTGGAAAGCTCATTTTCTATCAGCTCATGGTCTCATAGCTTTAGCAGAATGTCATGACTTGGAAGAAGTGGATTTCGGTTGGTGGTAAGTTACACAAAACCTATATAACCTTAACCTATCTACATTTTTGTTGTTATTCTAAATTTGTACAGCCTGCGTGAAGCAACTTTAGGAGATAGTTTGAAAGAGTTTCTCGCCAGTTGCCCTAAATTGAAAAAGTTATTTTTAGCTGCTGTTCGTGGTTTAACTGATCGTGATTTAGAATATATTGCAAATTTATGTCCAAATTTGGAACAATTGGATTTAATGGGTGTTTTGGGTATATCCAAAGAAAAATATTATGAGTATGTTTAGTTTTTTTTTTTTACAAAATTTGAATTTTTGTCAACAATTTCAAATTTTCTTTTTTTTAGTATTTTACAAAAGTGCAAGCATTTGGAATTAATGGATTTAAGCTTTTGTGATAATATTATGGATTATGAGGTATTTAATTGTTTTATAGACCATTCACATGAACGAGATAACTAAATATCCTATATTTTGTTATTTATTCTATTACAATACAATGTCATTTTGTGACATCATATGGTAATAGAATAAAAAACAAAAATCAAGAGATTTTGTTATCTCGTTCTGGTGTATGGCGTTTTAGAAGATTTAATAGATCATTTAATGTTTTTTAATATAACTTTTATTTTTAGGTGGCAATGTGGTCTCGTAATTTTAAAGTGAATATCAAATGTTGTCATGTACCTAACGATTTTAGATAAGATTTTTATGAAAAACTTAAAAGAAAACTATATCTAGTTAAATTTGTAACGAAAAAAAAAGCCTTTACTAATCAGAAATTAATTGTAAAAAAACTGTTATGTAGATAGTAAAAAAAAAAATCCTGAATAAAAAACTTTAAAACTTCTGTTTTTATTTAAAATATTAAAATATTTCATAAACTGTCCGTCTCAATTGTTTCTCTGACAAGGGAGGGAGGTATAAAGACCCAAACCCGAACTTTATATATGCTGTAAGAGTTAGGTTAGGTCGAAAAGAGGATTCGGAGAAGGGAAAATACTTCCCTAATCCGACTCAAGTCCCTGAGGACTTACACTTAAGCCAGACTGTCGGCTTGTTGTGCGCTCTAAACAATCGATCCTATGTCACATTTCTACCCCAGGAACTCCGTCGCGCTGCTGTAAAGAATATAAATTAAAAGGGACCCGTGTTTTTATTTAGCTGCCCAATTTCATGTTTATGCGTTACTAAAAAGAGTTATTAAAAGTAACTATAGACAAATTTGGTATCAAATGAACGGTTTTTTGAAGACACATTCACTGGTGTACAAATTGTGCCCAAATATTTTCAAGTATTTTCGTCATTCAACAAAATGAGTTTTGTGTAACATTAAATCTGGCGTTTTATTAAAGAATTTTAGTTGTATTAGGTTAATGCGTAGCAATGCCTATTTAGTTTAATCGAGGGGGTGTCTAAGCTTTTTACGATATTCAAAACAGTTCGGTTTTCATTCGACTTCCCGAAGGACCTTTACCCTATATTTCAAATAATTCAAAAATGTGGCAATATCGGTTTTGTTTTCTTCAGTAGTTTAACCCTGTGTACAAATACATTTTCGTAAATTAAGGACAAGTTTTCATTCAAAGACAAATTTATTTTTTATCCTCCTTTTTAACCCTTATGGCGAGTAACTTTTCTTAAAATAACCAGAGTTTAAATTTCACCACAGATGTTTCCATAAAAATGTTACATTCATAATTATGGTTAAGCCCCAACCGTTGGTTTTTTGAGATAAGCTAGCAGGTATTAAACGTGAGATTGGGCAGCTAAAACAAAATACGCGACTCTTTTTTTTACTCCTTTACAACATATCCAAAGTTCATTCAAATCTGCGAGTTCGGGTCTGGATACCTCCATAGTGCGTTTCGTAAAATTGCATCTCTGTTGTGTCTTAAGGCTCCATTAGTCTTTGCGTTCCGTAACGTTTCTGTAACGTGCCGATCCGGATGGCTGTTTTGAGTGGTTAGTCTGTTCCGGGACGACATAGGAATTGTAATTATAGTTATTGTCTAACTAGTTGCAAATATAGTAGTAAATTCACTATCACAAAGTGTCACAAAACTTTTTTTTAATATTATTTTGTTCAATTTGTCTTATAAAATTAAAAAAAATAATTCTTGTGTTTGTTGTTAGTTTTTTTATTGGAGACCAATCAGATGTTTTTAACTTTTACTTAACGTAGTACAGTAAATTATGTTTTTAACAGGTTCGTCTGGCACGCAACGTTACATTACAGACAAAATAACCACGCACACTCATTTTCATTCATTAAAAACAAATCAGCTGATTCATCACGGAACGTAACTTACAAACTAATTCAGCCTTTATGCTACGTTTCACCGAAACACATGTTTTGCTAAAAACACGTAAGTGGAAACATGTTGTTTTTTTAGAAATAACGGTAATATTTAATTCTTATACAACTGAAATTTTTTCTTTCTACTTTATTTTTCAGTGATGCCAGACATGACGATTTTACTTCGTTTAGACGATTTTTTAACGAAAATTTGCCTAGTGCTGTATATCTCCTAATTGATACAATATATCAAAAATCCAATTGCATATTTAGAAAGATGACAAATTAATCATATATAATCAATTCCTAACTCGATTTAGCGAAAAATTGTCTTTAGGTCACTCCAAAACTCAAACGACAACTTCACTTACGATTATGTTCTGACGATTTTTCATAAGATTTTCGACGAATTATTTTGGCAAAACTGAACTTTATAGGACGTTCCTCATAAAAAAAAACATGACCCCCTCTGGAATAAAAAGAAACATGGGTAATAAGACAATATAGAAACATATAAGTGTGGGTACACGCAGAAAAAACGGGGGGGAATATTATTTATTTTATTTTGGTGTTCCATACACAAGACTAAAAGTCTTATATTGCAGTACAGAACTGAGTATTTGAAAAAAAGGAAAGATCTTAATGTAATTAATTAAATAATAACTTAAAAACTAAATTAGAAAAGATCACAAAGAAAAAACAAAAAACAATTATGCTACTTATTTAATTGTTTAACAAAAATATAAGTAAATAGTATGACAAAATTAACCATTAATCAAATTTTAACATAAAAAATCAAATTAAGTTGAAAATAAGTTAATTAAGCTTTTCTTGAAATGAAGTGCGTTGCTTAAAAGTTGGCAACTATAAGGGATTGAGTTACAGAGTTGGATGCTATGGATAAAGAGTTGCCACGTTGATATGAGGCTTTTGCAGCAAAACGATTTTAATATTTTTCCTCTGCAAATATCATTCGAGAAAATCATATTATCGAAGTGCTTTATACAACTACATAAGTTTCAAGTTAGTTTAGCTGTTATAAATCAATTTTAAGTTATATTTCAATCGCATAGTTAAAAATTTAATTAATAAAGGGAAGTCTTTACTCAACTAAAAACAAAAAATTATGAGAAGACATGATATAAATATGAATACGTGTTCTCCACCCTAAACATTAATATGAACATAGATAATTTAATTCCGTTATTCTATTGGCGTTCTCGCATATATTATATCCAACTTAATATCTAATGTGGACTCCGTGTTAAACAACAACACATTTTTTCGGTTAATATTTTTGTAGACTTGAGCATTCTAATTCGTTTGAGTAAGCTATCTTTTTATTTGAATTCAAAGATAGTATTGTACAGTCGTTCATATGGCAATTTTTAGATCGTTTGTTTGATAATTTTTAAGCTAACATTTCATATTTGGCAAAGCTCGTTTATTGCTAATTAATTAATAATGATAAAATTAGTCAAAAACTTAAAATTTGAATAAAAAATTAAATGAAAATGATTGACATCTGAATACCAAGCCCTATATTCTGTTAAGGAAGTTCTTTATTCTTTTGCAACGTATGTTTTGAATTTAGGTGTGAATGCCATTTAAAGTCGCCTGTTGCCATTTAAAAAATCGGTTTGCGAGAAATCACTGTATATGGCAACACCGCAAATTATTTCTCTAAATTTGCATAAACTTCCCCGGTTCTCTGCAAAATGAATGAATTCTCCGAAAACCTAGGAAAAACTTTTCAATAACCCAGCAAACAATCCTATCCGTTTATGTGCCGTTTTCGGTACAGCATAGTCGGATCCGGAGTCCGTTTCCGTACCGTTTTCCGGATCAGTATACGGACCAGAAAACGGATTAAAAGGAACATCGAATACGGATTCGAATCCGTTGCAAGTCCGTCAATGACGGACCGTTTACTGACTCAAATCCGTTTAAAGTCCGTCAAATACGGACCGTTTCCGGACCGTTTTGTCGTGCTGAAAACGGATGATTCCGTTTTTTTACGGATATAAAACAGACAATAAACGGATCGTTGAAAATACTTATTTGGTCCGTATTCCAACCATTTTTTTACAAAAAACTCAAGGGATTTTATTTTTTTTTATACATTTATTAATTTATTTGAAAAAATATTAAAATATACTTCATTTAACTTTAATTAAATACGAAATTCGCCACAGCTACTTTTTGTATCCAGCTTAGCAGCATCACGGAACATTTGTGGTAGATAATATTCAAAATCTAAAAGTAAAAAAGAATTTATTATTTTAGTTTCAAGAGATAGTAAGAGTTTTCTTGGAATATATTTTTTTTATTTAAAAAAAAAATTGATACAGTAGTTTTGATTTAACTGCCTTTTACTTACGTGCACTTTTCACATAACTGCACAAAATTTTGGTTTCGTTGTTATTTTACAAAATTACGTATGCAATTGCCTTCATTAAGTGCACTGTGTATACCTGCGCATTTAAAATAAGTGCCTCATGTTTTTGGCAGTTGTACATTATTTTCATACAAAAGATCGCCGTTAGCTGCCTCTTATGTTTTGCTTACTTAGTTAGTTTGGTTAGTTAACGCTTGTACCTACATAAATTTGTATGTAAAAACCTTATAAAATTTTTTATGAATGTTTTTTTATTTTCGTTTTGTTGTTTTTTATATAAATTCTATTGTATGAAATAAACAATTAATAAAAATAAATTAAATCATATCTGGTCTTTGCAGTTTTCAGCAATTTAGTTTACCTGCACTTTAAGGCAGGTAACCAATTTGAGTTAGCAGCGCTTTTGGCTTACCTGCACAAAAATTCGTGCAGAAGTTGGTTGTGCAGCTAAGTCAAAACTACTGTACTTACTTTTTCGATGCAGTGTTTTGTTTCCACCAAGAGCATCATTGTTAGTTTGTGGCCCATTATTGAATCAGATATCTACATGTAAAAAATATTAAGTGGGGTTTAAAAACGATGGATTCTATGAACAAATATATTTTTGTTTGCACAATCTCATTTGAGCGTTTTAGATTATATAAATACTTACCATCTAACGTATGCAATGCATATTATGCATGCTATCTGAATTTATTTGGCGCCCCGATCTTTTATATTATTTACTTAATTTTATTTTAATAAAACAAATTGAAAAAAATTGTTACCGATTGTGACTGACTTGAAACGGATGAAAATCGGTGAAGTCCGTATTAAACGGCACGAACACTGATATCCCCAAACGGACTAAAAACGTGTTTTCGAAAATCCGATTAAACGGTCCGAAAACGTACCGTAAACCCCGGATTCAAGAATCCGTACATGCCGGAGAGTCCATAAAAATGTTTCTTGGAAAGTATTCGAGAAATTTTAAATCCTGCAGAAATTCACAAATGCAACTGTAAAAGCCAATTTGACATCATTTTGACATATTATTATTACCGCCAGAAATTATTTATTCTAGTTCGATTAAGTGAGCGCACTTCTAGTTTAATCGGTTTGAATATAGGTACTTTGTCGCTATTCCAGTTCAATCGATCTTTGACAACTTCTTTCAATCGTTCGTTAGATCGCTTGTTTGATAATTTTAATGCAAACTGCATATTTGGCAGTTCTTTTTAACTGCTATTAATTAATAACGATAAATAATTCAAAAAAACTTAAAATCCTAGAAACAAAAATATAAAGAAATTTGAGTTTGGTAAAAAACTACTTTTTGCATTTCTTTTATTTGGATTTCAAAAGTTACTTTAAAAATTTGGTACACACAATAAACTCGATGCAAAGTAATTAGGAGGATTTCAACTAATAAAGTTTTTAAACTTAAATTATTCAAACATTAAGTAGAAACAAGAAAAAACTTGGTAAAATGCTACTAGTTTCTATATAATTTTTGCGAATAAACTTTATTAGTTCAAATGCTCCTAATTTATTTTCAAAGATTTGTTTGTGTGTACAGGTTGAAAAAAAAAGGTTAAAGATCTAAGAAAAATTGTGCCACGAGTAAAACAAACGAAATGTTTCATTAAACTAGAAGAGCGTATAATGGTGAACTAGATCAAAACGTTCAATGCAGTGAGTAGTTCAATTGAACGAGTTCGTTCACTAACTACACAAGTCTAATTTTTGCATACGTACGGTCTATACTAGCAATAAATATGCGGAAATATATTGCAGTATATGTCAAAATGATGTTATCTCTAGTGTGGACCACTCTATTGCTTACATATTTATTGCCGTACATATATGTTGCAATAAGTTTTTGGCAATATTCGGTAACACTTATTGCCAACATATTACGTCAAAATTAGTTGTCATTTTAGTTTGACGTTTATAGAAAAGGAGAAAAGGAAATAATTATAAAATAATTTTTGGAAAAACACTTGTAACAATGTGTACACAGTTTTCTTGTAATTTAACAAACAAGATTCTTTAAAAAAAACTTAATTTTTTTCTTATTATTTATGAATACACAAAATGGCCACGCTCTTAATGTTTTGTTTTTATAACCTTTCTCTTTGAAATTTTCTAAAATATGAGTTACCATAAATACGTGTTCACCACCCTAAACATAAGCTTAGCAATAATAATTTTTTTACTGTTATTCTGCCGACGTATTTCGAATATTGTCAACATATTTATTGCTAGTATAGACCGTACGATACAAAGGAAAACATAAGTTTTTGCTAATTGCTGTTTTAAGAACAAATTAAGTAAATTATACATTTCATTAAAAAAGTTTCTATATTAATAATATACAGTGTGCATTTGCATGAAATTTAAGAACTTTGCGTTAAATATATAAAAAATGGGCTTAAGTCTAGTTTAGGGGCCTCGCTCGGATTTATTTCAAATTTTCACCATTAGTAGAACTTTTAATGCTGAGCTCAAAAATACATTTTTTTTTTGTCGGCGACTCTCGGTTCCCGAGCTATGGACTTCCAAAGTTTGAATTTTGAATCTTTGCATCTTCACCATTTCTGATCGGATCAAAACAATATACATATCATTTGAAAGCTTATTAAAGCACCTTTCATTTGATATATAATACTTCTAATTCCATTAACCCGTTAAGCGTCAAATTAAAAAAGTCTGTTTTTTAACCGAATTTTTTAGACAAACCTCGTATTTTCTCAAAATTTGACTATTATAAAGGTACGATACAAATAATATTTATTTGCAGCTAAGATTTCAAGCTTTAATTTGATATATAATATTTCACTTTAACCCTTTTAACACCGTAGATATTAACATTTATATCGTTATTTAATTTTCTTCATTTTTGTACTTTTGTTCTTATATGTATATGTAAATTAATAACTTTGTTAAATTGCTAATTTTAGAAACAAATACACTTTTGTAAACACGCCGAAATTTCTGCAGCCCGGGGCGAAGCCTCAGCGAAGCCGAGAATTGGACTGATGGGAGTAAAAAAACCCCTAAGCCCGGCCGAAGGCCGGTTACACAGAAAAACTTTGCTCGGCATATGTATATATAAATTAATAAATTGCAATTTTTAGAAACAAATAGACTTTTGTAAATACGCCGAAATTTCTGCAGCCCGGGGCGAAGCCTCAGCGAAGCCGAGAATTCGACTGATGGGAGTAAAAAAACCCCTAAGCCCGGCCGAAGGCCGGTTACACAGAAAAACTTCAAACTAAAAAGTAAACTAGTAAACTAAAAGTAAAAAAGTAGTTAAAGAGTATAAAAAACTATAAGAGTAAGCGACTTGGTCGTAAGGGGAAATGTGTTACTACTCGTTACTTTTTTTTCAATGCATTCTTTATGTAAACTAACCACTTTTAGTTAGCAAAACAACCCACTTTAACGACGATCGTTCATCTTAATATTAAGGTCTTTGAAGTAGTAGTTATTGCCACTTTTTTTCCCCCCAAACTTACCTATTTTAACTTTAATTTCGGTTTTTTTCTGAGCGAGGCCCGTAAACTACATTTGTTCCCCAACTTTAACCATTAATAACTTTTTTATTATAAGAGATATAGTAACACATTATACCTTAAATGAAAGCTTGTAAAATGGGCTATAATTTTCTATAAATTTTTTATTTACATATATAGACGTTTTTTTGAATAAACAGATATGTTATACAAAAAACTAGAATACAAAATGAAAAACTTAAAACTGGGCTGTAATGGGTTAATTTATGAGGACATATTGTACCTCATTAGAAAGATATTTTAAAGAGCTTTCATATGACACCCATATTGTCGTGATCGAACTTGTACTTTTTGAGATAATCGTTAAAAACTATTCCAACTTTAATGCCCATTTCTGACGCAAGGGGGCGTCGCCGACAAAAAATTTTTTTTTGTTGAAATCAGCTCAAAAAGTACTATTCAGGGTAAAAAAAAAAAAAAAAATCTGAGCGAGGCCCCTAAACTAGACTTGTTCCAAAAAATGTAAATAATTATTCTCTATAAATGTGTTTTTTTGCAGAAAAAAAATTAAGATCGGTGAAATTTTCTAACAAGAAGAAGTAAAAAGAACAAAAATAATTAAGAATTAAAAACCGAACAAAAGAGAATTGAAAAATACAGGTGAACTTAAGGTTAAAAGAAAATGTCAAAACATTTCTATTGTTTGTTATTGTTTTGCTTATTTACAGCGTTGCACACAAAAGTACCGACTGGTGCCTTTTATCGTTTTACCAAAGAGTGATGGTGTTTTAAAATTATTGTTATTTGACATAAGGTACCAAAATAGCTCGTCAGCTTATTATTGGTTTGACCTATAATTAATATTCGAATTCGAGAAAAACCTTGAAGAAGGTGTTCACTAATTTTGGCTCAACTTTAGTTTATGGGCTTAACTCGGATTAGTTTAAAATTTTTACGATCAATGGAACTTTCAATGCTGAGCTCAATTGACTGGATTGTTGCAGGGGGAGGGGACAAATTTGTAAAACTTCTTTCTTAGGGCCCTAACAAGAGTCAAAATAGAAATATATCAACAAACAAAAAATCGGTAGCGAAAGTGTTAAAAATATGTACAAGCAAAAATAAAAATCACAAAATTAAAAAATTAAAAATAAAGGCAATAAAAATTAAATAATGATATGCTTTTAATATTTAATCTGAAGATAGCATTGGTTCAACGATTTTCATATTGACGCAAGTAAATTCTCGAAAAAAAAGCAAGGGGAATATTTGCAAAGCCACAGAGAAGCATATTCCCACTGTTGCCATCGTATTAAATATACACTCATAGAAATAAACCTGTAAAATAGCAGAAAAATCTACTAAAACTTTGTTACAAATTACCCTGCAGAAAAAATGCTAAATTTAGCAGATTTTTTCCTAAATATTAATAAAATAAGAACAGCAAAAATAAATCTATTAACCTAGAAAATTTTAGTTATATTCGATGTGATAGTTGAAAATAGCATTTTACTTAAAATTAGCAAGAACTTTTACTAAATATTTGTAGACTCAAAATAGCAAAAAAAGTTTAGTAAAGTTGATAATTAATAGGTTTTTTGTTAAGGTTCTACCTATTCTGGAGGAGCTAGCTTATCTAAAACTTCGGTTTCTGATGTGATCTTTAGCTAGATTGAAATGCTAGTATCAACCTTGCTAATATGTTTGAGTTGCTTTATTTCTGGAAATATAAGGAGATTGAAAGCTAGTTATAAATTAAAAATAACATATAATAAATAATCCCGATGTATATAAAAACAAAAAACTAATAGAACTGCTAAAACTTTAATATTAACAAATTTTTTAGCTATATTTACCTGAAATTTATTTTGCTAAAATTAACAGAAATGTTTGCTAAAAAAGTGTAGATTGCTGATTTCATAAGTATAGACTTTTATTCGCATTAAAAAAATTACTAAAAATTTCACATTTTTTAATGATTTTTTTGTCTACTAATATTTAGTAAATGTTTTTTGCTGACTTAAGCAGATTATTTTGTTACTTTCAATTAACAAAAATTTAGCTCAAATATAACTAAATATTTGTAATTTCAAAAGATTTATATTTGCTGTTCTTATATTACTAGTATAAAGTAAAAAAAAATCTGCTAATTTTAATAGTTTTTTCTGCAAGCTCATTTTTAACTAATTTTTAGTATCTTTTTTGCTATTTTTACAGGTTTATTTCTATGAGTTTACTTATGATATCGTGATAACAGTGTTGCCAAAATATGATTTTTTTTTTAGGTTTAACTAATATTTCTGTGAATAAAATCAAATTCAACGTAATTAAATTGCATTTTGTTTGTAAAATTGGTTAAATTAACAAAAAAAAAATATAAAAATATTGGCTAAACTGGTTTTTTCAGCTAACAAGTCAAAAGCCGAAACTAGCCGAGAAACTCGACTTGTACCTCTGTGCATGAGAAAATTACCATAGCAGCACTGACAAATTTTCTCAAAAATACTGTCTATGGAAACTCTTCAAAATATCGTGTTATAATGAAACAAATATAGACACAATTCAGTGTCTATAAAAACTAATGGGTAACTCAAAGTTCTTACACGTTCTCACACGGCATTCAGAAAAAAATTTATTTAATAAAATACGGGTTTTATAAACAATTTTGCCATCTGCCACTTGTGTTATGTATGTTTTGTCTGTGACCATACCACACGCCATTCCTTGCTTAATTTACTTAATGTTGAAATAACGTCGAAAATGCTTGGGTTATATGCTAAACTGCGTTTTTGTTAAATTTCAAAAGTTGTTTTTTTTTATGATATGTAAAATTTACATTGATGATTTTTAATACAAAACATGCTATGTAAAATATACATTGATGAAATTTGGAAAATAAAATAAGCTACAAGTATATTTTACTAATAAAAAAAGATAAATTACAAAAAGCACTTAGAATTTAGTTTGACATACACAAATCAATGTGGCAATATTTCTTAGATATGGCAATATCGAACATAAAAGCATAGTGGAGATGGAGTTTCTTAAGTATTTTATTTCTGATGCAATTTAATTAAATAAAAAGAATGTAAAATTGGTTGTGAAAAACGAAAAATTATTAAGTACGTAAGTAATATCTCATATATAAATTCCAAAATCTTAATATTAATTGTATGTTTGTTTGAGGCACAATATGTTGGATTTTTTACGACGCAAAATTTGGAAACTTTTCAAAACCTTTAACATCGTAAACACATCATGTTTAACTGCATCTAGGTATTTATATTCGTTTTTAAGTATATTTATTTAAAATGTGTTATTTGTTGTTAAATAAATTATTAATTTTAATAAAAATATTATTTGCAATATAATGTAGTATTTTTTATTTACAAAAATAGATAGTTTATTTAACCTCGACAGCGTTGCAGTATTATACAAAAAACTTCAGCTTCACTTCGAGCATTTTCCTCAGCGTTTTAACAAAATTGTTGTTAATTTTATATAGTTGTACAAGTAGCACGAAACTTTGTAAACTATTACTGTAATTTTTGTAAATGATACACCTTTTTTTATGGTGTCTAAAGGCTCAATTAGTCTTGCCGTTTCATACCGTAACGAATCAGCTGTTTTATTTATGGATGGTGCGTTTTTCAAAAAAGACCTCACCTAAACCATAAACGAAACAGCTGATTCGTCACGGCACGGGACGGTAAGACTAATGGGGTCTTTAGACTTAGCTTTACTAAATCAATGACAAACTTATGTATACCCTTATCACATATGGTATAGGGATGAGAAGTTGATGTAAAGCACAAAACAAGAATATTTATTTTTTCGTAAAATCTTAACTTTTGATTTAATGAATATAAAAGTATATAAATTTATAGTTTTGCTTAGAATATATGCCGCAATTAACGGGAAAAACAAAAACCAATATTTATCATGTAGATTTTAAGAAAAAGTAATATAAACCTTTTTTATCGTTTTTCTCGAATTCGATTCTTTGGTGTATGGGCCAAACCAATACTAAGCTGACGACATGTTTTTTTTTTGAGGAGCAGCCGAAAAAGTGCAACAGCCAAAAATTTATTATAATAACCCTTCTGCACAGTGGGATGCGTGCAAATAAAAAAATAGTTTACCGGAACTTTTAAATATCCCTTTAAAAGGATCCCTCATTTTATAAGTTGACTACTAAAAAATACAACCCTCAAGGCCGACGAACGAATGACATTTCAAATATCAATTTTTTCTTCATCTGATTTTACTTCGTTTTGCCCTACCTTTTCTCCTTACAATTCGTTTGTGGAATTTCATTGATGTGCGTTGCAATTTCAACAAATTTTTATGCAAAAAAACACAAATTAAACGTAAATAAAATTTAACAATTATATGTGAACTATAACAATTTCAAATATTAGAAGAAAATCGCCAGTAACTAAATAAAGTATAAGTGAGACTAAAAACGAAAACGTGGTAAAACACGAATAAAGGAAAAAGCAAAAAAATTTGTTTTTTTTTTTTTTTTACTAAATTTGGAATAAAAAAAATAAGTAAAGAAAAATAATAGAAGTGAAGAAGCAGAAAATAAAAGAATTAAAAAATAGCTCATTTGAGTGAGCCAAATACAAAAAAAAGTGAAGAAGTGCAAAAGAAGTAAAGTTTGGAAAGAAATAGAACAGAAGGAATTCTTTCGTTTTAAAAGTTTAAATTAAAATGTTTGCTACAAATTGATATTCATTTAATTATTAAACGGGGGATATAAACAAAAACAAGAATAGAAGTGAGAATTTAGTTAAAATTCCAAAAGAAAATTTAGTTTTCTTATACAAAGTGTATTTGGGTGTGTGTGTGTGTGTGATTTTGTGGCCAGTTTTATATCAATAATTTATTTTCAAACGCCTTTATTTTATTTTTCTTTTGAAAATATTTAATTCTAATATTTAAACCTATTAATTAATACTATTTTAGTTAGTGCAGTGATTAAAATATAAAATCTTAACGAAAAAAATCATATTAAAAAAAAACTTGTTCTTCTACTGCTAAAATTAAAAAAGTATTTGGCGTTTGCGTTGACGTCGACGTTAACCGTCACCTTCATACACAACAAAAACTACAAACAATATTGCAAAGCAGCAGCAACAGCAACATCATTATTATCAACACAAAACGACAAAAAAAAAAAACAAAAACAATACAAACAACCTCTAAAATATACGTCATTTTAAACTTGACTCCAACAACAACCTCCCCTCCATATTAACAAAATGGATGAAGATGACAATTTGGCCAACAATGAAGAAACAAATCGCCATGATAATCCTGTTGAGGAGGAGGAGACTGCCGATGATTTCGATGACGATGAAGATTTATTAGATACCATAGAAGTAACGGTAACTACAGATGGAGCTCCTTTGCCACGTGATGATTCAGAAGATATTGAAATTATTAATTTATCACCCAATATCACTTTAAATTCTGCCCAACAACAAGAGCAGCAGCAACCACCACCACCCAATATAATTTCGGGTATTACAGCAAATGAAGCTGCTGCTCATCTTCTTAATTTAAGTGATGATCTTATTAATTGGCCTTGGGATAATGAAGATACAGATGACGCTATGAATACTGGCTCATCATCGTTACCCTCGACCTCAGCTCGAGCCACCTCTTCTGCCACCACCCAAGGTGATGATACTGCTAGTTGTAGCAGTAGTGGTGGTGCTGGTGGAGGTGGAGCAATACCCAGTTATTGCTTTGATAATCCATTTCGTTTACGTACTCGCAAAGAGGTTGCTGCTCTTATAAATGCCGAATGTTGTCGTGGTGGTCCTACTCCAGATTTAAATTATATTATGGATAGATTTTTTAATCCCAGCACACGTATTGATAATCCAGATAATATATCGTGGATACGATTTTTAATAGCTGGTGGTAGAACTATTAAGGAATTCGTAAAAATAAGTAAGTTTTAAAGAAATAATTTATTTTAATATTTTTATTTTTAAAAGCAAAGATATATTAGCTCTCATTAGTTAAAAGCATTAACTAATCATTTGATTTCACAAAAATTACCGATTCTTATTGATTTTATTCTTTAAATTTGAAATTTGCAGATCCATTATCATTAAAATTATTATTTATGGATATTTTCGAGGTACATAGTGCACGGTTTTTTTATATATTACCGATGATAGGCCAATGACTTTTCTTTAATTTTTTGTAAACTTTTAAATCTCTGCCATATCTTAAAATATCCTACATGATTTGGTTTGGAGACATTTACATTTTAGCTCAAGCTGCATTTACATTTACCATCGAAATTTAGTTTAAACAAGATTTCGATCATATGTCTATGTATAAAATGATAGGGGAACTAGATTTCGAAACCGGCAGCTGATATCGAATTTACATTATAAAAATTTTCAGTAGATTTCTGTTTGAAATTCAATTCCAAATCAGAATCGTTTACATTGGCTAATTTCACAGCTGATGGGATTTCGATTGTACAACAACAACTCGATTTGTAAACAAACTAACCTTAAAAATAACCAAAACTAAAAAAAAATTCCAAAATACATTTTATTCAATGTTAATTTATACAATGTTAATTTTGCTAATGAAAGTGTTTTTATATTAGGATGATCAGTTTATTACAAAATATTCAATGTTTTCTACGAGGTCTTGCCGGCTCCATTCAATTATTTTTCACGGTTTTTCTTTGTCGAAAACAAACGAAAATTGCCGTATTCAGCTTGTAGTACTTCTTTCAATGAAATTGTTGTTTTTTAGTTTAATTTGTTGTTTTTTAGTTTCTAAAATTTATAAAAATGTATTTTTTCATTATATTTTATCTCACAAACAGCTGATTAATGTTTACATAATTTTCTCGTTTGTAAATTGGCACAGTGCTGTATTTTATATTTCTGGGCAAATAGTTCGATTTCGCTGAAACTTAATTGGGATTTCATTTTATACTGGAAATCTGTTTGAAATCCCAAATTTTTATTAGATTTCGGTCGAATCTCATTTAAGTGTATTTGTACCTTAATGTAAATTCGCTATTTAGCGGAATTGCATTGAATTTTAAAATATTTGTTATTAAATATAAGACCTGGTTCACACACGGCAATTATAATTGCGCAATTCTTGAGTTTATAGAAGAGGGAGGGAAAGAGAATGATAGGGGGTACAGAATTGCCCGTACTCCAATTCCGTTTTGTTTTGTCATTCGCAATTTTCAATACTGCAGGTTGATATACGAAAATTGCTGAAACAAACTTTTCCTGTGTGAACACAAGAGCAAGTTCAAAAGAGAATTGAAGAAGAATTGGGCAATTATAATTGCCGTGTGTGAACCAGGAATAATTGAGATCCTTCTTAGAATACAGTAGACGCTCGCAAATTAGAACTGCTTTGTTTTTGAGCCAATTCTAATTTCTGTACGTTTTTTTTTCGAATAAAAAATTGAGTAAATTTAATTCCAAAAACTGAAATAAAACTCTATAACTATTTTTAATGCAATTTTTTTTTGATAAAAACAAGAAAACAAAACGCTTTGGTTAACGCGTAACAAATTTCACAAATAAACTAGCCAAAAATGTACATAAAAGCGACAAAAAAACAACAAATAGGGAAAAACATATAAAGGGTCCGCCATCTAACGTTTTTTTTTTCAACTAGTGCTTATTTCGTGAATGGTAACAATTAGCTCATGTCTGATTTGACAGATAATTAGTTTTATACTTCCGCTGAACGAATATGGTCCGTATGTTCGTTATCTTGTGAAAAAGTGAAAGAAACTGGCATCCTCATCGATAAAGCAAAGCGTGAAAAGCCAAAAACAGTGCGTACACCCGAGAATATTGCTGCTGTGGCAGAAAGTGTGCCTGAAGCGCCATCAACATCAATTCACCGTCGTTCTCAACAATTGAACATTTCGGAAACATCATTGAGACGAATTTTGCATAAAGACCTTGGTATGACGCCATACAAAGTCCAATTGGTTCAGGAGTTCAAAAAAAAAAGTTTTTTGGCGGACCCTTTACAATTTGGTGACTCCCCTTTTTAGTTTTACTATGTTCAAACAGAATAAAAAAAAAAAATGGGGATTTCATGTGTTCGTTCAAATAACCAAAATACATTAAACGCTCAGAAATTAGAATTTTAAATTCGAATTTCAGAGCGTTTAATGTATTGCAAACACTGATTCTAATTTCTAAACGTTCGAATTACTGAAAGCTCTAATTTGTGAGCGTCTACTGTATTATAAATATTCAAAAACGGCATTGTTCACACATTCCGCGGTGGTTCCAAGTACATTTTTTTTTTTTTTGCATAAAAGCTTTGTTTTTCAATATTAAGAAAAAGAACATTCGAACCACAAACACACCACACTCCCACTAAATATTTATCCCATAATTAAAAAAAATATATATATTTTTTTTAATGTTATTGTTGTATTTGATTTGTTTTGGTGATATTTAGATTTTTATGGACTCTCCGATCATGGACTGGCTATGTCTGTTTTCTCATCAAATTTGGTATCCGAAACGAATTTCGGAAATTTATTCGAAAGTAGTGATAAACTAAAATTACAATTGTGGGAGTTTGCCGAAAAATGCCGGCGAGATCTAAGTTCCAACTTATTATACACACTTTGTCAAACACTTCCACATTTAAAACTTTATGCCTATTCATAACCAGATATAACTATTTGTCTACGAAAAATTAGGTTATGTTACCCAAAAAGCACATTACCACTACTCTCAAGAATAACGACTAGGACACTGTTTTGATTCTGACTTAAATACACTATTTTAAACTTGAGGTGTGTAGTTCGCGAACGTCCTAGTTCAATTGAACTAGTTTTAACTTTGAACTAGTGAGCTAGTTCACAATATTAAGCTCTTTTATGTCTTTTGCTTTTTTTTTTGTCATTTGAGTAATATTTCTTTTCTTTATGTTGCTTTTGAGTTTAATTTTGTTTTTTTTTTTAAGTTGCCAGCTCAGTTTGTTTAATGTTAAAAAGAAGAGTCTAGTATGAACAATTCGTTTAAAAATTATTCAATAAACGATCTAAGGAACGATTGAAGAAAATTGCCAAAGATCGATTGAACTAGAAGAGCGACCTAGTTCATTTAGATCAATTGAACTAGAAAGAGCGCTCAATCAAACGAACTAGGTCGTCCAAGTCTAGTTTAAACTTTTAACTTTTAAAGCTTGGCACACTACCAGTGTTGCTAACAAATTTTTGTATTATATTTTCTGGATGGCTTGGTGTGTTGTTATTAAGAAAATGTATTAGTGTCCGACCGAAAAGTTCGGCCAGGAAATGCATTTGGACTGTATTCCATATTTTAAAGCATTCTGGCAAAATATGGCCAATGGAAACATTTTTATTGGGCTTATTAGATGCTATTTTGAGTGTAGAATTTAAAGAAATGTCCGTAGTTAAGTAATGAATTTACTGTTCGGCCTTCAAAAGTGTGGCAAAATCGATAATAGTACGGCGGCCAAACTTTTAGCTTATAGCTAAATTTTTTTCTTAAATTTTATATACAAAACCGAATGAAATCGGCTCAAGAAATATGTACAATACCAACATTTATCATCATTGCCTCTAGATACCAAAAAAAACCGACCAAATATAGTTAACATTTACCAATTTCTGATTTTTTTTTTAATTTCTGCCAAAAAAAATTGATTTGGAACCATTTGGTGCATTCGTTGTATAATTTTTGAATAATAACACTGTTCAAGTTGTAAAATGGTATTAACGTGAAAACCATATGGTTGTGTTTGGATGAGCCCCCTGAATACTACTGTAGTGTAATTAACAAGTCAACATTGTCATGCCATTGTCATGCCATCACTGTCATTTGACACTTGATTGTGATTGGCTAAGAACCGTATTTTGTTGACTCGTTAATACGACACCTTTATATTTATGAACGTGGGAATCACTCAATTTGTGATTACCCACAGAATATTTTAAGGTAGATTAAGAGTTTTTAAATATATAATAAACAGTCGCTCATTAGAGCCAAAAGAACAATAATTGAAGTGCTTATTATATTACGCAGTACACTACTCCACCGATGAAAGTGCCAATTTGTCTCATTGGGAAAAATTGATGGGGTTTTTTTTTGAATTTCGGTCAATTCGTCAATTTTTGACCATTTTCAGCCCATTTAAGTCGCTTTTCCTGTATTCAAAATTTCTTGTGTTATCTTTATACGGCTCACAATTACTATTTCCACCATTAGAACGCACATTTCAACTGAGAAAATCAAAATTTTTAGCTTATTTTCATGATTTTTGCTCATTTTTCATCGATTTTCCCCATTTTTTTGCTGTTTTTATGCGCTTTTTGTAGTTCTTGCGCAAACTTATCGACATAATTCTTACCGTTTTTACTTTTTACAATATATTATGCAATATTATTGCCATTTCAAGCAACTCAACACACTTTTTAATACAAAAACCATCCTTTTTTACGGGTTTTCGGCGTTTTTTATTGATTTAAATAAATTTTTTTGTGGTTGAATACATTTTTTCGGTATAAAAATTAATGGAAATGCGTGTTTCTCCGTATTAATGTAATTCATTTTAAATTGGCAATTGAAATAGAGAAATAGGCAATGGAATATCATTCGTTATCCTCCAATTCCATTAACAAATTCCAGCAAAGATCTGCCAAAAGTGAATCTAATTTTTTTCCACTATACCAGTGTTCCAACTGTGCTAATACCTGGTGGAAACGTTCCCATGCTCGTCTGATTCAGACGGCAACTGACGCTCGAAGTGATCCTGGTGGTGATGCATGAAATGCACTTTCAACGATATTCGAACACCGATGTTTTCGAAAGATTGCAGCATATCATCAATAATGGCACTCCAATTGTCCACTCGATGAATGCCGAGAACTTTTTCGATCACTGCTTTTAGGCTATCCCAAGCGATGAGTTCCGCCTCTTGAAGGACATTGTTGAAGTCTTCATCCTTCATCAGTTTGCGAATGTCTGGGCCATTCAACACACCTGAAATAAATATATGATTTTATATAAAAACTTCCAAGAATGCTTCATCTTTGTTTGGCGGAAAAAGAATTCCAAATATTTATTTACCTTCTTTAATTTTCGCTTCACTCAAGCGTGGAAAAATGTACTCCAATCGTCCAAATGCCAATCTATTTCCACGCACCAGTAACGCTTTGATGAAATTCTTCATTAACCCAAGTTTAATATGCAATGGTGGCAGCAATACCTTATCCATCGGCACCAACTCCTCGTGGATAACGTTCTGCTGCCCGATTAGACGATTTGTTCTCGGTAACCAATCTCGTTTTTGATACTGTGGTGTATATCGCGAATCCCACGTACACAAGTAGCACATATTTTTAGTGTAACCAGTTTGAAGGCCACAGATAAGTGCAACCACTTTCAAATCAGCGCATATTTTCCAACAATGTTCATGGTATTTCACAGAATCCAAGATTAGTGTCATGGAATCATACGTTTCCTTTGTTTTCACGGCAAGCGCAATTGGCACAGAGTTTTTTGTATTATCGAAATACAGCAGCACAGCCTTGAGACTGCTCTTCGATCCATCGATGAACAACCGCCATTGGTCCGCATTGTACGTGTAATTCATGGCCGACATCAAACCATTGATATCATTACAGTACGTAAATGAATTGTTTTCGTTGCGAGTAAAAAACGGTACAAATTCATGCTGTCGACTACGCGAACCGAACACTTTAACTTCTGGTGACAGGATGTTCACAGCTTTAAGATGTTGAGCAAGAATTATGGTTTTATTTTGTGACAACTTTAGTTGTCTTGACATTATGTTCAAGCGCTGTTGTGTAACTTCAATGTGTTTGCATGGTGGCGTAATATTTGATGGCTGATACAAAGAAAAATTCGATTCTGGCTCCGAAAAAAAAGATGGTGGGATGTATTCTTCGGTTGGACTCGGTTTTCTCTGGATTGGCACTGGCGGAGAATGGGGAAGAGTGGTTTGAGCTGAAGGAACACTTTGGTAAATATATTCCATCGCCTTTCTTCTGTTCATACCCACAACATTATTTTTACATACGTAGCACATGTTTTTTTCGTGGTCGACTGGCTCTGACCAAATCATCGGTATTCCATATGGCATGCTTTCCCTTCGACCTGTTCGCCAATCATACAAACGTGCTACACACGATGAACTAGCCATTTTAGGCACCCAGTCAACATTACGAATCACTGGAATATTGAAGTACTGCTCGTACAATGTTACAATTTCATCAGTAATTTTTTTCTTAGACGACATAATGGTCCACTTTCCGCACATATAACAGTAATGATTGAATTTTCTCAGGCATTCATCCATTTTTTACCGTAAAAATTAATCACTTCAAACTGGAAACTTTATTTATACTTTTATTACTTTTTCGTCACTTTAAAAAAATCGTACTTTACGCGTTCGGAGACACTTGTTGAATGACAAAAATCGATCAATAAACACCTATAAAAAATAAAAAAACGATATCTATATACCTGATTCGTGTGCGTTTGTGTAAAAAAAATTTGTGTAAAAAAATCATGCAGGTAGCCAACGGAAAAAACCCAAATAATTAAAAAAGTACACTTTCCTTTTTTCCTTTTAATTGTCCACGCACATTACCGAAAAAGCGTAAAAAAGGATGGTTTTTGTATTAAAAAGTGTGTTGAGTTGCTTGAAATGGTAATAATATTGCATAATATATTGTAAAAAGGAAAAACGGTGAGAATTATGTCGATAAGTTTGCGCAAGAACTACAAAAAGCGCATAAAAACAGCAAAAAAATGGGGAAAATCGATAAAAATGGGCAAAATAAGCTAAAAATTTTGATTTTCTCAGTTGAAATGTGCGTTCTAATGGTGGAAATAGTAATTGTGAGCCGTATAAAGATAACACAAGAAATTTTGAATACAGGAAAAGCGACTTTAATGGGCTGAAAATGGACAAAAATTGACGAATTGACCGAAATTCAAAAAAAAACCCATACATTTTTCCCAATGAGCCAAATTGCCACTTTCATCGGTGGAGTAGTAGTCAGGGGGCTCATCCAAACACAACCATATGGTTTTCACGTTAGTACCAGAAATTTCGTGTTAAAAACTTGAACAGTGTAATATACTTGAGTAAATTCTGTGTAATTTAACATTTCACAGACAAATTTTGAATTTTTGCAAATTTCGACCTAATAATTGTTTTTTTTTTTGCACATACAGTATTTTAAAAAATGCGGAAAGTTCTCGAATACATTAATATTAGTCTCAAATTTTTCAATATTCAGATAAATTGAGTTTTCTGTCAAACATTTGACAGTTTCTGGTAAATTAATTAAATTTGATCCCCATTAAAATCACTTCAGAAGAAATAAGAAAAATGTTGCTTTATGTTTTATTTGTGTTTAAAACTAATCTTGCTAATTTTTTGCGAACATATTTGTCAAACTCCAAGAACTCCAAACTCCAGTAATATATTATATTTCCTGAGTTTCAAGAGCATTTAAAAAAAAGCACCAAAAAATTACATTTTATGATTGTGATTTTCAAATGATTGAAACAAATTTAATTTTCAGAGGTTTTAATCTACCGCAAAATTTGCTTGCTTTAGTGAATATAAACAAAAACAAAACAAAAGAAAAATTATTCCAAGCTTGTCATTGATAAGACAACAAATTTGTTACGTCTGGAGAGTTAGGCAAAGGGCATCAAATGTGTGTGTATGAATTTTTTAAATTAAAATTAACGATTATATTAAAATTATATAAAAAACTTTTTTTTATAATTTTAGTATGTAATTTCATATGGTTTGGATAATTTTGGCTCTACGGCTGTGTAATTTTTTTTGTTTTACTGGTGGCAACACTGTTCCTAGGTCTTATTTGCATAATTAATATGAATTGGCTTATCTTGATCTACAAGACTTGACATTTTTTTTTTTTATTTGGTGCAGACAATTTTAATTTTAATTATATTTGTAATTTTTAGTTTATTTTAAAGGTTGACCTTGACGTATACTGCCATACTAAGAAAGAAAGTCACATCTCCATTTTAGTAGTTTTGAGATATTTAGCTTTTACGTTTTTTATGTTTCGCGCCTTTAAATTCAATATTTTTTTTAAAATTTCAACAATGATTTAAAAATATATTATTTTATTCAGTTTTATTATAGTATCAAACAGGGGAAATTTTGATGATAAATTAGATAAAATGGACTTATGACTTGTTTGCCTAGTATAGACCAGAGAAACAAGCCAACCCTAAATTTTCGGCGGCGGCGGCGTTTAACCCTTTCCCTGTCCACCCCGTGCTGTGCATCATATGTGATGCACAGGACAGGGAAAGGGTTAAGTTAAAAAACCGGCGTCGACTGAATTGTCGGCTTATAATGCTGTTTTTTAACTTGGCGATTTTTAGATAAAATCTAGTGATATATCACTATATTTTTCATCAGATCTATTTTCTTGTTAGTAATCAACAAAAAAAAAAACATGCACAAGTTATTAAGTATAAAGATTTAATTAAATTGAGTTGGCTAATTTTTAATAAAAAAAATAAAAGTTCATATATATAAAAACTCATTAAATTTATTTAAAGAAAAAAAAAAAGATTATAATTACATTTTTTTTTAAATTGATATAATACATTTGAACGGCTTATTGTAAAAACTTGATAAGCCACATTTTATTTTAAGTTTGTTTTTGCATTTTAAAAAGATGCAAAAAATATAATTTTTGCCGGACTATTATACTCTCGGTACTTGCAATAAGTGTTTAAGCAAGACTTTCATTAAATATTAATCAATCCATGTCTAGAATACAGCGAGAATCCATAAAACAATAAATGTGGCTTATCAAGTTTTTACAATAAGCCCTTCATTTAATGCATGTCAAAGCAACCAATGGGTTTTCAGCACTTTTCCCAAATTTAACGACAATTGGTATGAACGTCACCTTTTACAAAACAAATACTCTTACAAAGCTTAAGAGTTTTGTTCATTCTTGCTCCCGAAATGTAATCTCTTAAAAACCAAAGATATTCAGAAAAATCTGCGAATTTTCCTTACGTTATGCATGCATCTTTCGAAGCATTTGAGGTATATGCATAACTAATTATATGCAAGGTGATTTTTATTTTGAAAATGTTAAAGTAATTTTTAAGATTAAAAATTTGGAAAGCTATATTTCAAAATGCGATAAAACTGGCGGCTCAAATAAAAATTCGGCGGCTGCCGCTTTAGCCTGCTCACATTTTAAGCCGATGCGAGCCGATTAAAACGGCGGCGGCAGCGTGCAGCCGATTTTGCGCCGATCGGCTTGTTTCTCTGGTATAGAAATCCAAAAAAATCTTGCGAAAACCAAATTGCACAAATAAATTCAAAATTTCTTTGCATTTGTTTGCAATAAAAATAAAAAATTTATTTCATATTAATAAAAACATAAAAGCATAACAAAAGAAAACAAAAACAAACATAATTCAAACATTAAAGGTAAAAAAAAAAATAAATAAAGCATTAGTCAGTAAAACTTAAATAAAAAATAAAGATTTAATCGCTGTCGTAGGTCGGTTCACTTGCTATTTCTAGAAGAGATTCCCAAAATTCCATTCTGTTTTTATGCAAAATATCTTTCTGCTTTTTTATAAGGTCTTCTTTTCTTTTAATCAATATAATACGAGGAATCGTTTTGGCTTTAGGTTTTAAAATTCCAGATTTTATTGATGCAGCTTTTATGAAATTTAAGTCTGTGTAATTTGTATCTGTAAACTTAGCTTTGTATAACAAAAAGCTATTGGTTTTTACAAATTTTTCTTCTACCAATTCATTTAAATAAACTCTCGGAACTGTTGCTTTAGGTTTTTGTTGAGACGAGTTGTCCTTCCATTCGTAAAAGTTTTCCACTTGCATTTCAATCACTTCAACCTTTCCCGAATTACTCCTTTGAACGCAATTTTTGAAATCTGTTATGTCATACATGAAAGGCATCAGCAGACATAAATGTATGTCCTGGCTCAAAATATTTTAAAATTATGTTTTCAACATTATATTCCGAGGAATTAACAATATATACAAAAAAGTAAACAATTTGAAAGCGTTGTTCAGGCGTCAGTCTATTCATGTTGAAATGCCAAACCAAACTAAACCTAAATCACTTGACAGCTGACAAAATGGTAAAATAGTGTTGCCAACTTTAAGTTCTATACCTGTATAAAAATCACCCTTTATACAAAAAGTGTTGTATGTTAACTCATTTTTGACACAGTATTCTTTTTTCGGCCCAGTACATTTAAACTGCTATATTTTTTTACTGGAAAAAGAATGTGTGTGAAGATAAATTCCATAGTTAAATTCCATTTTATTGAAATTCACCCAGGAATGATAACACTAGTAATTTCTATTCTCTCTCATTCTCAGTCAATTTTACCATCAGCTGTTACATTAAATGTTGAAAAAAAATAACAAAACATTACAAAAAACAATATTTGTTTTTAATTGAAATAAAAATTGTGAATTTGTTATGAAGCATATTTTAAGAGGAAACGAGATTGGACCTGGTGGATTAGGTAACCACTTGATCCTACTTTATTTCTGCATTCAAATTTTTTCAGGTCTGTGCTCAGGGGCCGAGCTATGGGCCATTTTCAATATCATATATTGAAATTTTTTAAATTCTGTTTCTTTCATATAACACTGTGGCCATATTTTAAGACGAAACGAGATGCGACCTGGTGGATTAGGTAACCACTTGGTCCTACTTAATTTCTGCATTCAAAGTTTTTCAGGTCTGTGCTTCAGGGCCGAGCTATGGGCCATTTTCAATATCATATATTGAAATATTTTAAATTCCGTTACTTTCATATAACACTGTGGCCATATTTTACGAGGAAACGAGATGCGACCTGGTGGATTAGGTAACCACTTGATCCTACTTAATTGCTGCATTCAAAGTTTTTCAGGTCTGTGCTTCAGGGCCGAGCTATGGGCCATTTTCAATAAAAAAAATTTGAAAATTTTTAAATTCCGTTACTTTCATATAACACTGTGGCCATATTTTAAGAGGAAACGAGATGCGACCTGGTGGATTAGGTAACCACTTGATCCTACTTAATTTCTGCATTCAAAGTTTTTCAGGTCTGTGCTTCAGGGCCGAGCTATGGGCCATTTTCAATATCATATATTGAAAATTTTTAAATTCCGTTACTTTCATATAACACTGTGGCCATATTTTAAGAGGAAACGAGATGCGACCTGGTGGATTAGGTAACCACTTGATCCTACTTAATTTCTGCATTCAAAGTTTTTCAGGTCTGTGCTTCAGGGCCGAGCTATGGGCCATTTTCAATATCATATATTGAAAATTTTTAAATTCCGTTACTTTCATATAACACTGTGGCCATATTTTAAGAGGAAACGAGATGCGACCTGGTGGATTAGGTAACCACTTGATTCTACTTAATTTCTGCATTCAAAGTTTTTCAGGTCTGTGCTTCAGGGCCGAGCTATGGGCCATTTTCAATATCATATATTGAAATATTTTAAATTCCGTTACTTTCATATAACACTGTGGCCATATTTTAAGAGGAAACGAGATGCGACCTGGTGGATTAGGCAACCACTTGATCCTACTTAATTGCTGCATTCAAAGTTTTTCAGGTCTGTGCTTCAGGGCCGAGCTATGGGCCATTTTCAATATCATATATTGAAAATTTTTAAATTCCGTTACTTTCATATAACACTGTGGCCATATTTTAAGAGGAAACGAGATGCGACCTGGTGGATTAGGTAACCACTTGATCCTACTTAATTGCTGCATTCAAAGTTTTTCAGGTCTGTGCTTCAGGGCCGAGCTATGGGCCATTTTCAATATCATATATTGAAAATTTTTAAATTCCGTTACTTTCATATAACACTGTGGCCATATTTTAAGAGGAAACGAGATGCGACCTGGTGGATTAGGTAACCACTTGATCCTACTTAATTTCTGCATTCAAAGTTTTTCAGGTCTGTGCTTCAGGGCCGAGCTATGGGCCATTTTCAATATCATATATTGAAAATTTTTAAATTCCGTTACTTTCATATAACACTGTGGCCATATTTTAAGAGGAAACGAGATGCGACCTGGTGGATTAGGTAACCACTTGATCCTACTTAATTTCTGCATTCAAAGTTTTTCAGGTCTGTGCTTCAGGGCCGAGCTATGGGCCATTTTCAATATCATATATTGAAAATTTTTAAATTCCGTTACTTTCATATAACACTGTGGCCATATTTTAAGAGGAAACGAGATGCGACCTGGTGGATTAGGTAACCACTTGATTCTACTTAATTTCTGCATTCAAAGTTTTTCAGGTCTGTGCTTCAGGGCCGAGCTATGGGCCATTTTCAATATCATATATTGAAATATTTTAAATTCCGTTACTTTCATATAACACTGTGGCCATATTTTAAGAGGAAACGAGATGCGACCTGGTGGATTAGGTAACCACTTGATCCTACTTAATTGCTGCATTCAAAGTTTTTCAGGTCTGTGCTTCAGGGCCGAGCTATGGGCCATTTTCAATATCATATATTGAAAATTTTTAAATTCCGTTACTTTCATATAACACTGTGGCCATATTTTAAGAGGAAACGAGATGCGACCTGGTGGATTAGGTAACCACTTGATCCTACTTAATTGCTGCATTCAAAGTTTTTCAGGTCTGTGCTTCAGGGCCGAGCTATGGGCCATTTTCAATATCATATATTGAAAATTTTTAAATTCCGTTACTTTCATATAACACTGTGGCCATATTTTAAGAGGAAACGAGATGCGACCTGGTGGATTAGGTAACCACTTGATCCTACTTAATTGCTGCATTCAAAGTTTTTCAGGTCTGTGCTTCAGGGCCGAGCTATGGGCCATTTTCAATATCATATATTGAAAATTTTTAAATTCCGTTACTTTCATATAACACTGTGGCCATATTTTAAGAGGAAACGAGATGCGACCTGGTGGATTAGGTAACCACTTGATCCTACTTAATTTCTGCATTCAAAGTTTTTCAGGTCTGTGCTTCAGGGCCGAGCTATGGGCCATTTTCAATATCATATATTGAAAATTTTTAAATTCCGTTACTTTCATATAACACTGTGGCCATATTTTAAGAGGAAACGAGATGCGACCTGGTGGATTAGGTAACCACTTGATCCTACTTAATTTCTGCATTCAAAGTTTTTCAGGTCTGTGCTTCAGGGCCGAGCTATGGGCCATTTTCAATATCATATATTGAAAATTTTTAAATTCCGTTACTTTCATATAACACTGTGGCCATATTTTAAGAGGAAACGAGATGCGACCTGGTGGATTAGGGAACCACTTGATCCTAATTAATTTCTGCATTCAAAGTTTTTCAGGTCTGTGCTTCAGGGCCGAGCTATGGGCCATTTTCAATATCATATATTGAAAATTTTTAAATTCCGTTACTTTCATATAACACTGTGGCCATATTTTAAGAGGAAACGAGATGCGACCTGGTGGATTAGGTAACCACTTGATCCTACTTAATTTCTGCATTCAAAGTTTTTCAGGTCTGTGCTTCAGGGCCGAGCTATGGGCCATTTTCAATATCATATATTGAAATATTTTAAATTCCGTTACTTTCATATAACACTGTGGCCATATTTTAAGAGGAAACGAGATGCGACCTGGTGGATTAGGTAACCACTTGATCCTACTTAATTGCTGCATTCAAAGTTTTTCAGGTCTGTGCTTCAGGGCCGAGCTATGGGCCATTTTCAATATCATATATTGAAAATTTTTAAATTCCGTTACTTTCATATAACACTGTGGCCATATTTTAAGAGGAAACGAGATGCGACCTGGTGGATTAGGTAACCACTTGATCCTACTTAATTGCTGCATTCAAAGTTTTTCAGGTCTGTGCTTCAGGGCCGAGCTATGGGCCATTTTCAATATCATATATTGAAAATTTTTAAATTCCGTTACTTTCATATAACACTGTGGCCATATTTTAAGAGGAAACGAGATGCGACCTGGTGGATTAGGTAACCACTTGATCCTACTTAATTTCTGCATTCAAAGTTTTTCAGGTCTGTGCTTCAGGGCCGAGCTATGGGCCATTTTCAATAAAAAAAATTTGAAAATTTTTAAATTCCGTTACTTTCATATAACACTGTGGCCATATTTTAAGAGGAAACGAGATGCGACCTGGTGGATTAGGTAACCACTTGATCCTACTTAATTTCTGCATTCAAAGTTTTTCAGGTCTGTGCTTCAGGGCCGAGCTATGGGCCATTTTCAATATCAAATATGGTAATTTTTAAATTCCGTTACTTTCATATAACACTGTGGCCATATTTTAAGAGGAAACGAGATGCGACCTGGTGGATTAGGTAACCACTTGATCCTACTTAATTGCTGCATTCAAAGTTTTTCAGGTCTGTGCTTCAGGGCCGAGCTATGGGCCATTTTCAATATCATATATTGAAAATTTTTAAATTCCGTTACTTTCATATAACACTGTGGCCATATTTTAAGAGGAAACGAGATGCGACCTGGTGGATTAGGTAACCACTTGATCCTACTTAATTTCTGCATTCAAAGTTTTTCAGGTCTGTGCTTCAGGGCCGAGCTATGGGCCATTTTCAATATCATATATTGAAAATTTTTAAGGTGACGATATGTTTTTAAACAGTATGGTAAATTTTTTACTAATAATATAAAACTCGTATTTGTGTATTTTTTTACACATATGAGTTTGTTTTCTATATTTATGTATATAGTTTCTTTCGTGGAGAAAGACAATATTTTTTGCTTTAAATAGTTAAAAATAGCTTGTTTTGTCTTCTCTGATTAAAATTAAAAAATCGTCAGTCACCATTTCAAAAATGAAATCGCTAGACGAATTTGAATATCTGACAACACTGAATGTATTGAAAAAAGTGATAGTTATATATTTCTCTGGTGATCTACTCTCTTTGTCTCATTTCCACACGTGGAACTATTATGTTTTTACCGCCATAATTTTACTGTTACTCGTTACAAGTTTTTAACTATGTTACCCAAACTACATACATATCTACTAGAGTTGGGATTAATCGTTCATTTTGGTGACTCGATCATTTTCGTTCAATTAGAGTCAGTGAACTAGTTCGTTCAAACGTTCTTTTTTGCTTAGACTTGTGACTGATCTGCGTGTTGTGAACTGTGTCGTTCGTTTGGAAATTATTACGCACCAATTATGTTTTACGAGTTTTATATTATTAGTAAAAAATTTACCATACTGTTTAAAAACATATCGTCACCTTAAAAATTTTCAATATATGATATTGAAAGTGGCCCATAGCTCGGCCCTGAAGCACAGACCTGAAAAACTTTGAATGCAGAAATTAAGTAGGATCAAGTGGTTACCTAATCCACCAGGTCGCATCTCGTTTCCTCTTAAAATAAGGCCACAGTGTTATATGAAAGTAACGGAATTTAAAAATTTTCAATATATGATATTGAAAATGGCCCATAGCTCGGCCCTGAAGCACAGACCTGAAAAACTTTGAATGCAGCAATTAAGTAGGATCAAGTGGTTACCTAATCCACCAGGTCGCATCTCGTTTCCTCTTAAAATATGGCCACAGTGTTATATGAAAGTAACGGAATTTAAAATATTTCAATATATGATATTGAAAATGGCCCATAGCTCGGCCCTGAAGCACAGACCTGAAAAACTTTGAATGCAGAAATTAAGTAGGATCAAGTGGTTACCTAATCCACCAGGTCGCATCTCGTTTCCTCTTAAAATATGGCCACAGTGTTATATGAAAGTAACGGAATTTAAAATATTTCAATATATGATATTGAAAATGGCCCATAGCTCGGCCCTGAAGCACAGACCTGAAAAACTTTGAATGCAGCAATTAAGTAGGATCAAGTGGTTACCTAATCCACCAGGTCGCATCTCGTTTCCTCTTAAAATATGGCCACAGTGTTATATGAAAGTAACGGAATTTAAAAATTTTCAATATATGATATTGAAAATGGCCCATAGCTCGGCCCTGAAGCACAGACCTGAAAAACTTTGAATGCAGCAATTAAGTAGGATCAAGTGGTTACCTAATCCACCAGGTCGCATCTCGTTTCCTCTTAAAATATGGCCACAGTGTTATATGAAAGTAACGGAATTTAAAAATTTTCAATATATGATATTGAAAATGGCCCATAGCTCGGCCCTGAAGCACAGACCTGAAAAACTTTGAATGCAGCAATTAAGTAGGATCAAGTGGTTACCTAATCCACCAGGTCGCATCTCGTTTCCTCTTAAAATATGGCCACAGTGTTATATGAAAGTAACGGAATTTAAAATATTTCAATATATGATATTGAAAATGGCCCATAGCTCGGCCCTGAAGCACAGACCTGAAAAACTTTGAATGCAGAAATTAAGTAGGATCAAGTGGTTACCTAATCCACCAGGTCGCATCTCGTTTCCTCTTAAAATATGGCCACAGTGTTATATGAAAGTAACGGAATTTAAAAATTTTCAAATTTTTTTTATTGAAAATGGCCCATAGCTCGGCCCTGAAGCACAGACCTGAAAAACTTTGAATGCAGCAATTAAGTAGGATCAAGTGGTTACCTAATCCACCAGGTCGCATCTCGTTTCCTCTTAAAATATGGCCACAGTGTTATATGAAAGTAACGGAATTTAAAATATTTCAATATATGATATTGAAAATGGCCCATAGCTCGGCCCTGAAGCACAGACCTGAAAAACTTTGAATGCAGAAATTAAGTAGGATCAAGTGGTTACCTAATCCACCAGGTCGCATCTCGTTTCCTCTTAAAATATGGCCACAGTGTTATATGAAAGTAACGGAATTTAAAAATTTTCAATATATGATATTGAAAATGGCCCATAGCTCGGCCCTGAAGCACAGACCTGAAAAACTTTGAATGCAGAAATTAAGTAGGATCAAGTGGTTACCTAATCCACCAGGTCGCATCTCGTTTCCTCTTAAAATATGGCCACAGTGTTATATGAAAGTAACGGAATTTAAAAATTTTCAATATATGATATTGAAAATGGCCCATAGCTCGGCCCTGAAGCACAGACCTGAAAAACTTTGAATGCAGCAATTAAGTAGGATCAAGTGGTTACCTAATCCACCAGGTCGCATCTCGTTTCCTCTTAAAATATGGCCACAGTGTTATATGAAAGTAACGGAATTTAAAATATTTCAATATATGATATTGAAAATGGCCCATAGCTCGGCCCTGAAGCACAGACCTGAAAAACTTTGAATGCAGAAATTAAGTAGGATCAAGTGGTTACCTAATCTACCAGGTCGCATCTCGTTTCCTCTTAAAATATGGCCACAGTGTTATATGAAAGTAACGGAATTTAAAAATTTTCATTATATGATATTGAAAATGGCCCATAGCTCGGCCCTGAAGCACAGACCTGAAAAACTTTGAATGCAGAAATTAAGTAGGATCAAGTGGTTACCTAATCCACCAGGTCGCATCTCGTTTCCTCTTAAAATATGGCCACAGTGTTATATGAAAGTAACGGAATTTAAAAATTTTCAATATATGATATTGAAAATGGCCCATAGCTCGGCCCTGAAGCACAGACCTGAAAAACTTTGAATGCAGCAATTAAGTAGGATCAAGTGGTTACCTAATCCACCAGGTCGCATCTCTTTTCCTCTTAAAATATGGCCACAGTGTTATATGAAAGTAACGGAATTTAAAAATTTTCAATATATGATATTGAAAATGGCCCATAGCTCGGCCCTGAAGCACAGACCTGAAAAACTTTGAATGCAGAAATTAAGTAGGATCAAGTGGTTACCTAATCCACCAGGTCGCATCTCGTTTCCTCTTAAAATATGGCCACAGTGTTATATGAAAGTAACGGAATTTAAAAATTTTCAAATTTTTTTTATTGAAAATGGCCCATAGCTCGGCCCTGAAGCACAGACCTGAAAAACTTTGAATGCAGCAATTAAGTAGGATCAAGTGGTTACCTAATCCACCAGGTCGCATCTCGTTTCCTCTTAAAATATGGCCACAGTGTTATATGAAAGTAACGGAATTTAAAAATTTTCAATATATGATATTGAAAATGGCCCATAGCTCGGCCCTGAAGCACAGACCTGAAAAACTTTGAATGCAGAAATTAAGTAGGACCAAGTGGTTACCTAATCCACCAGGTCGCATCTCGTTTCCTCTTAAAATATGGCCACAGTGTTATATGAAAGAAACAGAATTTAAAAAATTTCAATATATGATATTGAAAATGGCCCATAGCTCGGCCCCTGAGCACAGACCTGAAAAAATTTGAATGCAGAAATAAAGTAGGATCAAGTGGTTACCTAATCCACCAGGTCCAATCTCGTTTCCTCTTAAAATATGCTTCATAACAAATTCACAATTTTTATTTCAATTAAAAACAAATATTGTTTTTTGTAATGTTTTGTTATTTTTTTTCAACATTTAATGTAACAGCTGATGGTAAAATTGACTGAGAATGAGAGAGAATAGAAATTACTAGTGTTATCATTCCTGGGTGAATTTCAATAAAATGGAATTTAACTATGGAATTTATCTTCACACACATGGAAAAAGATAATTAAATGATTTAAAAACTTTAAAATTTTTTAACATCTCGACTACAATCGTGAATATTTGAAAAAATAAATTTTGATGGAACTTTTTTCAAAAAATATTTAAAAATATAAAAAAGTCTAGTATTTTAAAATTTTGATTTTTATGTTGAAGAAAAAATATGAAAATGTATTTCTCTGCTAAAAGTTAGTTCAACGATTGTATATATTTTTTAAAAATCTGACCGATCGAACTCGGAACTTTTCAAATACACAACGTCTAAATGTCTAAATACACAATTCCAAAATTTATTCCGTCTTCAGTCAATTATTTTTATTGAAATAATACTAAACCTACTAAAATTATATTGTCAGGGTTGTCATATGGCAATTTTAAAAAATGGTTAACTTAAAAAAAAATAGTTTTTCATATGTTTTTGAATAAAGATTTGTCCACAAAATTATTCAAAATTTAAATTTTTAAAATATCTTCAACCATCTAGTATTTATATGCTGTCAAAGTTCCAACTTTGACTAGAATAATTTTTTTAAGATCTGACCGATATTAAAATTTTAAAAAGAATCAAAAAGAATTGGTTGCTAATATTTCCATTAGAGGGCGCTTTAATCTAAAAAAAAATGCTTAATGTTCCATATATCTGCAGATTGGTTGAACAATTTCTGGCGGATCTATGAATGGAGTAATAAATCTATATCTCGCATGAAACTTAAAAAATCTAATATTAATCCAAAATAAATGCGGAATTAGTTTTTTTGAAAATAATTTGGAAGAATTGTGTTATTTATTAAGTAGCCTTAAGTAAACCATTAACACAATTTTCATCAAATATCGTTACCAAGATTTTCAAAAAAAAAAAATTGTAAAAAATTACATCAAATTTTTATCTGCATTATTTTTTCATTTTGAATTGTCAGGTTTGAGATCATAATTAAATGTTACTATTACATTACCATCTGGGGCGGGTGTCGTCGGACCCGGATTTCAGTGTGCTCTGCCCATGGGCAAATATCCCTCCGTTTTTCAGTCGGAGGGCTTCGCTATCTGTATCTGTGTGGAAGAGTGTCTGCGGAGGAGGACACGTGGGGCCACGATCTACATTATATCTGACAGCCAGGCGGCACTTGGTGCCTTGAGGGCTCAAGATGTGTCGTCGGGTCTGGTTAAGGAATGTATCGACTGTCTAAATCGTCTAGGACTTAACAACTCCTTGACACTGGGCTGTGTTCCTGGCCATGAGGGGCATGAGGTCAACGAACGGGCTGACTGTTTGGCCAACTGCGGAACTCGTCGACAATTCATTGGCCCTGAACCCTTCTGTGGCGTACCCAATGGGTATGTCAGAGAGAGGCTCAGAAGATGGAGGGAGTCGGAGTTTGGGGCCTATTGGGCCAGATCGCCTGGGCAGCGACAGGCGAGGCCGGGGAGAGGTCGCGGAAACTCTTGTCTGTGACAAGGGGCGAACTAAGGACCCTGACGGGTTACCTCACGGGACACTGTGGCCTTAGGTATCAATTGTACAAGATGGGACGATCCTCAACGGATACGTGCAGGTTTTGTGAATTGGAACCCGAGACCTCAGAGCATGTTCTCTGCAAATGTCCGAGGCTCTCCGACTGAAGGGTGCGTTATTTTGGTGGTCGAATAGTTACGCCATCTGACGTTTGGAACTGTTTACCTGGTAGGATAGTTGGCTTCGTAGGGAGCCTGCATCCATAGGGGGTATTCGCTGGCAGCACAAAATACCAACTTCTGGTCGCGGTGCATAGTGCCACTTTAGTCTAATCTAATCTACTATTACAAATAGAAAATAATAATTGCTAATAAATGTAAGAGAAGATGAAAAAATCTTGTGGGGATCAGCGCTAGATTCACACATTTCTATGGAAGTGGTCGAACTTTCTAGAGTTCTTTTCTAGTAGTTCTAGAGTTCTTTTTTCTAGAGTTATTTTTTCTATAGTTCTTTTTTCTAGAGTTCTTTTCTAGTAGTTGTTGGCCAAGGACACAATTTTATACCTGAAGAAGTCACCCAATGTGGAGACAAAATATTGGAAATAAATAATTATAATTTATAAATGAAGGATCTTAACATCGTTCAAAATAAGAACAATTAAATAAATGAAGATCAAAGAAAAATTAACAGATTAAGGATAACTTCGATTATTTGCAAACTCTAGTTCAAACCGAGTGTTCGTCTTAAGCGAGTGTGATGGTTTTTTTTTATAGAAAAATTGTTGCCAAATCTTCGGAACTTTTAGATTTGTTTGTATTAACCGAGAATTCGTCTTATCCAAGTAAGCCTTATTCGAGTTCGTCTTAAACGAGTTCGCCATATTCGAGTTCGCCGTATTCGAGATTGTCTTCTTATATTTTGTGTTATCCGAATTCGTCATATACGTGTTAGTCTCATTCAAGTTTTTATCCAAATTCGTCTTTTAACAAATTTTACTTTATTTTGCAATAATACTACAAAATTTCAAAGTATTTATTTTTTATTTCTTATTTTAAACATGAATTTGCCATTTTTTCAAACTTTTTTCTATCAATGAAAATAGTTTGGTATTGCTTTTATTGTTGCACTTGGCATTTGGCCATAATTTACAAGCCTACACTTAAAAATGCAATAGAAACATTTGGAAAAAAAAAAATGAGGCAGCAACAAAATTAAAACTACGTACTAATCAAAAACACTATGTTAAACACAAAAAAAACATTTTTTTGTTTGAATTTCACTTTAATATGACGTCAGCATATTAATAAAACATTAAACTCAGCTAATTTAAGTCAATGCCCTGACTAGAAAATGTATAATTGTAACTAAAAAATATAACAATTATTTAAAAACGATCAAATTATATTGTGTAATTATATTAAAATGGATTACAAAATTTAAAAATAAATCTACAAGCCGAGTTAAAAAATAGTTAAACTAACAGCATTATTTAGACTTTAAAAAAATATATATACATATATTTTAAAAACGCCTACGATAATATTTTAAGATCTTTTGACTCTTTAAAAAAATTTAATTATTAAAAATATTTCGTTAAACACTAAAAATTCATCGGACATGTCAGTCACTGATAAATTTTAATAAAGGGTCCGCCAAATAACTTTTTTTTTTTGAAAATGCTATAAAAAAAAACTACTGAATATTTTCTCAAATTTTTGTTTTTATTTGAAAGTACAATCCTTCCGGTTAATAATGGAAAATAATTTCATTCAAATGGCTGCCTCGGCTGGCCATGCAGTAGCCTACACGATCCGGTCCAATTTTTAAGCACATTATCGATTGTGTGCAGCTGTATTTCACCAATGGCTTCACGAATATTGTCCTTTAAAGCGTCAATTGTCTCTGGCTTGTTGGCGTAACACTTATCTTTGACGGCACCCCACAAATAATAGTCCAACGGTGTCAAATCGCAGCTCCGAGGTGGCCAAACGACATCAGCTCTGCGGCTGATAATGCGATCTTCAAAAATATTGCGCAAAACATAGAGTGTAGCTTCGGCTGTGTGGCACGTAGCGCCGTCCTGTTGAAACCAAATGTTGCCAATATCCTCCTCTTCAATTTTTGTGAACAAAAATTCGTTCAACATGGCCCGATAACGATCGCCATTGACAGTAACAGCCACATTCTGCAACATTACCATGATTTTCAAAGTAATGTCGCAATATTTCCCAGCGCTGTTCAAGCGTATACACAACCATATTCGTTCAGCGGAAGGATAAAACTAATTATCTGTCAAATCAGACATGAGCTAAGTGTTACCATTCACGAAATAAGCACTAGGTTAGGTTGAGCTGGCCGGTCAAAGACCCCGCATAGACCATTAGGTCCCTAGCGTTACCAGATAAGGAACGATAACCCCCACGTTAGGTCAGTCGTTAGTGATGGTAGCCAGAGTTCCCCACACCCTCTTAGCAAATGTTAGAAGTCTCAAGATTCCGATTTCTGAGATTTCTCCCAGATCGCGGAATAGGTGGTCCCCTAAACATTTCGCCCTTGAGCGTGCAAGAGCAGGACAGTGGCACATTAGGTGTTCCACCGTCTCTCTGTCCCCCGGTACCCCACAGAATCTACATTCGTCACTCTGCAGCCTTCCCGCTCTCTTGGCAAGAACTGCCGTCCAGCAGTGACCAGTTAAAATCCCCACAAGAAGTCTACAGTCGCTCCTGGACAAGGACAGTAAAAGTTCGGTCGCTACGGGATCGTAGGATTTCCACATGACTTTAGATACTCTGCATGTTTCGGTATTTCTCCAAACCGCATCAGCTCTTCGCATCATCGTGGATTCTACATCCCTTTTCAGAGACCGAAGTGGCACGCGAACGTCCAATGCCATTTCAACTGGCAAATGGACTCCCCGTTTAGCCAGTTCATCCGCAACCTCATTCCCTTCAATACCCCGGTGCCCACGAACCCAATAGATGTGGACTCTCCTTCCGGACCCAAGTCTCCCTAGAGAGTTCTTGCACTCTTGGACAATCGAAGAGTAGGTCAAGTTGGCGGCGATAGCTTTGATAGCCGCCTGACTATCAATAAAGAAATTAACGTAACTGCCCTCCGTTTCAGAAACAAGAGCAAGGTCAGCAGCCATTTTGGCCGCCATAACTTCCGCCTGAAAGACGCTGCAGTAATCGGGAAGTTTATATGACTCCTCGATACCCAGCTCTCGACAGAAAACCGCTGCCCCGACCCCCTCCTCCATCTTTGAACCATCAGTGAAATAAGCACTAGTTGAAAAAAAAACGTTAGATGGCGGACCCTTTAGGTCGCAACACGGATATATCAAATTTTTCTTATTTTGTCGAACGAAGTAATCAAACTATGGAAAGTTTTAAATAGTTTTTAAATTCTAAAGAAATCTTTTTTTTTTCTGTTTGAACATACCCTGCAAAAACAGTACTTCAAATCATTACCAGACTATTAACTTTCAACATGACTTTTGTTCAAGATATCTCAAAAGTAATAGGGACCTATTATTTTGTGTATTTTTTTTGTAAGCGAAGGTTTATGCATACCCATTATTTTGTGCCTTCTTGTAAGCCTATTTCTTTTGAGACAAAGCTAACAAAAGTGATATTCAAATGATTTGAAACACTGTTTTTGCTAGGTAGTTTTGTTATACTCCTTAAATTTAGATTCTAGCTTAAAACAAAAGTAAATTATAACATCCTTAAGCTTAAACTATCATTGATATAAATTATAAAACTATATTCTGTAGAGTACAATTACTCTATAATAAAAACATAAACCAAATATATTTCCAAAGACTCAAAATAGCTTTGATTTTCAAATTTAAATTTTATCAAAAATTTTCAATAAAATTTTTCTTTAATCTTTTGTTGAAAATAAAAAGTCGGTAGTTTTCTTAGTTCTCACAATTGGTGACCCCGACGAGATTTTAAAATGCAAGAAGACAACAGCAGTTTGGACCAATCAAGTGGTAATGTAGATAATTACCAACGTAATCATGTGAGTCATTCCATATCAGACCGAATACCTTTTTTACAACACCTCTTCCGATTTACATACACACAAAGTAATAAAGTGTCAACCGAATTGAAAAGTGTATAATAATGGTAACAACTTACAAATTCAGTTAATACAACGATATTTACATTTCTGAATATTGTAGATGTTGCAATTAAAATTTTGTTGAATTAACCGAACTTTGTTATGAAAACTAATGTAAAGTTCTGTCAACCGTCTGAAATTCGTATTAACCGAATCCGAATTGTTGTAACTGAATTTCAGTTGGCAAATACCTAAATGTTTCTCTGTGTGTACTTTTAATTTGCCAGACGTATTAAACATTAAAAAATATTTTACCCGTGTTTTCAGAAAAAAATTAAAAAAATTTTTTGAAAGGGTAATGGGCATTTGAAAATCGTCAAAATCGTAAAAAATCTTCCGACATGACAACTTTTAAACTAATGTTTTTCTAAAACTAGTGAATGGATTTTATAGTTTAATACCTTATTCTAAAGGTATTTAAACCTTCTTTTTAAAAATATAACCTTAATATTCCCTGTAAATTTCAGAATGGCTTCTTTTTTTCTGATTTTTTTCCATTGTAGTACCACCAAAATACCAAAATTCTAACGGTACATAGAAAAAGCAAAACAAATAATGCTCAAGAACAATATGAATTTGTTATCGAGTGTTTTTGGAACATACATGCATTAACATTTTCGCTAACACGCTTGAAAATATAATGTTCACATACAAAATGTAATTTTTCGTGGTACTACAATGGAAAAAAATCGGAAAAAATTGAATCCATTCGACTTCCATTCTACAATTTACAGGGAATATTAAGGTTATATTGAGTTTTAAGAAAATATTTTTTTCAGATTTTTCGACTTGTTCGAAGATGGTGGAAAACAGAAATTAAGGGGGGACATTACATTCGCGGCAGAGAAAACAGACATTTTTTAAAAAATTCATAACTCAGTCAAAAACACACATTTTTCCAAACTTTATAGTTGTAGAGAATTGAACAAATTACAAGAAAAAAAATTCAAAAAAACATATTTTTCACTCCAACATGGTTTTATAGAGCTCCAAACTGGCGGCAGAGAAAAAACGGGGCCTCGTGGTTGCAGCGCTGGGAGTCGCAAAAATTGTCCAATCTGGAAAAAAATTACTTTTTTTAAATCTTAACAAAATTGGTTATCGTATAACATGAGCTTTTTTTTTTGTAAATTTTTTTGTCAATTTTTGATGATGTTCCAAATTTAAAAGTGTGTTTTTTCGAAAAAAAATATTGACTTTAAAAATTCATAAAAAATCAAAAAAAAAAATTAAAAAAAAACTCGTGTCATACGATAGCGAATCAAGTTTAAAAAAATACAAAAAAAAAAAAAATTCGTCAAAAAATTAACCCGCTAGTGCCGCAACCAGTACGAAAAACATGGTTCCGAGATAAACGCGTTCAAAGTTTGTGAACAAAGAAAAAAAGGTTACCTTCAATATGCCATGCCTGCTTCGTACTGCATGCCTTCATTATCTTGTGTTGTGCTGTTTCTTACAGTTTTTTGCAATCGTTTAGCAATTCGGGCTTCTTTTGAAGCTTCATATGCCTTCACTCTGGCGCATTTCAAACGATTTGCATCATTTCCTAAAACAAGTATATACCAGCTGCCGTACGTAGGTAGCGCGAAAATTAAAAATGCGCTCTCACTAATCCGGCTGTAACTTTGAACCCGGAGGAATTTTTCCATGAAATTTTTTTTTCTTAGAATCTTAAGAATCTTTACTAAAATACAAAATTATAAAAAAAGTCGATTTCAAAAAACAGCCAATGTCATGTCACCCTTAAGTAAAACAACCAAATTTTAAAAATAATAAAAAAAAATAAATTAAAAAAAAAAAATATTTTTAAAAAGAAGGTTCAAATAATAAATAATAAAATTAGGTATTAAACTTTAAAATCCATTCACTAGTTTTAGAAAAACATTAGTTTAAAAGTTGTCATGTCGGAAGATTTTTCACGATTTTGACGAATTTCAAATGCGCATAACTTTTTGAAAAAAATGTTTAATTTTTTTCTGGAAACACGAGTAAAATATTTTTTAACGAAGAATACGTACTAAAATTTTGAAAGACATTGGAGACATCAAAGTCAATTTTTAACAAAAATCGTACGGTCTGACATGGAATGACTCATGTATGGTTTCTTCAAATCAAAACAAATATTCTCGATTGCCAGTCAGGGGGGCCAAAGCCCCCCCCCCCCGAAATATTTTCGATTTTATATTTTATTTTTGTTTTGGTTAGTATGTAATAAATGAATTTATAATATTTTTTTGAGACTATAATTTTTCAAACTAATGATATATTAACTGAAATTGATCTATGGAAACACTACCATAAAGACCATCAAATCCGCTAGATGCTATTCAAGATTGCAACAAGGAACTTTTTCCAAACGTTTACATGTTTTTACATTTACTGATAGTAATTCCTGTTACAACTGCATCCGCGGAGAGAAGTTTTTCCACCCTAAAAAGAGTGAAAACATATTTAAGGAATTTTATGGGTGAAGCTAGACTTGGTGCTCTAGCTCTTGCATCAGTGTATCGAGAAAAGCAGGGACCGAAAATAACAGTTATTTCCAAATTTTTAAACAAAAAAAGCAATTAGAAGTAAATGTCGGAAAACTGTTTCAAGCATACCATTTTGATCCTTATGAACTAGTCTATAATAAAATGCATTGCTTTTTAAAATTTTGATTTTTATTTTTTTTAGCAAAAATAAAAGTTTTTTTTGATTTTTATTTTTTTGAGCAAAAATAAAAAATATTTTTTGATTTCTATTTTTTCGAACAAAAATAAAAGTTATTTTTTGATTTTTATTTTTTCGAGCAAAAATAAAAGTTATTTTTGATTTTTATTTTTTCGGGCAAAAATAAAAGTTATATTTTGATTTTTATGTTTTCGAGCAAAAATAAAAGTTATTTTTGATATTTATTTCAATTTCTTGAGTTGAAATTCCATAAGTTATAAATTTTTATTTTTATAACGAATAAATAACAAATAACGCAGTTATATTATATATATATAATATATAAATATATACATATAATATATAAATTTTATGGTTGCCTTTTGTAATATTTTCGAGTTTTATAATCAGTAAAACTTATTTTTAATATGACGATTTTTTTGAAGAATTATTGTTTTAAAAATGACGAATTTAATTTCCAAAAATTGCCGCACTGCTCGTACAAATAGAGATGTTTGTCTTGTAGTTAGATACTTAAAAAATGTATAATAATATATATTAATACAGTTATCACAAAAAATAACATTGCAAAATATTTGCTGTATAATATTTGCTGTATAATTACAAAGCTAATAACTTTTATTTTTGGTAAAAAAAAAAATTAAAACCAAAAAATTACTTTTATACTTGCTCGAAAAAATAAAAATCAAAAAAAACCTTTTATTTTTGCTCGAAAAATTAAAAATCAAAAAATAACTTTTATTTTTGCTCGAAAAAATAAAAACCAAAAAATAACTTTTATTTTTGCTCGAAAAAATAAAAATCAAAAAATAACTTTTATTTTTGCTCGAAAAAATAAAAACCAAAAAATAACTTTTATTTTTGCTCAAAAAAATAAAAATCAAAAAATAACTTTTATTTTTGCTCGAAAAAATAAAAATCAGAAAATAACTTTTATTTTTGCTCGAAAAAATAGAAATCAGAAAATAATTTTAACTTTTGCTTGAAAAAATAAAAATCAAAAAATAACATTTATTTTTGCTCGAAAAAATAAAAATCAAAAAATAACTTTTATCATCTGGCTTTTATGAAAAAAGGAATAATTTTTACTGTCCCTGGAGAAAAGGTTGAACCTGACATTGACACTTTTATGAAAAAAATCGTGGAATTAAATTTTAAGAGCTTTGTTAATAGTATATAAGGATCTTAATTAATATGATAGCTCACTTTAAAAATCAAAATAAAATAGTTTAATTGATACATAAATTTGTTAAATATTTCAAAAAAAAAACTTGTTTGTAGATATAAAAAAACTAAAAAAACAAAGACATGTCAAAACATTTTTGCTTCAAAATTTCTATCATAACTGGGTATAACGTCAATGGTAACTTTCCCATCCAAAACTTATTTAACAGATACAAAATATTAGTGTCCGACCGAACTCATTTTTTTCGGCCGAAGCCGAACTTCGGCCATAATATCAATGTTCGGCCGAAGCCGAAGCTGAACTTTTTGTTTTAATAAAAAAAAATATAAATTGTTTTTTTAGATCAATAAATTTAAAACAAAATTATATGCTTTTCAAACAAAAAAAAATTTAAAAAACAAAAATTGGACCCCCCCCCCCCCCCCCGAAACAAAATCCTGGGTACGCCGCTGATGCAAGCACATTCGATTTGGTGAGTGACATTGTCAAAACTGCCCCTGCTGGTAATTGATATGAAATTCTCAAGACAAGTACCATAAATATATTCAGCGAATCAGATGAAAAGAAACTTAAAAGATTGCTAAGTGGACAAATTCTGGGTAATCAACAATCATCACATTTCTTAAGAATAAAGCAAAATCTTGTACGTGGTCAAGTTGGTGATACTCCTGATTCGATCACTATTTTTGGAAAAACTTCCAGAAACCATCAGATCAGTTCTTGCAATAAGTGAACAACAATAAAGTACATTTAATTGATAATAAAAACATCAAAAAAATATAATTTAATACTCAAATTTAAATTTTATCAAAAATTTTCAATACAAATTTCTTTAATCTTTTGTGTTAAAATATAAAGTATGTAGTTTTCTCACAATTCCACTACTTTTTTTTATAAATTTTATAAATTAAACAAAATTTTTAAAGAAACATTGCGAACAATAAAATCTCTGAATGGTTAAAGTAAACTACTTGTGCTATTATGTATCTACTAAAGCTTCTTTTCATACAACTAATAACGATTTTTTTTTAACTCAACTGAGATACAATTGAAAACTATTTTCAAAATTTAGTTATAGTACAATGAAATGTGTAGAAAGAACAAATGTTGCCACATCTTTTGTTATAACAAATGTTTGTTAGTTGTTGCTGATGATGCTTATGATATTCCTTCTGCTCCTTCTGCTCCTTTTATCTTGATCTTTTATAAAACAAGGGTTTATTGACCAACATGTATGTAGGCACTTGTATTAAAATGGGGCTACGAACATTTTCTAACACAACGTCATTGCAGTAACTTTGAATGAATGAATGAATTAAAGTTTTGTTTTCCAGATTGATTTATTTAATTTTTACTCTTAAAGTTGTTAAACTATTGTTGGATATTTAGTAGTAGTGCTAGTAAATTCGGTTACTTTTCAATACTCGATACTACTCGATATTTTTAATTTGGATACTCGATAATTTTAACGGTTTTCAATTTAAAATTCTCTTTAATTTTGTATAAAAAATTTGTGAACATTTTTACTTTTATTGAAAATTTTAATTTTAAATATATATTTTTAAACTTTTTTACAAACTATTCAACTTTTGTTATAGTTTTTTTAACTTTTTTTAAGTTACAAAATTTTAAGTTACAAAACTTAAAAACTACATTTAATATTTTTATTAAATGTTGTTTTTAATAAAAATATTCCCCCACTTTTTGAAAAAATATTAAGGAAAACCTAAAAAATTAGTTTGACAATTACAAAAAATAAATACATTTTAAACTAAAAATTCAGAAATCAGCCCTTACATGTTTGTGCAAAGTTTTGTAACTTAAAACAAAAAAAAAAAATTAAATCGGTTAAGAATTGTGTTTTCAAATGTTATTTGCTCCAAAAACTGCTTGTGGGAACACTGTGCCACGAGTTTGACTGCTAAGAAGACAATAATGGAGCAAAATTGAGTATTTAATAGGTTTTTTTTTCGTGTTCTGCAGGCTCTAGCTTATCTAAAACTTCGTGTTCTGGTGAGATCATTTGCTAGATCGAAATACATGTATCACCTAGCTAAAATAATTAATCCTTTCACTACCCTTGTACACCACTGTAGGTAGGGGAGAACAGGGTGATATATCCCCCAAAACCGATGAGAAAAATAAAAAATATAATAAGACACAAAATAACTTTAAAATATCCGGGTTTCTAATTTGAAATCATAGTTAAATTAAATAGGTTTATGCATTTAAAATGTTTTTGGTTACCCCTAGACTGTCAAAAATTAAATTGCTAGTTTTCTAAAAGTAGCAGTTGATTTAAGGTTTTTTGTATATTTTGAAAAAAAGGAAATGAAGGAATTTGCATTGTTATCGTATTTATCGTATTTAATTAGATGAACTTTAAATTTAAGTTTTAAATTATCGTTGCTTTAAAAGAAAGTCTTCCGAAGTTTAATTTCTACAAACATTAAAAAAAAAAAAAATTCCTAAAACTTATATACAAAGGTTAAGTTCATCAATATTTTATTAAAAGAGTCTAAAAAAAAGTAAAAAAATGGGCGTATTATGGCAAGGATTCGAAAAAAGTGTACTTTTACATAATAATTTAAAAAGTGGCAATAACGACATTTAATACTAAACGCAAAAAAAATCTTGCCTTACTTATGGCCCAAAAGATTTTTGAGAATCTTCTTTAGATTTTTTGAAGCGGGGTATGGTTTTGCTGCAACAGATTCTTTTAGGAATCATAAAAATTTTATATTTTTTGCACTTGTGCTTTCATTTTACAAAACTGGAAAAATCATTAGCCGATGAAAAAAGTTTTTATGTACTCATATACAACTTGATATCATTATATATTAGGGTATTCAATCGGTTAACCGTTACTCGATTAATCGATGAAATGATGTCGAACAATTGTTCGAGTAATTCGAAGTGGCCAATTTCGAGTAAAGAATAACTCGAACAATTTTGGTCGATTAATCGAGTAACTCGAGTAATTTAAAAATATGAATTATTTTATATTTTTTTAATATTTTGTATAAAATAATGTGACTGTTATAGTGAATATTTAAATGTTAAGTGTATTTTTATATTAAGTGAGCACTGTTAAAGAAATTATATTACGAAAAACGAAGAACTTAATGCGAAAAACTCCGATATCGAAGAAACTTGGATATTTTTTAAAGAAACAAGTTCTAAGACTATGGTGTTTAAGATTATTGGTGCGGATTTGAGGGTTAAAAGTGGGATCAAACATTATTTTTTTTTTTTAATTTAGTTGCCATTTGATCTAAAGAAACTACATATAAATACTATATTTTCAAAAAGGAATTTTTAAATGTCATTTACTAAAAACTTTTTGTTGGTCCCTTTTATGTCGTTGTAACAAGCCAATTTTAGAAGCCCTACATGGAAATTCATAGCGGTCCTACGCAAAATTTCCACATATTAAAATTTACATATAGAAGTAATGAAGTTTTCATTAATATGATGAAAATCTTCTTAAATATACATGAAAGTTGTTTCAAAACTTCTTTATAATTTTTTTTAGAAAAATTACATATCTCAAAATCCCAAAATGATAGGACAAAATGGACTATTTTTTCGTTTAGTACTGACACACTAATATAACAAAACTGTGTCAAGTCTGAGTGAAATTACAAAACGGATCACCTTACAAATATTTTTAAAAAACAGTTTAATATGTATTTATGAACCAGTATATTGAAAGAAAATCAATGAAGATTTCAACATATTTATAAAGAATTTCATTGATATAATAACGCTTTTGCTTTGAGTGTACTGAGACAAAACTGTCGCAATAATAAATGATCTTAGCAAATGTTTTTCTCTTTTAGATATTTAGATTAGATTAGATCAGAAGGCACTATGCACCGCGACCAATGTAGGTCTTTTGTGCTGCCTAAGGTTACCTACAGATTCAAGCTACCTATAAAGCCAATTATCCTATTAGGCAAAATCTTCGCGATGTCGGAAGGCGAAATGAAGCGATCACCTAGAAACCTAAGTCTCCTATCACAAAGCCTGGGACATTCGCAGAGAACATGCTCCGAGGTCTCAGACACCATCTCGCAAAACCTACACAAATCCGTGTCTTTTAGATATACTTTTTACTAAAATTTTTAATTAATTTGTTAATTTTTATATATATGTTATATTAGTACTAATAAAATATAAAAACTTACAAAAATGTGGGTTTTTGGAAAATAAAATTAAAGTATTCAAATTGTTCGAGTTATTCGAGCAATTTTAAAATCTTAATCGCCCACTCGAGTAAATTAAAAACCTCAAAATCGAGTTACTCGATTACTCGAACAAAAGCAAACCCGAGTAAATTGAATACCCTATTATATATGCTTACATTTGTGGCAATATATTACGATATATGTTCATATCTTAATATTTTTTTAATATGGCGTAATATATCATAATATATCATTCTATCGTATGTTATATATTAGCATATCTTGTATATCTAGTCATATGAAATAGATATAGATCTATATATGACCATATATTCTACCATATATGGTTATATGTAAGTGTTAATGGAACAATTAATCAGAAATAATTCTATCACTTTTATATATAATTATATATGGCAAAACATATCATATCATATATAAATACGTATAGTAAAATTTAACGAACAAAATTCCAACGCTAACTAGCCCCGGTAGGCTAGTTAGGGGGTCGTGGGTTCGATTCCCACCAGGGGCACTGGTCTGTTTTCGCTGCAACGCGCCGAATGCCATAGTAGCTAGTGCTCGGTTAGGGTAATAGTATATAATTTGTAATTATATGATTATTAATTAATAAAAAAAAAAATAAAAAATTATTAGGTTTTAAACCAACGAACATATAGACTAAAAAAGAAACGAGGTATTTAACATCTGTTAAATTTTATATACCAACAGGTGGAGGTTGTTGAATTTCTATCTGGTCTCACTTCCCCATTAGTAGTCCACAAAGTTGGTAAAAAATTATTCTTTATTTAAGGACAAAATTAAAATTTTTTGGCAAATTGAGTTACAAATTTCTTTGATTTGGAAAAATATTTGGTCAAATCCTATTTTGGTCTACCGACTACAAATATGCATTTGCAAGAAAGTTGCTGTCCTGGTCTCATCAGAAAAAAATTGTCATTTTGTCATTTTTGCTTTTTTTAATTTTTTGGATTCTTAATTTTTGAGTGCTTGCGTAGATTTTTGTTAAGATTTTCTGCCTTGAAAAAATAATATTTTTTTAACTTTTTTGTTTTAAAGTGTTTTTTTCCAACCTTTTGTACTTTGCTTTTTAATTTATTTAAATTTTTTGTTAAATTTTCTGGCATTTATTTTATTTCTCCGATTATGTATAAATTGTTAATTCACTCTTTGTAGAGAGCCAACGAACCACGATCTTCTATTTGTCGTATTTTATGCTTGATACCTCCAATCATGCTTTGGTCAATTTTTTTACACTGGTTTTAATTTTTTTCTTCAATTCTTAAGTGCAGCGATTTTCATACACTTTTTGGTCATAAAAGACCAAAAAAGTCCTCAATTTGTCGTGCTTTTGGAGGATTTGCGTAGTTCGGTACAAAAGGTATATTTTTTGCATTAAGCCATTCTAACGTCTTTTTGACATAATGACAACTTGCTAAATCTGGCCAAAATAATATATCGTCTTTAGAGTGTCTATCTCTGATAAATTTTTTCAAGTCATCAGAATAAAATCCAGAATTAATACTTCCGTTGTTCCAAGCGCAATAATAAATGATCTTAGCAAATGTTTTTCTCCTTTAGATATACTTTTTACTAAAATTTTTAATTAATTTGTTAATTTTTATATATATGTTATATTAGTACTAATAAAATATAAAAACTTACAAAAATGTGAGTTTTTGGAAAATAAAATTAAAGTATTAAAATTGTTCGAGTTACTCGAGTTATTCGAGCAATTTTAAAATCTTAATCGCCCACTCGAGTAAATTAAAAACCTCAAAATCGAGTTACTCGATTACTCGAACAAAAGCAAACCCGAGTAAATTGAATACTAGGGCGGGTCGATTTAATAATCGCCCAAAGCTCAGTGAAAATCGTATTCTAGGGATCAAAATAAGAAACTTTGCGGAATTAACCATACCTCTAAAACGAATTCTACTACCCCGAAACTGTTGACTTTTGTCCCGTAGGGTCAAGTTTTGAAAAATCCCACTTTGACCCATGTAGAGTGCCCCAATCGAGTCCAAATGTATGACCGACCCCCACTAACTTTGAAGGGCCGATCCACCCATGCTCGTGGCACACCCCCCTGGAACTCCCCTGGGGGGTTCCCCATACAAACATTTCAAAAAATCTCCATTTTTGGCACTTTATTTTATTATTTTTTATTTATTTTATTTATTTTTAATATTTTATTTATTTTTTCTCTTTAGAAATTTATTTAGTCAGAACATATGTAAATGAAAAAAATAATTTAACTTAGTAATAGAAAAGAAATAAAAAAAATTACTGTTTGAAGTCTTTTTTGCTTTCAAGTCTGGGCAATTTCGCACGGCTCTCTTATGTCGTCGCCATAACAGCCTCTACATTTTCCGGTATAACTCGTTTGGAAACGCTAGCTAGCAATTGAACGTGTCGTTCTGTTGCAGGTCGTAAAATAGGTTGTGTGGGTTTTTTAAGCCACCACAAGACACAGCTGCATGTCGTAAACTTACTTAAGCAAAATCGGTTACAGGTAGAATTGAGCATAAAATTATCATAAAGGATTTTCCAGAAGTAATAAAAGGCGCACTTGCTTAACAGAAAGCATAAAATTATCATAAAGGATTTTCCAGAAGTAATAAAAGGCGCACTTGCTTAACAGTATTTGTGGTCAGATTAACGTTTAATTTACATGTAAGTATTTTATGGGCAGTTTTGACAACAAAATCGGTTACAGGTAGAATTGAGCATAAAATTATCATAAAGGATTTTCCAGAAGTAATAAAAGGCGCACTTGCTTAACAGATTTTGTGGTCAGATTAACTTTTAATTTACATGTAAGTATTTAATGGGCAGTTTTAACAACAAAATCGGTTACAGGTAGAATTAAAATTACCATTTCATTTTTATTACCTCGTAGACCATATATAACGCAACAGTTTTTGTGAATGCATTAAGTCGTTGTGAAGAACTCAAAGTGTGAAGTTCTAATTTCAGATAAAAAAATATTTAAAAAAAAAAATCATTCCAAATCAAAAAGTTTACAATGAATCCACCATCCTTTACACCGCAAGATGAAGCAATAACAACATCAACAACTATCGAAAACCCAATGAGTCATATACCCAGGCATGATGTTACTGTTTTTGGTGTGTCTACTGATTTGACTGATCTTAATTTACCAACCCATCTGGATATTTTGAGATATTATTTTTACTTGAGCGAACAAAAAAAATTGCTCTATAAATCATTCACTATTCAAGTACAAGATAAGTTGATTGGAATTTGGAAAAAACTTGGTATGGAAATAATGCTGAAAAAAAGTGTATATAATAAATTGAATAGATTGCTTGTCAAATATCAAGAGCAAATCAAGAATAGAAACAAACACCAAGAATTTACAGAGTATGTAAAATCTCTGGAAACAATTTTTTTCATTGGAACATGTAAATGCGATTTGAAGGCAGCTCCATGTGCATGCGGTTTGGTTCCCGAACGCCTCAAAGAGTTTATGCACGATCAACATAATCAGAGAAGACTAACAATGGATGGATTTGCGATGGAAATTGAAGAGCAAGGAGCAACGTCTATGTCATCAATGCCAACATACCAAGATCCCGATGATTCAACATACGCACCGCCACCGGTTCAAGAAGATTTGGATATAAGCACAAGTTCACAATACACACAGAGATACGATTGTTTTAACTTTGCCTTGGTATGTGACAGATTTGGTGTGCCTGATAGAGTAGCATCAGCAATGGGAACCGCTCTTTTCCAAGATTTTAAAATGAAAGATACCCATGGCAAACCTCTCATCATGGATAAATCGAAAGTTCGCCGAGAAAAAGAGAAATGCAGACAAGAAGTGCTTCGCAAACGGTTAGATGATACCAATTTGTTAGCATTTTCATTCGATGGCAGAAAAGATGATACTTTAACGAGAGATGCAATTGATGAGAAGTATCATACTAGGATGGTAAAAGAACCTCATCTTGTTATTTTGAGAGAACCGAATTCTGAATTGATTGGTTACGTAAGACTGGAACATGAAACCGCTGAATACAAAACAACCAAATTAAATGATTTTTTTAACGATAAAAATATATCACTGAATGAATTAATTGGCATATGCGTTGACGGTGAGCCAACAAACACTGGCCCACACGGTGGAATTATACGACGATTCGAATTGCTGTTAAAAAGACCATTGCATTGGTTCGTTTGCCTTCTACACTTCAACGAACTTCCGTTTCGGCATTTGTTTGAAGCTTTGGATAAATCAACCAGCACTGGACCAAGATCGGCAACCGGAAAATTGAGCCGTCAAATCGAAACTTGTGAAACTCTTCCGGTAAGTTATTGCTATCACTCATTTATTATAATTGTCAACCGTTTTTAATTGCTTTATTTTTATATATTTTCAGGTGGTGGACGGCTTTCAGAAAATTGAGTTGAAAAATATGCCCCCTGCTCCAGAAAAAATTGAATTTTCCACCGATTCCAAGTACTTATACGACATGGCCCATGCAATTTCTAGCGGCGTGGTTTCAGTGGATCTGGCTAACATCAAACCAGGGAAAATTGTACATTCTCGGTGGCTCACCAAGGCCGCTAGACTATTACGATTATATGTGACAACGGAAAATCCAGATGCAAATTTAAGAATACTGGTTGAATTTATAATTACATGTTATGTGCCAATGTACTTCAATATTAAGTATTACAGCTCTGTCGTGTACGGTAGTAGATTATTTTTCAAATTCATTAGTTGGTCAAGATTTCTAGAACCTCGTTTACGCAAAATTGTCAATAAAGTAATTACAGATAATTCATATTATGCGCATTCGGAAAATATCTTGTTATCAATGTTGTTTGATGATAGCAAAGAAAAGCGCGACTGTGCTATCAAGATAATTCTACGCTATCGAACCGATGTTGACGACCCAACGGGACTTAGAGCTTATAAAAAACCAGATATAAACTTTTATTGCACAAGTTACACGGAAATGATCAATATGAATGACATAAATGACGTATTTGAACCACCATTCACTCGAAGCATTCCATACGATACTTTGAAAGAATATTTAAATCAAGATGATCCACCGTTTAATGATCCAAAAATTCCATCACACATACAAGGAACAGAACGACACGTTCAATTGCTAGCTAGCGTTTCCAAACGAGTTATACCGGAAAATGTAGAGGCTGTTATGGCGACGACGTTAGAGAGCCGTGCGAAATTGCCCAGACTTGAAAGCAAAAAAGACTTCAAACAGTAATTTTTATCTTTTCTTTTCTATTACTAAGTTAAATTAATTTTTTCATTTACATATGTTCTGACTAAATAAATTTCTAAAGAGAAAAAATAAATAAAATATTAAAAATAAATAAAATAAATAAAAAATAATAAAATAAAGTGCCAAAAATGGAGATTTTTTGAAATGTTTGTATGGGGAACCCCCCAGGGGAGTTCCAGGGGGGTGTGCCACGAGCATGGGTGGATCGGCCCTTCAAAGTTAGTGGGGGTCGGTCATACATTTGGACTCGATTGGGGCACTCTACATGGGTCAAAGTGGGATTTTTCAAAACTTGACCCTACGGGACAAAAGTCAACAGTTTCGGGGTAGTAGAATTCGTTTTAGAGGTATGGTTAATTCCGCAAAGTTTCTTATTTTGATCCCTAGAATACGATTTTCACTGAGCTTTGGGCGATTTTTTTGCCTCCCCACAAATCGACCCGGCCTATTGAATACCCTATTATATATGCTTACATTTGTGGCAATATATTTCGATATATGTTCATATCTTATACTTAGTTAATGAAATTTTTTTAATATGGCGTAATATATTATAATATATCATTGTATCGTATGTTATATATTAGCATATCTTGTATATCTAGTCATATGAAATAGATATAGATCTATATATGACCATATATTCTACCATATATGATTATATGTAAGTGTTAATTGAACAATTAATCAAAAATAATTCTATCGCTTTTATATATAATTATTATATATGGCAAAACATATCATATCATATATAAATACGTATAGTAAAATTTAACGAACAAAATTCCAACGCTTTTATATAGTTTTAATTAGAATATAAATGAATTTCGAAACTTACTGCAAAAAACATGAAAAACTACATATTTTGTTTTGTAATGATTATTAATATTTTTTATTAAAAAACCTAATAATTATAACGTTGTTTTTAACGTTATAATTATTAGGTTTTTTTTTCGTGTGCCCCGGTAGGCTAGTTAGTAGCGTGCTGGTTTATCAGTGCGGGGGTCGTGGGTTCGATTCCCACCAGGGGCACTGGTCTGTTTTCGCTGCAACGCGCCGAATGCCATAGTAGCTAGTGCTCGGTTAGGGTAATAGTATATAATTTGTAATTATATGATTATTAATTAATAAAAAAAAAAAATAAAAAATTATTAGGTTTTAAACCAATGAACATATAGACTAAAAAAGAAACGAGGTATTTAACATCTGTTAAATTTTATATACCAACAGGTGGAGGTTGTTGAATTTCTATCTGGTCTCACTTCCCCATTAGTAGTCCACAAAGTTGGTAAAAAATTATTCTTTATTTAAGGACAAAATTAAAATTTTTTGGCAAATTGAGTTACAAATTTCTTTGATTTGGAAAAATATTTGGTCAAATCCTATTTTGGTCTACCGACTACAAATATGCATTTGCAAGAAAGTTGCTGTCCTGGTCTCATCAGAAAAAAATTGTCATTTTGTCATTTTTGCTTTTTTTAATTTTTTGGATTCTTAATTTTTGAGTGCTTGCGTAGATTTTTGTTAAGATTTTCTGCCTTGAAAAAATAATATTTTTTTAACTTTTTTGTTTTAAAGTGTTTTTTTTCCAACCTTTTGTACTTTGCTTTTTAATTTATTTAAATTTTTTGTTAAATTTTCTGGCATTTATTTTATTTCTCCGATTATGTATAAATTGTTAATTCACTCTTTGTAGAGAGCCAACGAACCACGATCTTCTATTTGTCGTATTTTATGCTTGATACCTCCAATCATGCTTTGGTCAATTTTTTTACACTGGTTTTAATTTTTTTCTTCAATTCTTAAGTGCAGCGATTTTCATACACTTTTTGGTCATAAAAGACCAAAAAGTCCTCAATTTGTCGTGCTTTTGGAGGATTTGCGTAGTTCGGTACAAAAGGTATATTTTTTGCATTAAGCCATTCTAACGTCTTTTTGACATAATGACAGCTTGCTAAATCTGGCCAAAATAATATATCGTCTTTAGAGTGTCTATCTCTGATACATTTTTTCAAGTCATCAGAATAAAATCCAAAATTAATACTTCCGTTGTTCCAAGCGAAAGAAAAATATTTTTCATTATCTAAAATTGTTGGAAATTTCTTTTTCATGAAGTTTTTTCTCAGTTGTCTGCATTTTGTTGGTATTTCTGTCAATTGTTTTTTTTTACTATATTTATGTACTGTCTTCCTCTGGTAGCGTTTTACGTTCATTTGGAGTAAGTTTTTGCAAATTGTTTCCTGGGAAACACGAAATTTTCTGGCGAACTTACGGTTTGATGCCTTAATTTGATCAACCGTTTTTTTCTATTTAACAAGCTCAGCGGAGGTCAATTTTTCTTTTTGATCCCAGTTGATGCCACTCCATTTTCAAACCGTTTGAATATGGAATATATTGTTCAACATGGTAGTTTTTCCTTAAGGAAATGATGTAAAACTTCGTTTTTAGGATACCGTCCAAGCAGGTCATATATTTTTTTTAACTGTTTTTTCAACTACTTTCATTTAGAATTTTTTCACTTTCGAATATTTACAATAATGCTTATAATAGAAGATTTCACTCAAATGCATTTTGAAAAAAACTTGTCTACTTAGCAGTAATTTATATTTGAATTTTGTCCATTTACTTAGATGGCATAGGTTATTAGTTGTTGTTTGTTTTTTTTTTGATTAAGCACAATTGATAAATTTGGAAGTATGACATAATTTTGAACTCTGCAAGTAGCAATAGCGCATTTCAACCCCACCTCCCCATATGTCTACCGGAACTCAATAAAAATGCAAAAAAAAAAAAAAACAAAGAACAAACATCTTATAATTTTTTTTTTAATATATTGATTGCATTTTATATTATTCATGGATGGTAACCGATTCGATGTGGTTATCGGTAACGCTATTTTCTTTTATTTCGGTAACGACAATTTAGGGGTAACAATATTTTAGTTATTTCGGAAACGGGTTTTTTTTTTAGCGATAACGGTATTTAAGCTATATGCGGTAACGGGTTTTTAGTTATTTCGGTAACGGTAGTTTTACCCTCTACAGGTAATGCTGCCTCAAGGCAGGTTTCATAAAATTGTCCACAAATACGTCGATTTAGTGATTTATACTTACAAGAAATTTGCAGATTTTAATGAAACTTGGATATGTTGTTGAGGACAAAAAAATATTAGGCAACTATTTTCTAAGTGCGGAATCGCACGTTTAAGGATTGAAAACAATGGTCACATTTTTGTATAAAAACATCTTTATAATTTAAGAAACTCAAATTTTTTTTGTAGTTTTTTTTCTTCTTTAATATGTACTCACTTTGATCCAAGGACACGCATGACTATATTAGGCTACCTCTAAAGGACATCATCTGAACTTATAAACTAATAGACTGATTTTTATAAAATTTTACAGAAAGTTTGAACAATATGTATAGAAGTTTAGGTGCGTTATCGCCCAGTTTCGTTTATTCCAAAAAACGAAAATCTCCATATTTTCCTAAATAAAAGCACAAAAATAAACTTCTTTTGAATTGTAGTTACGAAGACGGTCCCACGTCCGGGGGACCGGACGTATAGATGGCGGCAGTAGTTTGAAAAATTTACTTTGGTGAAAAGTGACACCCTTGTAAAACGTATGTTTTGAGTTTCAAGGCTCCACGTTGTTTTGTGTTTTTTATAGCCATTAACAATAAACGATCTCAGTAAGTTTGCGATCATTGGTCACCGTTATATAATTTAATACTTTCATTGGAAAGGTCTACTCTGGGGGAATCTGCTCGATCGTTTACGACTATAACATTTTGGGTGGCAGATTTTAAACGAGGCCGTCCGAGCTGCCAAGATGAACACTGTAGTGGTCGACCAATTGAAGTGTCCATGACAGAAACGGTTAGGGAAATCCACAAAATGGTATTGGATGATCGTCGGCTGAACACCGCATATTGACTGAAAATTTTGGAGTTGAGAAAGCTGTGCGCAAGATGGGTGCTGCGTTTGCTCACAATAGAACAAAAGCAGCGTCGTGAAAATGTTTCAATAGAGTGTTTTTCGATGTTTCAATGCAATAAGGCCGAGTTTTTGTGTCGTTTCGTAACCATGGATGAGACATGAGTCCACCACTTTACATCTGAGACAAAAGAACAGTCAAAGCAGTGGACTGGAATGGGAGAATTGTGTCCAAAGAAGGCTAATACAGTTCCATCTGGTCATGGCGTTTGTTTTTTGGGATGCGCGTGAGATATTTTTTATTGATTATCTTCAAAAAGGAAAAACAATCAACGGCGAGTATTATATTTATTTATTGCAGAATTTAAGTGATGAAACTAAGGAAAAAAGGCCGCACTTGGCGAACAAGAAAGTGTTGTTTCATCAAGACAATGAACCTGTTCATATAAAAGTTCGAATTGCTTCGTCAGATTTAGCTCCCTCGGATTATTTTCTATTTCCAAACTTGAAAAATTGGGCCGGTGTAAAAGATTTGCCTACAATTAATAGGTGGAGTCTTTGGTTGATGGCTATTTTAATGGTACCCATACACTAGCAATATTATTGAGCAATTTTTCGATTTTGTTCTTTAATCTATTTTCCTGCAAATTCGTGCTCACGAAATTTGTATGCGTATGTGCCGTGAATTTCCGTCACGAAAGAGAAGGTGAAGGATAATGAAAAGTATAAAAACAGTATTTTTCTTATTATTCTTAAATAAATCGGTACAAAAAACAACTTTAATAAGATTAAAGATTTCGCGAAATTGGAAAATTTCATCCAAGAAAATACTTAAAAATTTCTTAATTTTTTTAAGTTTTGATTTCCTATTGTATGAAAAATCATAAAATATTTTTTATAATCCACAATTTTAAAACTTTCTATATGTCCTTTTTTAGTGTGATTTTTTTATTTTCAAATCAATATAGTTAAGAAGAAAAATTGATTATATACAATAAATTTGTTGCTGAAAAATTAGCGAATAGCTTTAAAGTTAGAAATTTTGTTTTTCCGGACGAAAAAATAATTGCTTATGAAATATGTTTTGTTTAAGAAAAATATTGCAAGGGTAATAAAGATTATTGGCATTTACTGCAACTAATGTCAATTTCATGTCAATGCCAATAAAAAATTTCCAAGTATAAAATAAATAAAACTTTTAAAACTACAAATTTATACTACGTTCATACTGAACCCCAAAATTAAGTTTTCGGTTTTTTTTTCTTTAAGTTTTCGATTTCAAATTAGTATGGAACTTGAAAGTCGAAAGATGTATGGACGTAGCATCAATGCTTTTTTTCAAATAACTTTTTTATAAAAAAAATTTTAATAAAATATGCAAAAAGATCATATATATCACAATTAGATCAATAAATAGAAGAAAATCAACTAATTTTTCATAAGAAAAAAAAAATATTGTTGGATCTCCATTTCATATTATGTTGCATCTTTAAATCTTAAATTGTAATCGTTTATTATTTCATTAATTCTTAGCATCTGTTGTGTCATATATGCATGCAGAAACAGAAAATTTGTTATTTTTCACTCATATTCGTTGTAAAGCGTTTTCAAGAAAAACAAATTTTTTTAACTATGGTCGACTATGTCAATATTGTCGGCGGCGGCGGCTTCAGCAATATGTCGGCGGTGGCTTAAAAAAAAAGAAACCTGTCGGAGACGGCTGCAAACCGGCTGACAACAGGCGCCTTGCATCACTGAACGACAGCCAGTTGAAAAGGATTTGTATCGATACCGGTATTTTAGCGATATTGCCTGCCATCCCTGATATTATTTGTTTAGTTTTACTTTTTTCATAAATAAATCAATACGAATTAGTATAAAATGAAATTGAGAATAACGCAAGATTTGATACATGAATTTTATTTTTCATTTATTCGCAAATATTTTAAATTTTATTTTCAATATAAAACGCATACAAATTTTTTTTTATAGCTTTTGTATTTAAAATTTCTAGTAACATTGAATTTTAAAATCAATTTAATTTTCTTTGCCAACAAACAAAATTAAATTAAAAAAATTTACACTCACACTATATTTTCTATTACCGATTCAAGTTTATTTATAAAGTTTTACGTAAAGTTTGTTTTTAAATGAAGAAATCAATTGAAATCCATAGAAATATTTTTTTCAAACTCTTCCTTTAATTTTTTTAACAAAAAGAGTTTGTTTAAATATAAAATTAATTCAATTGAATTTACAAGAAATTTAAACATAACAAACATACAAACATTTTCTGTGCAAAAAAAACTTTTAAATTTCAAAATCGTTTTTTTCGCGTTTAGTCCTTTAAATATTAAAAGTTGTTTTAAAAGACTTTCTGTTGTTTTTACTACTTTTATCGGTTATTTAAACAATGTTTAAAAATAAATATCAAAATGGGTTGAATATAATGGAAAATAAGTAGTAATTTTTTTAATTGTATTTTCAGTTAATTTAATAGGTATTTTAGGTAGTTTTTGGCGTAGTAATATTGTTACCCAGCCAGAAAAATACGAACGGCAAAGCATTGACCCAGTGCTTTCAACGGTCGTATGAGCGTTGGCAGAGCGTTGGATATCTGAAGATTTAAGTGCTTTGCCAACCCCAAAACGTTTTAAAACGTTGGCAAAGCACTGGCAATGAGCGCTTTGCCAGTACCAAAACCATAATTTTAAAACGTTGGCAAAGCATTGTTAGAAAACCAATAAAGTGCTTTTTTAATAATATAATAAGTGCTTTGCCAACCCCAAACTGGTAACACCGGGCAGGGCTTGGCCGTTTCTTTTTTAAAACGTTTTCAAAGCACTGGCAATAAGCGCTTTGCCAATACCAAAAACGACCAATAAAGTCCAACTTAGTAATTCACTTCAGTATTATTTCTTATTGAATGATTTTGGTAATTTGAATAGAAATAACAATAGGCTTGCTTCAGCTAAGTTAATTACAAAATAACTGAATATTTTTTTTATCAAATTATTTTTGTGATAAGTTAGCACGATTTTTTACTACAAGTTTACTAAAGAAAGAAATTTGAAAATAAATTTGTTAAGTAAAATTTTAGTACAAAAACTATACTTTGTGCTGACTATAATAGGAGACCTTAATATTCTTAACTTCAAATCATAAATTGAAATTTAGTTTTGAATTTTCCCCCTCTTGTTGTGAACAAGGGAGGTGGCACTGTTTTTATTAAGTAAACGGTTGTAAATTTTATTACTTTTCATTGTTATTATAACTTGTCTGATTCTAGTACTGTAATTTATAAGATATTGTGTCTTGTTGTATTAGAAAAGCAATTTGATAATAAATACAAATACAAATACAAATACAATTTTGTAAATAAGTACTGGCAATGCACTTTTTGCCTATGATGGGAAAGCGTTCTAAGTCAGTACTGTGCCAGTGCTTTTTTATTTTTACGGTTGTAAATTTTGTAAATCAAGTACTGGCAAAGCACTTTTTACGAACGTTGGCAGAGCGTTCTAAGCCAGAGCTGTGCCAGTGCTTTTATTATTTTTACTGTTGTAAATTTTGTTAATTAAGCACTGGCAAAGCACTTTTTACTAAAGTTGGCAGAGCGTTGTAAATCAGTGCTTTGCCAGCACTTTATTTGTTGGTTCATTGGCAAATAGTGCTCTGCCAGTGCTTGATTTTTCAGACCATTGGCAATTTCTGGCTGGGTAGTGTATGAACATAAAAATAAAAACAATTATAAATCTGATCACAAGCGGAAATTGAATAAAGTTTCCGCTAAGTTGATTTTCAGTTTAATTCATTTAATTTTCAACATTTTTTCCTCTTCTCTCTGTTTACTGCAAAATGCAGTTGTAAGAGTTTTGTTTTTTTATTTTTATTGTTAGACAATTGTGTCGCCAATTCGACGCAGTTAAAATTATATAGTTGTTAGTTTCACATGTTTTGTTTTAAAACAAAACTTTACAAAACGCAATGTCTCAATGTTACGCAGGTGAAATAATGGGTGGTAATTATTAAAAAAAAGCACCGCCAAAGCCCTTTGTAGATCGTGGTTCTAAAAAAAGAAGCATTGAAAGATCTATAAATGATGAATTTCATATCAAAACCTATAAAAAAGTCAGCTTTCGAAAACAAACACTGTAAAAAATTTCTGTTTCACTGAAATTTTTTTTTGGCAAAAATAAAACTTTAAACTGGAAAAATACTTCAAAGGCCAAGTGTTTTTTTTCCAAAAAAAATTTTTTTTAGGAAGATCTATTTAATATATATAACATATCTAAAAACTAAACTGGCGTTTTTTTTTCTTTTTTTTTAATTTTTTTTTAAGTAAATACATCTCTTGTTAACTTCCTTATATTTTGATATCATTGTGTGACAAAGAAGAATAAAGTAGCTATACTTTGGAAGTTATACAGATTTTTTGTAATTCTAATAGATTAGAACAAGAATCGTATTATCAAATTTTTCAGACACCCCCAAAATATGGACTTACCCTTTGTAAGTTTTTTTTTTTATTTTTATTTTTTTATATTTAATATATAATTTTGCGCGGCTCATACGGTTGACTTTCGGAATATTTGCTAACTTTTTGTGAAGTTTCATCTAAGGGTATAAAAGAATGGAAGCTTTGAGTTCCTGTAATAATTTTAGTATTTTTATACCTTGAAAATAGCTCTTCTTTTGTTTTGTTAAAGTCGTCAGCGTCTGCATAAGCAACTTCTATGGAGGTCTTATAAGTTTGTGAAGCCCAATGATAAAGGTCTTTCGGCGTTTGAATTTGGTTTTTATTTGCAATGCTATAATTCCGAGTGCCATTTCCTCTACTACAGACACATTTGTTGACGATTTTGTAAAACACATTAATAAGCTGGTGCCACAAAGCACTTAATTTGAACGATTTGTAAGAGGGCATTGGAAGGCACTTTAAATTTTATATTTAGGAGTTGAAAATGCACTTGGTTTAACGAGTGCTTTTCCAACGTAAAATGCCGTTATCATACATGCGTTTGGAAAATCACTACACTCATAGAAATAAACCAGTGAAATGAGCAACTAAAAATTAATTAAAAATATTCTTTTAAAAAAAACTGCTATAATTAGTAGATTTTTTTTTACTAAATATTAGTTATATAAGAGTAGCAAAAATAAATCTGTTGAATTTCCAAAAATTTAGTTATATTTGAGCGAAATTTTAGTTAATTGAAATTAAAAAAATAATCTGCTAATATCAGCAAGAACATTACTAAATATTAGTTGACAAAAAAACATTAAAAAATGTGAATTTTTTAATTTATTTTTTTAATGCGAATAAAAGTCTGGCCAAAAATTTCTGTTTTCTATTTTTTATATCTGAATTTTTGCTTATATTTAGCACATTAAAAAATAAAAAAACACTTTTGGTTTGGTGCAATTTGGTGCTTTTTATCTCATGTATATGAACTATTTACTCCAAGTATCTGCAAATAATCAGTAGAGCAAGTTTTTTATGGCATTTGTCAATTTTCCAAATTTTTTGTTAAAATGTAATTTTTAAGTAACCTTGCCATAAAAAAACCATTTTTACAAGTTTATTCGTGTATGTGCCAGAAAACGAAACCGCAAAAGTAAAACGAGTTTACAAAATTAGGTGTGCCAGATTCCGATATCGCAATTTTTTTGCTCGTTTTAAATCGAGCAGTTGTACTTTGTCGAAAGTAAATAGAATGTAGATTTTTTCCTAGAAAGGTTTATTAAATAATAAAAACAACAATTAGTATTAAAAATTTGAAATGTTTTTTATTTATTTTAAGTCAAAAAGCAATCTTTTAATAGCTTCTTCAATTTAAAACAAGACTTTTAAAAATCTCTTAATATTTCATGTATTTTTACATAAATCTGTGGCAATGAAATAAAATGCATTTTTTTTAAACAAAGTTTTAGTCTAACAATTACAAAAACACTTTGAACTGAGCATGAACAATGTAAATTAATTTTTTTATCATGCACTTAAATAATTTATTATTAACTTTTATTAAAAAACTGTCTTAAAAAAAATATTTCTTGAAAAAACACTTTTTTTTGCAAATAGCAAATTTACTTAAAGTCTTCTTCTTCTTTTATAATGATGTTCGAAAAATCCAGAGTTACCGAAGTTCATAAACTTCAATAGGTCAAGTTTTTTTTTTGCATTTTTTTTTATTTAATAACAACAAATTAACAATTAGAATGTATATAAAAATAAATAGCAAATATGTTTTTAATTGTTATGTTAAAAATAAACACATAAAAACTATTGATTTAGTTGCAAAATTATTGCAATAATTTGATATGGCAGCCCTAGATTTTAATGACATGTTTTTAAAAAAACATTTGCATGTCGTGTCAGGGATGATAAAGTTGGTACTATAGTACTTTTTGCTGTAGTATTTGAAAAGTACCATGGTACTCTTATGACCACTTGACTACTTAATTTACAAATTTTTGTTTATGAGAACACTCCCAATAAGAGATAAAACTAATAACTAAATTATTTCCCCATACATTTTGTATGAATAGCAAAAATCCGCTAGACTGCTGCCTAAAACTTCGTCATAATAGAATTAATTCTATTTTAAGCTAAATGTTTTGGCAAAATTCATTTTAAAAAACAAAACGGAATGTCAAAAAAAATTTTAAATTACCGATAGAAAACCCCTCTATTACAAAAAAGCAGGTGTCACTTACACTTAAACAACATCGGCTAAGTTTTGTTTTAGATGCTGTTCACAATAAAAGCTTAAAGCAAATCTATTTTCCCATAGAATTTTTACTAAAATTTCCCATACAGAGTGTACAGTTTCGCTTTTAGTTTTAGCTGTTGTTGTGAACAAGCTCTTAAATAAATAATAAATAAATTTTCATGACGATTTGGTTTGTTAATTTGTTTAGTACTGTTGGGGATAAAAAGTACTATTTTGAAAATTGAATTCATCATCTCTGTGTTGTGTACAAGCAAAAAAAAAAAGATAAAAGGACGCCGACAAGTTAAAAAAAAAACAATTAGAATTTACTATCTGGAATACTCAAAGGGTCTGAGGCATCCCTTATGCATCTTCTTTTTATTTTTTGTTGGCCCACGCAGCCGTAAATAAACATAACTTAAAACAAAAACACCGGGTATTTTTTGTATAATTTTTTTGTTTACAGCTTTTTTCCTTTTTTGATACAATACAACAGCTGATTAAAATTACGTTTACAAGCTTTTGACATTAAAAATTTTTTTTTCGAACAAAACTTCGAATATACCAAAACGTACGTTTTAAGGAACACCAATTTCTACATGATTCGTTTTCAAAAAAGTTTGCTATTTGAAAACGACTCGATATCCAGCACATAGCCGATTATACTATAATATATACTTACAAGGAAACTATACAGTGGTGAATCCTCAGATTTGAATAAAACTAGAATATGTTGTAAAAGACAAAAAAATATTTGACACGTAATTTTTTATTTAGGTGAGCAATCTTAAGATTAGGGGTTAAAAAGTGAGGCCAAAAAAATCGAATCTAAAGCAGTTTCGAGGCGTTAAAAAACTTGCAAAAAAACATGCTTTGCGGCAAAATCGTCTGATTTATGGTATCAACAAAACCGCTTGTGGTACAAAACAAACTATTACAAAAAGCGGCACAGTTTCTGGATTATAATTATTTTAAAACATAATTTAAAAAACTACAAAATAACTTCGGTTTTATAAAAGAAGCTGTTTTACATCCTGTATATAAATAAATATATAAAACTACAAATATATTGCTCATTTACTAAAGGACTGACATAACGCAAAAAACACGATTTAGCAGAAAACGTGTTTTCAATCCATATCTGCCTCGCCCGACCCTATCTCTATTTAGTTGGTCACGTTTTTTATAAATAGGGTTTTTAATGAAGTTTTCCCTTAGCGAGCTCGATAATTATCGAGAGACCTGTGAGTAGCATAGTTTCTCTAAAAAGTATATACTCTTTGCACCCACTTTTCAGAAAAAGAAAATTCTCTTCTGAATCAAAAAGTATATAAGATATTAATATGACATTTTTACACAATATGGACTCATAGAAATAAACCTGTAAAAATAGCAGAAAAAGCTACTAAAAATTAGTAGAAAAACCTTCTAAATTTAACAGATTTTTTTGCTAAATATTAATAAAAAAGAACAGCAACAATAAACCTGTTAACTTAAAATTAGCAAAATTGTTTTGCTAAATATTAGTTAGATAAGAACAGTAAAAATAAAACTGTTAAATTTAGAAAAAATTAGTTATATTTGATCTTTTAGTTAATTGAAAATATAAATTGACTACTAAAACTAGCAAAAACATTTGTTGAATATTTGTAAAACAAAATGCTATATTTAACCCAAATTTAGTTGAATGAAAATAACAGAATACTTCGAATACTATGTAGGTAAAGACCACTGCAAATGTAGTTAAAAACAAATGAAATTTCACTTAAAGAAAGGACGCCTAACATTTCAGTAAATTTAACTAACATTGTCATTTGTTGTTTAATGTTCAAAAAAATGAACCACATTTGTTGTAAAAATTAACCACATATGTTAGTAAAAAATAAACAAACATTTATTTTTTTAAATAACAAAAAACGAATGTAATGACATTTACATTAAAAATAAAGAAACTGTATAACAATAATGGCAATAAGTCTAGGGCAATTAAAAAAAACGTTTAACGCGCAAAGCTTTTAATTTAACAATGATTCAAAATTACAAACCCTGTAATTTTAAAGTTATTGTGTGTCGTATTATATTTCTTATTTAGGGGGGATATATTACCCTCATCCCTCCCTTGGATCCACGCCTGATATACCTTATTATATTTCTGCATCCTTGGCAGTAGTGTAATTTAAATTATAACTAAAAAAAACATAATTATTCTTTTGTTTATCCTTTGCAAATATTGTGTCGTCATTAATTTGATAAGTTCTGTACCTGCCAGGGTATTCAAACGGCTAACCGTTACTCGATTAATCGATGCATTTGAATCAAACAACTGTTTGAGCAAATTAAAATGGCCAATTATGAGTAACAAATAACTCGAACAATTTTGGGCGATTAATCGAGTAAATCGAGTAAATCAAAATATATTCTAATTTAGTTCGTATTTTATAAAAAAAAAACTTAAATTGTTTAGTATTTTTTAAAAATACTTTATTTTTAATATAAAACTACATTCACGCTGAACCCCGAAATTCATATTTTCGTTTTTTTTTTTTTTTTTAGTTTTCGACTTTTAAATTTCATACAAATTTAAAATCGAACACGTTTTTTGGGGTTCAATGTGAACGTAGTATAAGTTTTTTACGTGGCGCCACGATTTAGGCAATAGTACAGTATTGCCTACATAAAATAACACTGTGGAAAAAATTCAGGTTAGCAAAAGTTAGGTCGATTCTGAGAGTGAGGGGTGAAAATAGAGGCTAAATTATAAGACCCGTATCGCGGCGTTTCTTTATGTTAGTTCGAATTGTTTTTTAATCGACCTTCGAATTTTGCAGTCAAATGCCGATTTTCAGCATATTGTTTATATGGGTTTTTGGCTATAACTCGTCGACTAATAGATATTTGTTCACTCTGTAAAGTTTTAATTGTTGGACAGGTCCCTAGCAATAATTTGGCTTTCACAGATTAAAAAAATATCTATTAGTCGACGAGTTATAGCCAAAAAACCATATAAACAATATGCTGAAAATCGGCATTTGACTGCAAAGTTCGAAGGTCGATTAAAAAACAATTCGAACTAACATAAACAAACGCCGCGATACGGGTCTTCTAATTTAGCCTCTATTTTCACCCCTCACTCTCAGAATCGACCTAACTTTTGCTAACCTGAATTTGTTCCACAGTGTAATAATATTTGGTAAATTTGAAGACAAAACCGATACTAATGCCTAAAATATCACATTTTTAGCAATTTCTAAAGATTTTTTTAAAATATCCAAACTAAAAAAAAATATAAGTCCAAAAGGTCAGATTTCAACAAATTAAGCGAAATTGTTAAGTATCTAAATATTCAACAAAAAATAAAAATCGCAACAATTGCAAAACCATTAGATGGTGTTGAATTGTTTTTGCAAGATTTGAATTGTGATTAACTTATCGTAATTTTTTGGTGTTACAGTTCGGTTTGGGCCGTTCACTATTTTCTTCAATTCTGATCTATATTCAACTTAATCAGGCGCGGTTCCAGGAAAATATTTTGGAGAGGGAAGTTCGAGTATTTTTGATTAACGCTTTTAATATATTTCACATTTTTGTACTGAACAATTAAATTTTGGGGGAGGAAATGTCCCATTTTCCCTCCTCCTGGATCCGCGCCTGATTTTTACTCTATATTTTTCTAAGGCATACACTGCTTTGTCATATTATTTTTGATATTTGAAAAAAAATCTAAACGTTGTATCTTTAATGTTTTCTTAATGTCGATTTTTATAAAAACGAAAGAAAATAATGTAAACCCCTCAATTGTATATTATTTTAGAAGATTTTTTTAATTTCATATTAATTGCCCAATGTTTTTTTTTTAAATTTTGATAAAAATAAATTTCGGAACTCCTGATTTGGCAATGTATTTTGTATTGCAATATGAATTTTTAAGGAAAACTGAATCAAATAAAACTATTGAAATTATTCGAGTAATGCCCGTAATTTCAAGCAATAGATACCTACCGGTGCTTAGATACCTACCCGATTTTGTTCGTGTACACGGTAGGTATCTAAGCACCAGTAGGTATATATTGCTTGAAATTACGGCCATTATTCGAGTAATTTTAAAATCTTTGTCGATTAATCGAGTAAGCGTAAAACTTTAAAATCGAGTTACTCGTTTACTCGAACAAAACCAAAACCCGAGTAATTTGAATACCCTAGTACCTACTGTAAGATATTTAACCTCATTTTTCTTTTGTCTTTCATAACAAACTTGCATACAAGTTGCTGCAAAAACTCATTTTGTTCGTATTCACCTAAAGCATACTTAATATTCTAAAGAACATTTTGAAGTTTTACAGCAAAAATGCCATCGTAGCATAAAAATAGATTAAAAAAACTCAACTAAATTAAAAAAAAGGGCAGCAAACAAAAATCTCACGTGTTGTTACAATAATCGTCCTACTTATAGTTTTTAATAAAAATGAAATGAAAAATAAAACAAACCAGAGAAAGAACATAAAGAACTGTTGTAACTACGTAACTTGGAACTTCCTGTTGAACTACAACATACAACAACATAACTAAGCTAAGCTAACAACCAATCAGCCAGTCATCTAGCTAGTCAGTTAGTTAATCAGAGAAACAACCAAGATTACCAGATTATTTTGCTAAAATATATTGCTAACAATTTTTTCTATTTGTGTATAAAATCTTTTTCTAAGCAAACTTTTTTATATCCTTCAAAGATATTATCAAAGAAGACACTAAATCAAAATTTGATATATTTTTAACCCTCTAACCGGCAAGAACGCCTCCAGGCGGTATTGGCCATAAATGCGCCAAATGAGGTTATTATAATAGGAATTTAAGCTATTTCGATATAAAACTAAATTTAGAAAATATTTTGTGAAGTAATTTGTTGTGTTCACAGTGAGGAAGCGTTAAAAGTTAAAATTTCGTGAAATAAAGGGTGTTTTTTATACAGGCATAGAACTTTAAGGTGGCAACACTTTTTTAACTGGCGGCCATTTTCACAGCTGTCAAGTGATTTATGTTTAGTTTGGTTTGACATTTCAACATGAATATACTGACACCTGAACAACGCTTCCAAATTGTGTAAATTTATTTTCAAAATCATGGTTCTGTTCGAAATACGTATCGCGCACTACGTCCATTTTACGGTCAACATAATCGTCCATCTGAACAATTAATTCGATTAACTATGGAACGTTTTTGCACCTCGTGTACTCTAAATGATAATATGCATTCACTGAGACGTCGTACAGTGAATACAGCAGCTGGCATTGCTGCTGTAGAGCGTAGCGTAGAGGAAGACCCCAATCAGTCTATCCGCCATCGTGCACAGGAAGATTTTGCGGAAAGATCTTGGTTTGCGTGCTTACAAAATCCACCTCTTGTAACAATTGAAGCCACACGGTCACCTAGCAAGGCGTAGATTCAGTGAATGGATAGATAAGCGAATTTTGTTTAGCGATGAAGCTCACTTTTGGTAAATGGATACGTCATCTAAAAAAAACTGCCGTATTTGGAGTGATGATAATCCTCAAATGTATGTTGAGATACCGTTACATCCAGAAAAACTGACTGTTTCGTGTGCTTTATGCTCTCATTGGTCCGTACTTCTTCTAAAACGATGCTGGTCAGAACGTTACAATCAATGGTGACCGCTATAGAGCCATGATTAATGACTTTTTCGTTCATCATTTGAACAACCATGATGTGCAGGAGCTGTGGTTTCAACAAGACGGCGCAACATGTCACACAGCTCGTGCCACAATTGATTTATTGAAGGAAACGTTTGGTAACCGCATAGTTTCAAGTTTCGGACACGTGAATTGGCCTACAAGATTGTGCGATTTAACGCCGCTGGAGTATTTTCTGTTGGGATATGTGAAGCAGCTAGTCTACGCCGATAAGCCCGTTTGATCACTTGGAGGACAACATTCGCCGCGTTATTGCCAATATACGGCCACAAATGTTGGAAAAAGTCATCTAAAATTGAACTACGTCCGAGCCAGACATGGCGGAAGTTATATATAAATTATAATGCTAGAAGATAATCTTTCGAATAAAGTAAACTTCATGTCAATTTAATAAACTCATCTTTGTTTTATTCCATTTCAAAGTTCTATACCTCTATAAAAAACACCCTTTATTAAAAAAAATATTTTGAAATAAACACAATTTTCAAAAATTTTAAAAACAAATTTATATTGACTAGTAACCGCTAATACTAGGGTATTCAATCGGTTAACCGTTACTCGATTAATCGATGAAATCTTGTCGAACAATTGTTCGAGTAGTTTAAAATGTCCAATTTCGAGTAAAGAATAACTCGAACAATTTTGGTCGATTAATCGAGTAATCGAGTAAATTAAAAAAATATATAAATTTTAGCTTACTTTTAATTTTTTTTTTGTATTTTGTAATATTTTTATGAAGTATAAAGTTATATAACTGTTACAGTTACAGTTTATATTTAAGAAATGTTTAGTGAGCACTTTTGCAAGTATTTAAATTGCTAAGTTTTCGCACGCATTTCTTCCGCATTTTGGATTTATTTATGTTTGAACTAAACTTTTTTTTTGTGTAGAGACAAACAACACATTCAAAATAAAACACATTATTGATTTAAACTAATTTGTTATTTAAAAAGCTGTAAAATAATAAGTGTTATAATTTGCAACAAATAAATAGTGTAAATTGATAATATATTTTGTTCATTTAGAATGAGTGTAGTTTGGAAGCATTTTCCAAACGACGAAAATATTAAAAAATGCTAGAGATGTCCTAAGAAACACAAACGTTCCAGTTCGTGCACCACTTCACTTATTTACCACTTACGCAAAGATCACAATATCACAATAGAACAAGACGAGCAACCAACAACTTAAAAACCCGTGAATGGTACGATAAGTAAATATATGTAAAAATTGCTCTCTACTTTGTAGATGTGTTGCTGGAGATAATACATATGTCTGTACGATGTTGAAAAAAAATCGAAAGTGATTTCTTTATTCTTAAATTCAAAAGGCTTAAAAATGCTACCGAGTGAAGAAACCATATCGAGCTTGATTGATAAGTTGTGTGGTAAAAAAAACATTACTCTTATCAGAAATGAATATATGAAAAAAAAATACATATGATAAAGATGAAGAAAGCGAAGACGGAAGTGATGATGAAAGTTGTGATATTGATGACCAAAATGTATGTGGACCAACGAGATGGTTTCTCAAAGTCGGCCTTTATAAAAACGAAAGAAAAAAATAGATAAACTTTAACAGTATATTATTTTTGAAAGATTATTTCAGAAAATCTTCTTAATTTCGTACAATAAATCTTAACTTTTGTATATTTTTATTTTATATAAATATTCATGAATTTTTAATGTTGTATTTTTTGTGTCATGAAATTCCAAACTAAGAAAAACATTTTAAGTGTTTTAGAAAACTACAAAATTAATTTATTTATATATTTATTAAAGATCTTATTTTTTTTACTTTACATAATGAATGATCCCAAGAAATGTTTTTTTTACTTTTATTTTTACTTGTATTTATGAATTCGCTTTATTTGTTAATTTTGTTGTTTGTTTTGTGTTTTATATAACTAATAAAATGTTAAACACTACAAAAAAAATTTTTTTTTTTTTAAGGAAAGTTAATGAATTAAAATTTTTACCATTATTCGGGTTACTCGAGTTACTCGAGTAATTTTAAGATCTTGCTCGCTTAATCGAGTAAGTTAAAAACCTCAAAATCGAGTTACTCGTTTACTCGAACAAAAGTAAACCCGAGTAATTTGAATACCCTAGCTAATACTAAACACAAATTAAGATTGAAGCTTAAACTTTTAAAAAAAAGCTCTAATTTTGGTCCAAGATCATACAGGATTCCAAAAGGATACATGTAAAGGACATCGTCTTAACTTGAAAACGTATGGACGGATTTTTATGAAATTTGGCAAAAAGATTATAATAATTAGTAGTAGCAAAGCCTTGAAGTTTAATCAATATATGTTGAAGTTTAGGTGCGTTTTCGCTCAATTTTGCGTTTTTCGAAAAACGAAAATAGAAAATAGATACAGTACTTTTCGTTTACAGTCACATCGCTTATAGTCCATTTAGCGATATAGTCCATTTTTACACTTTTACTGTCATCTAAAATCAAATTGCATACAAAATATTTAGGATATAGTCCATTCACGATATAATCACATTTGCCTTATATGCCACTAAACTCTGGCTACTAAAAGTAAATTTATATGCAAATAATTTAAGTTATAGTCACAATACAGAAAATTTCTAATATAATTGTGAAATCTTGAATTTTTTTTCGGTTTAAAATTATTTAAAAATTTAAGAGGCTAAAACGAAAATTGGAACAAGGAAACTGAGCTGAATCGTTTCAAACATCGTTTTTATATTCCAAATTTTCCACCTGTTATAATAATAAATAAATTGCATATAGTCACATTTTATGATGACTATATCACAATTTATTTATAGGCAACAAAATGGCATATAAAAAAACTAGCGATATAGTCACATTAGCGATATAGTCCACAACTTGTGTGCAACTAAGAGATGTGACTATAAGCGAAAAGTACTGTATTAAAAATTGGAATAACAACACTTTTTTAAAAAAAAGTTAATACAAAAAGTTATATTTTATGAGTAAAAACAGTCAGAAAATCTTTAACAAAAGCAATTAAAAACTCAAAAATCTAAAGAAATTTTTAATTTATTTTTTTAAAATCGGAACATTAAAAAAGCACAATTATTCGAGACGAAAAACCCGGTCTCAAATAACTCGAAAACCCCTCTTTTTCAAAAACTGATTTTTAGAACCACACACAGAGAAATAAAGTGCCAACCGAATGGAAAAGTGTATTTTATTTGTGACAACTTATAAATTCAGTTAGTACAGCGATATTTACATAAGATTTCTGAATATTTTGGGTGTTGCAACTAAAATTTAGTTGACTTAAATAAGCTTTGTTGTGAAAACTAATGTTACTATGGAAGCCTAGTTATTGTTTATTATACATAAAAGTGTTATAAATTAATTAAAAATAGATAAAAAAAGTTTTTTTTTAAATTTGTTGTACTCACGCAAAATAAATTGTAAACAAAAAAAATTTAAAAAAATATGACTGAAATATTTAAACATAATACACGTGCTTTTAAGTCTGTAGTACGATATAATCATAATATATTTGCCAAAATTTTAGTCAATGATGATTTCATTATCATAATATGATAACTTAGACTATAATATGGTTAAAGTGCAAACATTATGATTGCTACAAACATGTTATGATCATTATAAACGTGTTGTGAAATTGTATTCTTAACAATATTTTAATGCGCACTTATGATGTAATCACATATTTCCATTATTTTATTTTTCCTGACAAAATAAGATTTGTGCTAAAAAGAGAAAGTTTAGTTTTGCTTTTATAGGTACTAAAATAAAAAAAACGTATGTAAACATAATTTATGTAACTCCTTAATACCACAAATCTTATTCGTCAGTGCAAACATAATTTGATTACTAAAATTATTTTAAAATACGTTTATTTAAATGTGTAAATTATTAAATAAATAAATATGCATTTGTACTATTAAAAAAAAAAAACACGCATAACTTTTTAATACAGCTTCAACAGAATGCCAGGAGAATAATGTAGGAATGATAATTTATAACCATTTCTATAACCATAATATGATAATATTGAGATCAATTGGGTACCATAATATGGTAATCGTATTATCATAATATGATCAAGAAAAAGAAAAGAGTATGGCTGTCACAACCATAGTAACATGGTTAAAATTCAAAAATGTTTGATGCTCTTTGAATATGGTTGCCCCAACCATGTTTTTTCGTTGCGTGTGATGAAAACTATTGTCAAAATTTTGGTTTATCACTTATTTTAGGCGATAAAATATGATAAAGGTTGAAAAAGAGCTAATAAATTTTATGATATATAAATTTAACAATTAACTTTTTTTTAACTCCTAAAATCTTGTTTGTTAATTTCCGAAAATCTTTACATTAGCTAAGTGGCATCATTTTTTAACCATCCAACTCTGGTGGTTAATGTTTGCTCTACAACTCGTACTTTTTGACTCATTGGATTTGGTTTGCAGTTTTTTTTATTGTCTTTTTACATGCCGAATGTGTTCATGTTTCAGAGATGCCATGGAGTTTTGGAGCATTGAACTTTAATGTGTGTTTGTGTTTCTTTTGTTGTTTTTATTTTTTTTATTATTTTTCTTAGTCTTTTTATTATTGATTATTTTATATTAAGCCGTTTCTTCTTTGTTTTTATCGGTTTTTTTTAAATTCTAATTTTTTGTTAATTATTTACCGAATATAATTTTTAAGGATTCATTAATTCAGTAATGATTGTTTTATTACTATTTTTTTTTTATTAATAACCCTCTGTTAGTATTAGGTTGATCGATTATTCGACATTTTTCGAAAACCACTTTTCGGTTTTTCCGAACAGTAGAAATTTAAGAATAACCGTTTTCGGTTTTTGGAATTTGAAAAAAAAAACGGTTAACCAGTTTTTAAATGTTATACAATTATACTCAAAAATAGATTTTTTTTTTTTTTATAAATTTGAATAATTTTACTTGAAATATTATTCATTTTGAATGACCTTGAGAAAAATTTTCGATGGTTTTCAAAAAAAAAATTTTTTTTACAAATAATTTAAAATTTTGTTTTATGAGATATGCATTTTTGGTTTTATGGTAATAGCTTTTATGAGAAATACCTTTTTTTTAAAGAAAAAATTTAAAAATAAAATTTTTTTTTTAAATGTCAACAATATACTTTATATAAGAGTTCATCAGAAAAGTATAAAGTTTCTTTGTTTTTGGGATATCATCACTTTTAAAAATGTTTTTGGCATCAAGAAAAAAAAAAATGGCTTTATTATTATTTTTTAAATTGCAACTCCTTTCACTGCCTCCAAAAACGTTGATTAGGCGCCCTTTTCCTGCAGAGCAGAAGAAGCTTTATTTATTTATATGAAATTCGATTTCACCTTTCGATTCTACACCAACAATTTTTTTAAAAAAAAGTTTTTGCCCCGTTTTTAAAGTGCACCATTTAGGAAATAGAGTGGTCGGAGAAAATCAATTTTTTTCAAAAAACATAAAGTAATTTATTATTACACACAATCAAAAAGCATTTTTAGCTTAGAAAATGATACAAAAATTTTCGCTTTATGGTAACCCAAGTAAAAATTATTACGTTTTCGAAATAAATGTTGTCTTTACTAAAATGCAATATTTTATTGATTAACAACTTTTTATCAGGCCGCTGCATATCGAAATATTTGTGGCAATTTTCTTAGCTTAAAATACTTTTTTATTGGTTTTTACAAAATTGATACCTTAATAACTTTTTAGCGGTTGGCGATATGTCGAAAAATTTTGTAGCATTAATCTCAGTTGGTTATTGTGTGTGACTAAAAAATTTATTTTTAAAAGTTTTTGAAAAACAGAGTTTCCGTCCCCTCTACAGACTAAAAGGTGTACTTTAAAAACCGGGAAAAAAAATTTTTTCTAATCATTTTTGGCGTACAAACGAATGTCAAGTTCATATAAATTATCCCCTGTTTGCTCTGTAGTAAAAGGAACCTTAAATTAGCATTTTTGGCCACCTCGTGAAAGTGGCAGGTGTTCAAATTTTAAAAAAATAATAACGACATTGTTTTTATTGAAAGTGATGACATCCTAAATTCAAAGTTTTGTGAGGAACTCATATGATCAATGACTTTGATATGGATCAAGTTACACAAAATAATAATTTTTATCAGTTGGAATTTTTTTTTTTTTTGTCCATTTAAAGGCTTTATAATCTTGAAGTCATAATTTAAATTAAGTTTCATGCGTTCTTTTTGTCACCCGGCCAATAAGGGTTAAAGATTCTTTGAATCAAAGTAAATATTATGGTCTAATCTAATACAAGTGATATTTTCCGAAAATTATGAAAGGCGTTATTCTGTAAATTTTCTAGTGGGTCTTTTTTGGCCGAAGGTGTAAAAATTACCCCTATATGGATCAAGTTATAAAGGGTCCGCCAAATAACTTTTTTTTTGAAAATGCTATAAAAAAAAACTACTGAATATTTTCTCAAATTTCTTTTTATATTTGAAAGTACAATCCTTCCGGTTAATAATGGAAAATAATTTCATTCAAATGGCTGCCTCGGCTGGCCATGCAGTAGCCTACACGATCGGTCCAATTTTTAAAGCACATTATCGATTGTGTGCAGTCCTTTAAAGCGTCAATTGTCTCTGGCTTGTTGGCGTAACACTTATCTTTGACGGCACCCCACGGCCAGTTTCTTTCACTTTTTTTCACAAGATAACGAACATACGGAGCTGACGGTGCTTCTCTTCTTCCAAAATCCGTACGCAATTTTCGCACACATTCTGAAACATTACCATGATTTTCAAAGTAATGTCGCAATATTTCCCAGCGTTGTTCAAGCGTATACACAACCATATTCGTTCAGCGGAAGGATAAAACTAATTATCTGTCAAATCAGACATGAGCTAAGTGTTACCATTCACGAAATAAGCACTAGTTGAAAAAAAAAAACGTTAGATGGCGGACCCTTTATAAAATAATTATTTCTATCAAGTTAAGATTTTTTTTATCAATTTAAAAGCTTTACAATCTTGCAGTCATAATTAAAATTAAGTTATAGTCTTATTAAATGTAAGTGATATTTTTCTGAAAACTGTGCAAACTGTAATGAAAACATTTTAAATTTCGTTAAGTTCTTGACAAAATAAGCTATTTTTATAAAATGTTCTGGACAGGAGTCACTCCTAATACAAACTCGAATTATCATTTTTTTAATAAATTTTTTTTTTCTGTAATAACAACTATTATATTTTAAAATTAAGCATTTTAAAAAATCTTTAAAATTAATTTAAAAAAAGACGTTTCTTCATTTTTATCAATTTGTGTTTCATTTTGGATGCCTGACTAAAGTAGGTTAATGACATCCGAAGAAGTCAGAATTCAATATCCGATTATTAAAAATTAAATTGCCCTTTCGCAGGGCGGGGGACAGGTGGCATAATTTGGATACCTGTAGGACCGCGAGACTTACGTGGCCCAACTACGACCTAGTGCGTACAAACTCTCTCCTGAGCAGGAGCAGGAGGGATGTCTCGAGGCTGACGGCTGTTCTGACCGGTCACTGGCTGATTGGTAGGCATGGCATTAGACTTGGGATTGTACGCGGTTCGCATTGTCGCAGCTGCGGCATACCGGGCGAGGAGGAGACTGTGGAGCATCTTCTCTGCGATTGTCCGGCGCTGCAGAATATTCGACTCCGGATCTTGGGTGACCATATACTGGACGACCTCTCGGTAATATCACGTGTGGGATTCGGTGATCTCATACGTTATCTTAACCGAACGGGGTGGGTCTAGTACTCCGGATACCAGTTCCTTACGGGTAGTGTGGTCTCTTCAAAACGGAGTCGCTTTTTGACTCTACTTGATGCTCACGAGTAGCGTGAGCTGCCACTTAAACCAACCAACCAACCAAATTGTTTAGAAATTTAAAATTTTTGGAATTTTTAATAATACACTATTTTTGATAAAATTATCAAAAAAAATCATTTCTTCCATTTGTGAACATTTCTAATAAAACGGTGGGGGGGGGGGGGGGTGGCTTAATGACAAATCTCCTTTTAAAAGACGCCCTAATATGCAAATATATAAAGTCTAAATTCTATTATCTGAGTAATTTTTAAGTAAAAAGGAGCTCTCTTGCATAAAAGACTGTTTTTAAGAAAGTTTTTCAGAATTGTTAATGAATTTTGTTAATTTACGGTTTCTAATATATTGAAGCTAAAAAGATTAGTTAATAAAAACTCTCCTATTCGACAATAAAAAAACTGGTTTATTCGATATTCGAATAACCCACAACACACAAAAAACCGGTTGCAACCGGCTTTGAAATACCGACTCGATCACCCTTATTAATATTAACAATTTAATAAACGTTATACTTTGCCATAGTTATTTGATTTGACGTTAGTTTTGCGTGTTAAAAGCAATCAGAATTTTTTGTTTGGAATCTTTTAGATTTACGTTAGGATATAAATGATTTCAAAAAGTTGCTACACTGAGACAAAATATTTTTCAAACTTTTTATTTTGTATGACATGAATAACATTTTGTGTATTAGCCGATGTTTTAGCATGATAAATCCGCCATCCGCATTTATCTTTAACGGTGCAAAAATTATGTAGGTTTAAAACTTAAATCAAATTAAAATGGAAGTTTTTGCTTGGATTTAATGAAAATATTTTTAACAATTCCTATTATGCGGGTTTGACATATCATTACTAAACTCATTACAAAAATTTAAAAATATGTGGTTACCTAAATGCTTACCAGTATGGACAAAAATAATGAGTCTAAAAATAAATTTAAAAATAAAACTAAATTTAATAACAAAAAACTCTATAGATTATTTGTTAGGACAATATCCTAATGAAGAAATATAGAGTATGGCCTCGAACTTGAATAATTTTCATTTTCATTGCACAATTAAGGTCGAAAAGACATAATTTTTATTTTTAATAAAAATTATAACAAACTTAAAAAAAAAAATATTTTTTTTATTAAAATTCTTTTTTTTGTAATAAAATTTTCCCACACGGGATTCGAACTCTGGCCTCCAGGTTATCAATCAATCGTTCTACCATCTAAGCTATATTGACATGTTATACTTGATAGATACAAATATAAATGATTTTATGCTAAAAGTACAGTAGTTTTAGTGGTTACATTGAAGCTCCGGGGGTCTGTGAGGTTCAACGTCAAAACTCAATGTAACGTCTCTTGGACGTGCTTTGCGACGTTTGGAGGATTTGCGTATTTCGTTACAAAGATAATTAAAACGTTTTAATAAACAAATTTAATAAACAAAATTAAAGTCAACAACAAATTGACGAAAAGCTGGGAGAAAATGTAATATAAATGTGTTTTTATTTACATTAATTGAATTTAGGCCGAATTAGCTTATTTTGAAGACAATAACTGAAGATTAGCCAAAATAACAAAAGAACAAAATTAAAATAAATTTAAATTTTTTCTAACAATTTTATATGCTGTTAGAGAATTGTTTAATTTAGATCCACTTTAGAGTACATGCTCGCTAATGTGGACCTTCTGAATTGTTTTGAAAATTGTTAAATAACTTTTTTAAATTAGTTGCCACAAGAAAATTATATATAACCGAAAAATGACCCAGGAGTTGCCCTATAAGCTGATTTATTTTTATTTGTAATATTCCTCTTAAACGGAATCCTGTTGGGTGGTTGCTCCAGATTTCGATGAAATTCGTCTCGAAAGTAATAGAATATTGGTAAGAAACATACCCGCCCAATCACATATTTAGAAGGTAAAAATGTGTTCGACACTTTCTTGCCAATGGAAATGTCATCCAAATCCATTTCATTTGAGACCAAATTTGTGTATTGTTTCTTTAAAGAACCTTGAAAAAAGCAATTAACGGAAAATATGGTTATTTTTGACAGCAAGTTTTAACCCTTAAACGTGAAATGTGTCAGCTAAAATAAAGTGTCCGCCATCTAACGTTTTTTTTTTCAACTAGTGCTTATTTCGTGAATGGTAACACTTAGCTCATGTCTGATTTGACAGATAATTAGTTTTATCCTTCCGCTGAACGAATATGGTCCGTATGTTCGTTATCTTGGGAAAAAAGTGAAAGAAACTGGCAGCCTCATCGATAAACCAAAGCGTGAAAAGCCAAAAACAGTGCGTACACCTAAGAATATTGCGGCTGTGGCAGAAAGTGTGCGTGAAGCGCCATCAACATTAATTCACCGTCGTTCTCAACAATTGAACATTTCGGAGACATCATTGAGACGAATTTTGCATAAAGACCTTGGTATGACGCCATACAAAGTCCAATTGGTTCAGGAGTTCAAAAAAAAAAAGTTATTTGGCGGACCCTTTATCACATATCCAAATACCAGATGTAGGGCCACATTAAGGTGCATTCCCTTACTAATATTTAGCAAATTTTTTTTGTTAATTTTAGCAGATTAGTTTGTTCCTTTTTTATGTCAAATATAACTACATTTTTGTAGATTTCACAATTTTCTTATCTTACTAATATTTAGCAAAAAAAAAAATTTATATTGTAATTGTTCCTGCTACATAATTTTTGGTAGTTTTAACAAAAAAATGTAGTATTTTTTTTCCTTTGGTGTTCGAAATTTTATTATGGTGAAGCCTAAAATGCCATGTCTTTGTTTGTGATAATTTGATTTTATATTTAGCAGATTTTTTTTTGTTTTTTGCTAAATATTAGCAAGATAAGAATTGCAAAAATAAATCTAAATATATTTAAAATTTTAGTTTATTAAAAGTTACTAATGTATCTGCTAAAATCAGCAATAAATTTGCTAAATTTAGTAGAAAAAACAAAATCACAAAAAGTGTGAAATTTATAATTTTTTTTATTCAGATTTTTTTATTTAAATAAAAATTTGCCCTTCTAAAATCAGCAGTCTTCAACTTTTTAGAAAATATTACTGCTATTTGCAATACACTAAATTTAGCGTAAAATTTGACAACAAATATTCAGCAAAAAAAAGTTTTTGCTGATTTTAGCAGAGTAAATTGCTATTTCAATTAACTGAAATTCAACTCGAATAAAATTAAATCTTTTTAAATTTAGTAGTTTTATTTTTGCCGTTCTTATTTTACTAATATTTAGTAAAATAAAAATCTGCTAAATTTAGCACTTTTTTCTGCAGTAATTTTTTAAAAAATTTTGAGTAGCATTTTCTGCTATTTTTACAGGTTTATTTCCATGAGTGCTTTATTGTCACATTTATACACTCATAAAAAAGTTAGTTCGAAAGTCGGTTAAACGGATTCAAAATCTGTTGATATCGTTTAAATAAATTATTTAGCTAAGTTATTAGTTAGCTAGCAAAAATAAAACTCTTGAATCTACATAATTTTAATTATATTTGAGTTAAATTTCAGTTAATTGAAATTTGCAAATTTAGTTAGCTAATATTAGCAAACAATTTGCTAAATATTAGTAGAAAAAATTTAAAATTTTCAATATATTTTTTTTTTTTAGATTTTTTTTAATCAAATAAAAATTTCGAAATCAGCAGCCTTCAATTTTTTATCAAATATTTCTGTTGACATATACATATACTGCTATTTCCATATAACTAAATTTAAGGTAAATATATCTAAAATTTTGTATAAAAAACAGTTTTGTTGGCTGAGTAGCAGAGTAAATTGCTATTTTCAATTAATATAAACTCAACTCGAATATAACTAAAATTTTGTATATTTAGCAATTTTATTGTTGCTGTTCTTATCTGACTAATTTAAACAATGATGATTTATTGTTATATAGTTGCAACAAAAAGTCGACTTCTAGACTTTTGTAAAAATTTTAAAAGTCGACTATTCTACTTTGTCGTTTTTTAAAAGTCGACTTTACGACTTTTTTCTAACTTATCTTGTATGAAAATTTTTAATTCGCGAAACACTTATCTTTTAGATTGTTTTGTGATCAATTAATTGACATCTTAATGTAGAATTTATGCTTTATTGGTAAAATATTCTTTAAAAATATTTCAATTTTCAATTTGAACATTCCGAATTTCTTTTGACGATACTGGATAATAAAACGAATCGCTAAATTCATTAAAAATATTGGCTTTTAAATGAATTTGTATTTGTAACGTTTTGTGCTAACAATTTCGTTTACTATCATAATGTTGGCATTGTCGAGTAAACAAACGTTGTCAGTTTGAATGGATGTAATCTAGAAACCAGAAATGTTTGCGTTTTAAAATTATGGTTTTGGTACTTGTAAAGCACTAATTGCCAGTGCTTTGCCAACGTTTTAAAAGGGAAATGGCCAAGCCCTGCCCGGTGTTATCATTTTGGGGTTGGCAAAGCACTTACATTTTCAGAAATCCAACGCTCTGCCAACGCTCATACCACCGTTGAAAACACTGGGCCAATGCTTTGCCGTTCGTAGTTTTCTGGCTGGATAGCTTTTAACACTTACGCAATTTTTAAGACAAAGTTCAAAAAACATTCTTTTTGGGATTTTTTCACATTTCACTATTAAAAAATGGCCGTTTTCCAAAAAACCCCAGAAGTCATTCCTAAAAATTAAAATTTTAACGTCAGCGATCAAATACGTTTTGGACTATAAGACTAATCTCATCAAGCAGATTGCCAAAGGTCTAAAATCATTTAAAGCAGTCCACATTTAAGGAATGAATTTTTACACTTGAGGTTTTCTACTTTGCGCCAGTCACGTAGCCATAACTATGGTTTACCGGCCCAACAGCAACAATTACAACAACAAGATAAAAAGTTTTTTTATGTATTAGAAAAGTTGAATTTCTTAAAAAAACATCAAAATATTTTTGTTTTTGCTGTTGTTGCTACGTACCTGGCCTTGCTACGTACCTGGCGTACAATTGGACACATTTTGTCCAAATCGTACCTTTTTGTAGGCTTTTTTTTTAATTTAACCACTACTCAGGGGATGCCCCCTACTCATGCAGTGCATTGTATTGATCAGGAAAATAGGGTATGGGAAGGTGGAAAGTGGGAGTAGTGTTTGTGGATATTTGATTTAAATTTTTCTAAATTGTAAGTAACAGGGAAGACTTCTGCGGGAAGTTTGTTCCACATACGAATCGTTCGACTAAAAAACGAATTTTCTCTGTAATGCGTTGTGCGAAACACAGGACAATCAACTACAAACGGATGTGCTCTACTAGATAAGCGAGTATTACGAATAAAAACTCGGGCTCGTGGAATAAGTTCACTTATCTCAGATGGTAATATCGATAGAAAAGTGTCACACAACCCACATTCCGACGATGCTCCAATGAATCAATAGAGTTGGATACACTACTGTCATTGATAAGCTTCGATTAGCCGAAAGTCGATTTATAGAACCCTAGTTAGTAAAAACTACATAAAAATGTTAATGCACGATTACATTTAGCTTTTATCAAAGAAAAGTAAATGTAAATCAAATCGATAGATTTTTATTAATTAATTTTTTTTTTTTTTTACAACAAATATTGCGTTTTTTTGCGGTTTATTTTTGCAATCTCAGCACAGGTATTAATAACTGTAGGGAAACTGTTCAAACTAAATTGGTAATTTAGTAAAGCCATTTTGGTACAGGCACTTACAATGGGCATTCCAGTGGCAGGAGTAAGGGCATTTGTTATGTCGGTATTAATTAAACTCATGTACGCTTCTAACATACGCATTTGTGTCGTATAGTTGGTAACACAAGCTGCCCCAGGTACCCCATTGGCATCTATGTTTTGATCATATGCTTCATTATTACAATCAATTTTATTAGCGGTGATAACTTTGTCAATTATTCCTCTAAGATTTCTAGTATCTTCGATAAGAACATATAGATTGTAGGCTTCATTTTACCACACATTCTTAGGATTTGATAAGTAGCATCGATAACAACACCTTCTAAATTTTTCACAGCCTTGGTCATACAATCCAAACCGATTAGCTTCTTAGTTGCCACTTCAACATCAGTGGTATACGTTCCTAAAGCCGTAGCAAGGATGATGGAAAAGATCAGTAGAGCAATTTTAGTATTCATTATTTTTTTTTTTTTAACTTTAAGTTTGAATGTTTAAAGAAAAACTGAGGTATTCTTTGATTTTTTCTAAATTTTTATAGTAAATTTTTGATATACTAACTTATCTTATAATTTAAAAGTTGTAGCAAAATCTAGTTCAAAAAAAAAAATGTTTTATTTAGTGATTGCCCAAGTAAAAAAATGTATATGGGGCAACATCAAATTATATATGAACTAGAAAAATGAGAACATGTAATTGTATCTAAAATACATCAAACGGTATCGAATTCGTATTTGATGCAATTAGATACAAATTTGTACAATTTAATGTACAGCGGACTCGCAGAAAACGTGAACATCCAGTAACATGAACGTCTCAAAAACATGAATCCCTGGGGAATCCCCGAATAATAATTTCACCACGTTCTTGTAGTAAACACCTTTTCTAACGTGAACAGAAAAACTCTTTAACTCTGTTCCTGTATCTCCGAATTTAAGAATTTTTTATATCAAAATTGTTTTAAAACGTATAGAATAAAATTTAAATAGAATTAGCAGTTATTTTTTAGTAAATGTATTAGAAATTAAGAACTGTTAAATATCAAAAACGCAATAAAATCAATAATTTGGGTATGCGAAAATTGTCTTAGATTCTGAATTTGATCTGTTTAAAAAGTCCCAGAATCGTAAAGTTTTCTAATAGGAAAAATTTATCAAAATGTTAATATTTTTCTATAATATAGGCAAGTGTCTGAATATTTAAAATTTTATCTAAAAATGTATGTTTGAGTCTAAGAATTTTTCAGGAGAAAAACATTCAAAATTTATTTTTTGTTAAATAATCAATATAATGATTGGTTCTGAAGTACTTGGAATATAATTTATTCTAAGTGGATCAATTCTGTAGTAAAATAGTTAAAAAAAATTCCAATCACAAACGTGAACAAAATCAGAAACGAGAACATTCCTTGCAAAAATTAGTTCACGATTTTGAGAGTTCACTGTATATTAGATAAAATTTCATCCGAATTTTGTTCACATTCAAATTTTTGGGTAGTATATATAACTATATCAAATTAGATATAATTTAATATTTTGGGATAAGAGTTGGTAAAAACAGTTCCTAGTTTTTCTCAACAATCGTATCAAATTATATATAACTTCATAAAATTTTAAAAACGATTATATGTAATTTGAAAGTACTATTTTTAATTATACCGTGTTTGTGTGATATCTAAAGACGTCACAATTAGTGTATTCGAATACCGAATCTTTGCCGAATAGTTCAATTCATTTTCATATAAATTTGATATAAAAATACACTGTACTTTAGATATAGTCGAAATTAAACTGAACCGTATATTAAACTGAACCTTTATAATGGAACTTATATAATCACATCTGAAATTCCCAGCAAAACTTTGGTAATGGGTGCGATAAAGTAATGCATTACCTTGTAATGTATGCTCCATACCTGTATATTTATTTTCCAACACAAAGTACTGTACTACATAATGCACTACTTTGTAATGAATACTCCTTATCTTTAGCATTATTTCGAAGCATAGAGTAATGAGTTACCACTAGTTGGTTACGTAATGCATTACTTTGTATACTCCTTACCTCCAACATTATTTTGAAATATAAAGTAATGAGTCACCAATAATTGGACAGTCATGTGATAGCTTATTATTATACATCATTACCTTTTACATTATTTCAAAACATAAAATAATGACTTACCGATCATCAATTACATAATGCATGAAATATAAGCGTAAAGTAATGTTTCAAATATTATTTTGAAAATCTATATTTAGACACATTACTTTGTGATTTTTGTAAGCAGGAAGGTAAGTTGTGTATTTTTAACTTCGCAAACGAAAACTCGAAGAGCAACAATCCATTTACATTTTAAGCAACCCATTATTATATGTGACGATAGCTCAGTTTGTAGAGTTCTTTCCGAACAACGGAAGACCCCATGTTCGAATCTCAGCGTGAACACGTTATTTATTTAATTAAAACAATTACACAGGCCTACAATGATTTTGGTGCCGCTAAAAATAAAACAGATTTCAAGTACGTTCGGTACCCTGATAAAAAATTGATACTTACTTTTTTAATGCTACGTGTAGTTTTCGAGATTTCGCAAGGATAAATAAATTAAATAACATTTAATAAATTTATTAGAAAAACCAAACTTTTTTACTACATATTCACCACAAATATAACAAAATGTATTTGGATTATTTACACAACACCTTCTCGACGACGGCATATCGATATTATCATTTAATCAAAGAAATTAATTGACTATAATGACATTAAGTATAATAAAATACATTTTTTAGGTTATGACCGATCGATACAAACCTGAACGTAGCTTCGCGATTTTGACAGCTAACCATGACGTCTTGCGGACTAATTAACCAAATTATAACATAGAATTAGCGGCACCAAACAAAAAATTTTTTTTTGTAGGCCTGTGTTATTTGTAATATTTTTATTTTTATAAATTAGTTTTTATAAAAATCTATTTATAGACACATTACTTTTCCGAACCCGGTAACAATAAAAGTAACCAGTTACTTTAGCCACTGCTAGGTAATGAGTCCACCCATTACATTTTGGTTCATCGCCTGTAAAATTCATCAGTGCATGGAGTAATATGGCGATACATTACTTTACCCAATATTTCGTAATGTATGGTTTTGCTTTATCAAAAATTATAAAAACTATTTTTGTTATTGGTTCTATTGGATATAACATTTATATGAACATTTATGTTGAATTATGTATGAGCCCATATATAACTCTGTATTGTATATATAGTAATATATAATTGAGTATATTAAGAACAATTATATATAGGACCATATAAACTAATATATTGCAATATATAAAAACATATGCATATTTTTGAAACAACATAAATCTATATGCAATTAGATACGAATATTTATGCTATGACATAAATGTTAATATGACTATGAAGATATTTATATTGAAACATTTAATTGTATAAAGTTGTATCTGAATATATAAAAACTTTTTTACTTGGGTAGTTATATAATTGTGAACACAAAAATATAATTAAATTTAAATTTAACTACAAATATTTGTATTAAAATTAATTATTAGCACTTGAGTTTTTGTAAAATTAATTGAAACAAATTTTGTTACTTTTTTTCCCGGAATATAACTAAAACTAATAAAAGTCGGCACTCAAATAAAAAAGTTAGTGAACTGAAACAAGTTTTACAGTTAACCCATTAACGCCCACTGTCCTCATATGGGGACACCTATAATTTGTTTCGTCAAAAGTTTATTTGATTAAAAGAAAAAAATTATAGTTTTTATAGATTATGCTTTTGCCGCTACTTTACGAAAATATTTTTTTTCAACATTATATTAGAAAAATTGAAGACTGAGAATTGAATGATACATTTTTAATTTTTCTTTAAAAATGTGTACTGTAAATTAGCTTTTGTTTACATAAATATTGTATTTTGGAAGAAAAATAAATAAAAAAAAGTTTTAAAAAATTATAAAAATAACGGTTTTTACTTGCATATTTCTATTGATGTCCCCAAGTGGGGACAATGGATTGATATGTATAACAATTGTTCGTGCATATTTAAATCACAAAATTTTTAAATGCTGCATAAAATATGGAAAGATTTATTAGAAAATTAATAAAATGGATAAGAAAAAGTACATGCTTTTGCTATTGGATTAAAATTATGATGTGACAATATAAGAAGTTATAAAAAAAAATATGACCAAATCCTAGAAATTCCACCGAATCTAATATAACAGCAATATTGTAATTAGGATCATATTTCTAGAGCTATTTAAGCGAAAATGGAAGCACACATCACTATGATATTTAAAATTATCCTTAAAATATCATTAATTCGCTTGGTATTGAAGTTTTTTTTTTTTTGTTATAGGTACAGCACACTTTCAATGCAACAAAATCTATAAAAAAAAACACTTTTCGTTAAAAAATTTTCATTCAACAGTTTCATATCACTTCTTGCCATTGCCCCCATTTGGAGACATATCCTCCAAAAGGACGTCAATAGATATTTTAATTATTTTTCTTCATTTTGTATTCTAATTTAACGTAATTTATTCAATAAACTAGTTTGAATCAGTTTTTCAATGCCAGATTTGATTTGGGCGTAAACGATTAATACATGACAGTTGTTTGTGTTGTAATCAGTAGTAGTAGTTTTTAACTGCAATTACAGTTGTTTTTTCAATGATTTAGTATAAAACAACTATTTTGATAGTTATTTTAAGAAACAACTGACGAAAACAACTGTTTTTTAACAGTTGTTTGCTGCAGTTGTTTTATTATTTTAGTAAACAACTACCAACACTGTCATTTTGCTCAATCTACACATATGACAATGTATGGAAATATATAGACATGTATGATTATATATGTAAATATTACCTCAATTTTCGTTAATGCACACATATGAACATATGAACATATATGATTCCTCATATGAATATGTGAGAATGGTTTATAAACACATATAAATCATGTATGAAGCATGTGTGTTCATGTATGGATCCATATATGTCGATTTTTAACAGGGTATCTAAATTTTTCTTGAAAATGAGGTTTTGATGACAAAACATTTACTGACGAAGCTGCCATCTATGGAATTAATTTTAAATTTAAATGATCATTCTAACACTGTTTTTTTTCCAAAATTAGATTGAGCTACGAGGGCAGATCAATAAGTCCGTGACCTTTCGAACTTCCCTCGTAGTTATTCTTATCAAGTACCACCTGTTAATAGACTGCTTTCAAATTTTGCGCAAGTTCCGCCATCTATGGAATTAATTTCAAATTTAAATGATCATTCTAACACTGTTTTTTTCCAAGATTAGATTGAGCTACGAGGGCAGATCAATAAGTCCGTGACCTTTCGAAAATTCACGGACTTATTGATCCGATCTCGTATCTGAAACAATATTTATTTTTGAATGAAAATGATCTACCTTCAGTACTTTTTTGATGTTATAATTACTAAGTGATATAAATGGGTTTTTTGCTTTATAATAACTGTCTCGTATATTCATGATACGCTTGTTACAAATCTGTTCTCAGAAAATTTTCAGTTGCTTGGGTTTCTGAGATATTCGCGATGTAAGAACGAAAATAATGTTGAAACCTTGTTAGGTAATGCAATGAACATATAAAATCCCTTTTTAAAATCGTGTTGCTTATCATGTTTTTGCACTAAGCCCTTCAATTGCTCAAAACTAAAAAATCCTCTGGTGAACCAAAATTACTCCACAGAAAATTTAAAAGTATTTGAGCCCTATTTCGAAAAAAAATCGAACCATTTTTTTGGTCTAAATGTACTACAACCGGTAACTTCAATCGCTGGTAGGGAACTGAAGATCCACTTCAAAATATTTTACTTATTGTTCCCTTATTTATCTCGTTAATAAGCATCGATTGACTGGTATTTCAAATTTTTTTTTATTCTGGAGACCCTACTGTGGGCTGTAGGCAAATTATCTCCAATTTTCCCTACTGAGCCGGTGTTATCACTTTGGGGATTTGCCGACACTTCTTGTATTATTGAAAAAGCGCTATACTGTTTGTTTTGCCAATACCTTGTCAACGCTTTAAAATTTAAATTTTTTTTCATGTCACTATTTTAAAAGTACTGTATTGTTCGTTTTGTAAGTGCTTTATCAATGCTGTAAAAAAGGAACTTACGAAATCCAACGCTTTGCCAGCGCTAATACGAACGATGTAAGTTCTTTGCCAGCACTTTGCCGTTCACATTTTTCTGGCTCAATTCAGAAAAATGCAAAATTAAAAAAAAAAATTTTTTTTTTGTAATCTAATCGAGTTTTTTTCGAGTAGTAGTTAGCACAATGTTCATCCGATTGAGGTGAGATTTGCTCGGAATTGTCTTTGGAATTTTAACTTTCCAAAAAGTACCAGTCATTTGTAGAAGAAATTAATTTTTTTACTAACTTCGTAGTTCATTTAAAAAAGCAAACCACACCAAATGACTGTTTTATGCTTTTATATTAATTTTTTACAGTAGTTTTTTCTTATTTAAAAAAAAAAAATAAAAAATAAATGTTTGTTTATTTTTTACTAACATATGTGGTTAATTTTTACTACAATTGTCAGTCATTTTTTGAATATTTAAAAACAAATGACAATGTTAGTTGAATTTAATGAAATGTAAGTCGTCCTTTCTTTCAGTGAAATTTCATTTGTTTTTAACTACATTTGCAGTGGGGTTTACCTTAATAGTGTTCTAAGTGTATATTTACTTATCTTTAATATTTAAATTTTTTACATGAGTTCAAACGAATTAATTTTCACTACTCGCGAACTACTCCGAGTATCGAGTTTCATGGTGTACTCGAGCTACTCGGTTTTTATAGTAGGCACTGTTTTTGATGCAGATGCTATTTTTGGAGGCATTTTGCTAAATTTATTGAAAATGATTTTCTTACACAAATTAACTTTAATAAATCAAGTTTTTGTATTGTTAATAGTGTGTTCTAAACTTTAAATAGTTTTAAATCCTGTTCAAAATTACAAATTATACAAAAAATTAAATTTTTTGTATGAATGTAATAAATATGTTTTTTTTTTTTTAAATCGAGAATATTAAATGACATTCGCGTCACAGAAAAAGCGAAAGTTTAATTTTATAAAAAACATTTTAAATTTTCGATTTATCCATGTTTAAAAAATTTTTAAGGGGGAGAACAATTTTGAAAATCCATCTAAAAATTGCATTTGCATTAAAAATACATTTTTTTTGTATTATTGTGAAAGAGGACACTCATTAAAACTTAACGCTTTACGAGTTAATGAAATCCTATGTTAACTTTCGAGTATACGGCTCTTCAAAGTTCCATATTTTTGGAATTTTTAATTTTTTTTTTTTAATTAAAACCATGAACAACAAATCTGGAGTTTTTGAAAAATTAAAAACACCTCCATATAGAATATATGTTTTTAAGATAAAGAAAATCGAAGATATGAGCTAAAAAAATTTAATTTTTTTCATTATCTATCAACGAATGAATGATAAGTAGTGTCCGACCGAAGACTTTGACCAAAAACGATATTTGGACAGGTTTTTGGTATTTGTACAATGTGGTCAAATTTTGAAATTGAAAACATATTTGTGAAAGGCATGGTAGAGAAGAATCAGTGTATGTTCTAAAAATCATAACTACATTGTAAATTTTCAATTTTTTGAATCGGACTGCGCAGTTTTTGGTATTGAACCTTCGTCAGTGACCCTGTTTTTTGTTTTGAATAATGTAATATTTGTTATGTTTTTATTTGTTTGATTGCGTCTATATGAAATTTTCTGTGCAATCACTGACCGTGGTATAGATAAACTGATTTCTAATGCCACATGCTCTCGCACTACAAGCTAGACAGAGCGCTTTAGCCCACTGATCTATCGTCAGGTCGAGTTTTGTGTTACTAAAACTAGTTTTATTCAATACACGGTTTTTTTGTTCTTGCATACATAATCTCAGAAGTACAACTCCAAAAACACAACAGTTCTATTTTAAGAAACTTACCTCACTCTAATGTCCACTGTTTTCCCATATGTTGTAAATGATGCCACATCTATGATATATTCTTTGTATATTCGATAGATGGCGCTTACGTAGTAAGGGAAGAATTGTCAGAGAGCAAAGTTTGATTTTTGTTTGAGTTTGAATTTTAACGTCTTTTTCAGACAATTGCAATTAATACTATAATTAATATGCAATTTTATTTAATTTAATTGTGAAAGGCGTGGTAGAGAAGAATGAGTGTATTTTCTAAAAATTACAACTACATTCTAAATTTTCAATTTTCTGAATCAGACTGCGCAGTTTCTGGTATTAAACCTTCGTCAGTGACCCTGTTTTTTTTTGAATAATGTAATATTTGTTTTGTTTTTATTTGTTCGATTGCGTCTATATGAAATTTTCTGTGCAATCACTGACCGTGGTATAGATAAACTGATTTCTAATGCCACACGCACTCGCACCACACGTTAGACAGAGCGCTTTAGCGCACTGATCTATCGTCAGGTCGAGTTTTGTTGTTATTAAAACTAGTTTTATTCAATACACGGTGTTGTTGTTCTTTTTTTTCAATACACGGTGTTTTGTATATTTGTTGAGCCGTTTTTATTCGATTGTCCGGAAGCAGATTATTATATTAATTTCTTAAATACGAACCTTTCTTTAAATTTAACACTCAAAATCGCTTCTTCTAAGCCCAATAAACCTTTTTTCCGTTGTCAAATTTGTCCATAATGCTTTAAAATACCGAATACCGATAAAAATCATTTGGTGGCCGAAGTCTTCGATGGGACACTAATGATAAGTATATAAAATAAAAACACATACTTTTGTTTTTTTTAATGTTCTTTATTAATTTTTGGTACAATACAACATAATTTTATTATTTTTATTACACTTTGTTAGCAAGTTTAGAGCAAGCAGTAATATAAGTATTGAAATTTTCCAATCCCACTTTCAAATTTGTTGTGGCTTCTTTAACGCAGGCATTTGTGTCTGTTATCGAAGCTACAGCGGTTTGAGTAATTCCAATAAAATTGTTTAATATATTCAGTTGTGTTTGCATATCGGTGGCACAGGTTCCTGGAGGAAGTTTTGTGGCATCCGTAGGTTGATAAGCAGCATTTTTACAAACATTATCATTTATATCGATAATTTGTCCAGTGATCGCGGTTATATAATTAACATATGTTATGACAGAGTTAACAGCATCAGTAACCGGGACATTACATACTTGTATATCGTAGGGAAAAATATTAGCCGGATATTCTATATCGAAAGCTAAATTGAGAAAACAGGTGACATCTCGTAAGTTTTTAGGAGCGGCGATCACATTAGCTGCCATAGTCGCATTACCTAAAGCTAAGATAGATGCGACAATTAAAATGGAAATTTTGGAATTCATTTCGATTTAGATTTTTAGTAACAGTTTGTTGTATTTTGAATACTGATTGTTTGAGTTTGATTTTAAAGTTTATATACCCTTTAAACTGATGATTCTTATCAGACTTTTTAGGGTTTTTTTTAATAATTAAAACAAATATTTATTAAAGAAACATGTAAAAGATAATATTAATTAAATTAAGAATCTAAATGTCTAATTTTAGATGTAGGTACTTATGAAAAGAATAATTAATTTTAACGTATTGAGTTATAGCCAGGGACAGGAACGTCATGTACTAAAAAAGTATGTTTAGGCGCCTATAACAGGCATGAAAAATCTTAAAATATACACCAAAAATTAAAAAAAAAATGCTTTTAAATTTTTTATATTATTAAATCCCAAAACGTAACGTGAAATATAACAAATAAAGAAAATTTTAGTTCTAATACAAAGTATATAAAGATTAAATAAATTTTATTTCAAACGTGAAATTAAATCTATTTGTTCTCAAAAATTACCGCTCAACGTAGACTGTTGCGATCGGCGCATATTTAAACGATGTTAATTCATTTCTTGTGCATTGATTTTCTAATTTGGAAAAATAATAACCTTATAGATTTTTAGCTAAACTTTCCACATATATAAAACCATACTTCATTAAGAAATGTAATTTTTTTTTGCCTTAAAGCATCCTCTAGTGCAAATATTGGCAACCAAAGTTGAAATTTTACAGCATATAATATATATCGTAGACTACCGACTAAGATATGTAAAAAGTTTAAATTTTTTATATAAAAAGTCTTTTTTCAAAAATAAAAGAAAAAAAAATTTTTTTTAGGTAAACCGATTTTTAAAATTTCTTGGAAAAAAATCGTGGTTTTTGACCATTTTTTAAAATTGACATACGTCAAACCTGACGATATAATTTTGATATATTTAGTATTTTTTTTTTTGATAAAAACCATCTAATATTTATGTTTTAAGAGAAAACGGAATAAATTTTGGAATATTTCAGACTTTGTGTATTTGAAAAGTTCGTGGTTCGATCGGTCAGATTTTTAAAAATTTGTTACAATCCATGAGCTAGTTTCTGGCAGAGAAATATATTTTCATATATTCCATATCTATATATATATAAAATTGAATGTGTGTTTGTTTATTTGTTTGTTTGTTTGTACCTTATAGGAGACCAAACCTCTGGACCGATCTTCCTGAAATTTTCACAGCATTTAACTGGGACTCTGGCATGATTAATAGGGTACTTTTTTTCGACCACGCCCACTTTTACGCCCACTTTTTTAAAATTATGTAATTTCTCCCATATAGTTTTTAACAGGTTTACTTCAAATTGTATACACATTATACTCCAGGCGAGGTAGAAATAAACATTTCTTACGCCACGTCCCTTTTCACGCCAAATTTTGTTTGAAAGTTTTAAACTTTTTGTTCTCTGTACAAATTTGTTCCTTCCAACGGATTTTTTTTATTTGGTAGTATATCGCTCTTAATACTGTTAACGTCGCCATATAACTATGAACCACGCCCACTTCACCGCCCCTTTTTTTAATTCAGATACTACTTACTTATACCACTAACAATGTTTGTTATACAAAATACTTTTTTTGTAATATGTATTTACCTAAAGTTTTATACACTTTTTATCTACAGGTAAGGTAGCCATAAATTTTTTTTATTACCAAATCCCCCTTTTTTCGCCCCATTTTACTTTAAATTATAATTAATCTGCTTTCAATCTATATATATAAAATGGAATGTGTGTGTTTTTTTTTGTTTGTTTGGACCTTATAGGAGACCAGACCTCTGCACCGATCTTCCTGAAATTTTCACAGCATTTAACTGGAACTCTGGCATGATTAATAGGCATGATTTCGATCACACCCACTTTTTTTTAATTATGTAATTGCTTCCTTATAGTTTTTAACACATTTACTTCAAATTGTATACACATTATATACTCCAGCCAAGGTAGATATAAACGTTTCAAACGCCACGCCCCTCTCACGCCCCATATTGTTTAAAAGTTTTAATCTTTTTGTCCTCTGTACAAATGTATTCCTTTCAACGGATTTTTTTTTTTCAAATAATGTATATGGCAATTCATTTCACTAATTAAGAACGGTTATGATTGGCTGTCTTAAGAATAAATACTATTTCACCAAACGGGAGCTATGTTTGCAGCCATTCAAGTTTTAACTTTGATCGCGTCTATTTGACTAATTACAATAACGATTCCGATTGGCAGGTTAAAGAAAAACTATTCTATTTAAGCAATCGGGAGCTTTGCTTGTATGCTTTGCATTTATTTAACTATATAAACACTTTTTAATACATTTCATAATGATGGGGGTAGCGAAGCACACCGGGCTCAGCTTTTTATTATAAAAAAAATATATCATTGACACGAAATTTTTACTTAATTTTGTTATCTTATTTTTAATGTATTACACATTTCAATTATCATTTTTTAATTTTAAAAACGATCATAGACAAACTAAGGTCATCTAACTTATCTCAATGTAGCCAAAGTTTAGTGAAAACTATAGTAATGAATGTTAAATTTATATGAAAATTTCTGTGGTTAATTAAACTCGGCTATTTTTAGAAAATTATTAGGCTTAAATAAAATTTTAGGCAGGGCAACGTCTGCCGGGTCAGCTAATTAATACAAATAAAATTTGAAGGCAAAACAACGTTTGCTGGGTCAGCTAGTATACATATATAATTCAATCAAAAAAGGTCGAAAATTGATTTTTTTTCTTTAAATAATTATTTGTCAATTGTGGATAACAACATTTCACAATTTTTTTATTCACGATTGTACACTCAAAAAAAAGTTTGTAAAGTCAGCAAAAAATTTTGCTGAGTCAGCAAAATTTTAGTCAGGAGGGTGCTAGCAAAAAAATTGCTAATGTCAGCAAAATCTTTTGCTGAAAATCAGCGAGCTGATTTTTAGCAACAAAATTAGTAGATTCAGCAAAAGTTTTGCTAACACTTAGTAGATAAGAAATTAAAAAACCCTTGCTAAAAATTAATAAAATTTTTGCTGAATATTAGTAGACTGAAAAAAAACGCAAAAAAATTGTAAAAAAATTGTAATTTAGTTAATATATTTGCTGAAAATCATAAAACATATTTTTGTGATTCTTTTAAAAATAATTACGAAATATAAAAATTTTCATTTTCCCACACTGACGACATGAATTAATTTAATATCTGAAAATATATAGAAATAAATATATATAACATAGCAAAAATTTTCTTTCAACTACTTACATCAATGGTTGTTTAAATGATGCTATCTTTTAAAGGACGCAACTGCCGAAGATAATTATAGAAACGAAACGAAAAAGTAAACAAAAACAAACGAAACGAAAAAAACAACCCTTTTTTTTTGCAATAAGAAAAAGGAACCATACAAATCTACCTAAGATGTGTGTCTTTGTCTTTTGCTTTACTCTGTCTACATGTCTGTATATGTTTGTTTGTTTGCAATTTGACCACACTAGATTATTAATCTATTAACATTTATTATAGAAATACATATTAAATTTAAATATTTTCTTTTGTCTTTTATTTTATTAATAGACAATTATTTTCACAAGCCTGTGACAACGCAAAATTTAAGTTGCTTTAATCCTCAATTTTGTTTTATGTATGAAAAACAAATACAAAAGTCTTCCATGGTTGATTTTTCTATGTCTTATTAGAGTTGTACTTTTTAGTATCATTCTCTACTACATCTTGACATGCTGCGACATCTGCTTCATTCTGCGTATATCTTTTAATCTGGTTGTCGTCTACACTATTAATGTGCTTATCAGCACAATTTTTTTTAGCAAAATTAATTAGTAAAACATTAGTATATTAGTAAAGCATTAGTATAAAACAGTTAAGTGCTGAAAAAGTATAACAAAAATTTTAGCTGAAAACACGATTTTAGCAAAAAAAAATTTGCTAAAAAATAGTATACCTAATTTACAAGACGTTTTACTAACTTTGGCACTAACTTATTTTTTTGAGTGTAGTAAAGATGTTGAATAATTTGAAGGTTTTTTTTTCCAGTAACAAAATGTAGCCGTTTAAAAGAACTGGGTCGAAAAAGGAACACTGTGCCAAAAATGAGATAACAAAATTTTAAATTGGGAATAAAAACACTTATGTCTAATTGATTACAATCGGAACTTTGAAGAAATCATTTAATTTCGAAATGAATTCCCTAAAATTGAATTAAATTTTTAAATTCAAGGAATGAATTCTTTAATAAGAAAATACTAAGAATGAATTAATGTGAATGAATTCAAAGAATTCAAATTTAAAGAACGAATTAAATGACTGAAACATTAAGCATTAAAATTAAGGAATTCATTCAAATTCAGTTAATTCAACTTAGGAATTCATTATATTTTCGTTAAATTTCCTTAGGGATTTAACTTTTTTGTTTAATTGCCTAAGAACTTAACTATTTAGTACAAGTCCTTAGGGACTTAACTTTTTTGTTTAATTCCCTTAGTACTTAACTTTTTAGTTTAAGTCCCTAGGGCAGGGACCGTAATCATTATGAGTTTTATAATAAAAATTACACAATAATGATTATGTTATGAGTTTTAATGATTTTCTTCAATGGTAATGATTATTTTTGAGTAATAATAAAATAAATCAGCAATAATCATTATTTTTGAGCAAAAAAAATAAAACTCAAAATAATCATTATTTATGATTTTTATTTTTTTCGCTCAAAATAAAACTCACTTTCATGTAGGTGTAAATATATATACATATTAGGGTGGGGCTATTTGTATGGAAGGAAAAAAATCTTAATGGGCGCTTCGCGTTTCTGATTCTTGGGATTGTACTGAGCAAAAAAGTCCACTAAAACATACGTCTACGGTGAAAATCGAGCTTCCAAATTTTGACTTTACGGCAAAAAAGCCCTATTTTGAAATTAATAATTAACACCTTAAACCCACCCACAAATATGATTGATGCATTAATGTGCTAGAGAATCTTCCAAAGAAGAGATTGATACCATAATCTTGGATAAGCTCCTCCTCCTTTCTGAGATATGTCCATCCCACACATTGTTACTTTCACAAAATACGGCAAAAAAAAAACCCTATTTTGAAATTAAAAATTAACCGCTTAAACCTCACCCACAAATATGATTGATGCATTAACCTGCTAGAGAATCTTCCAAAGAAGAGATTGATACCATAATCTTCGATAAGCTCCTCATACTTCCTGAGATATGTCAATCCCACACATTGAAAGTGAGTTTTATTTTGAGCGATAAAAATAAAAATCATAAATAATGATTATTTTTGAGTTTTATTTTTTTTGCTCAAAAATAATGATTATGGCTGATTTTTTTTATTATTACTCAAAAATAATCATTACCATTGAAGAAAACTTTAAAAATCAAAAATTTAAAAATCATGACGGATATGCAAAGATTGTCAAAAAATAATAATAATGGTGCAATAAATTTTCTTTTATGTCTCTTCTAAGTGATTGATTTTTTGATTCAAAAAAAACGAACAATAATCATTATTTACGGTCCCTGCCCTAGGGACTTAAATTCTTAGTTTAATAATGAATTTATTTGTTTACATTATAAAAAAAATTGTTGCAAAGTTATTGTAAGCATATCAATTAATTATATTTTTTTTTCTCATAGATCATGCAAAGCAGAATAAAATAAAAACTAGCCAAAATCGTACTAATTTTTACAAACGTTATAGCTGATGTGATATCAATTATTTCACAACTATTTTTGTATGTGTACTTCAATTGTGAATGTGTGAAAGAAGATACTAATACAAAATGTAAAAATGTAACAAGGGCTTAAGGGACTTAACTTTTTTGTTCAATTCTATGAAATAAGCTTTTCACTTAATGCCCAAAAAAATAACTTGTCACATGAGACTATCATATGAAAAAAAATACTATATTCTTGGTTAAATTAGGGAAGGTCGGAAAATAAAACTTATCCTGAAAGACGTTATATGATTTTAAATACAAAAATACTTTTTGTATCAAAAATCGAGTGTAGATTTTAAAATCTATTATTATTTTTTAATTTGTTCCATTATTTTTATTTTGCACAATAACCAATTTTCCAATTTTCCATTTTTTGAGTTTTTTTTTTCGTTACAAAATCATATTAGCCGTTATTTTGCAAACTTTGGAACGTAATCATAGTAAAAAATAAAGTATACTTTAGAAATTCTAAAGTGTACATTTCTAAAAAGTATACATTAGGTCTACTGCACTCACAAAAACAATTTAGTTCAAAATTCTGTTAAACGTGTTTATAATTCAGTTGAACTAACTTTTTCTGTTGCTTACGTTTAAATCAGTCGTTTAGCTATAGTTCTTAGTTATGTTAATTTACCACAATAATAAATTTCATTCGTATTAATTTTTGTAAAACTAAGTTTTCAACTTAAAATTTAGTAATTCGTGATTCTCAAATTAACAAATTTGCCAGTTAATTTAAACCACAATTGTTTTGAAAAATATATTTTTTGTGTCTCCGCTATCAGTCTCGCTTGTAGATGGCGTTATTTTCTCATATTTTTTTTAATAATTATAAAATAGGCTATATCTTGGAAACTAAGCGAGATAGAGCAAAACTGACTAAAATTCGACCTATTAAATATTCTGTATTAACGACGGTAATAAATATGGACTTGCCTCTGGTCAGATCCGGAGAGAACTTCTTAGCAGAAAATTTCTGTTGATTTTGCTTAAAAATTCTTTTGATTTAGCTAAATTCTAAGTTAATTGAATTACAACTGTCAACCATAATTTAGTTCCTTTAAAATTTAGGTCACCTAATTTTAGCAGAATGTGATTTTCAACTTCATGGAAAATTCTTCTGGCGCAAATTTAGGTACTATTTTTTGTTGTCTTAGCTGAATATTCAACTATTTAGATTGCATTTTTTCTTTAAGTGTGTGGACAAGTAAAAGTATACTTTAATCGTTAGTCTGTTTTAAATTTAAAACTACCTAAATGCAGTTGGTTTTAACCTATTTCACAACGCAATCAGCGGTGGAAAAAAGAAAAATGTATTTTGCAAAACTTGAGTATTTAAATGAAGAAAACTAAAATATACAAAGAGATGCACTTCCAGAATAATTGATTATCAGCAGTACCCCAGTTCGGCTCCCCTTCCGTTGGCTTCTACAGCACCTGACTGAAAACATAAAATCAACCACTCGATTTCCTCCACACCTTCTGATTTCAACCAAACTTAGAAGATAGTTAAATAGAATATGTTAATTAAATGTAGGGCAGATCTTGAAATATCGCTTCTCAATCAATCTCATGGGGTATTTTGGGATCTATCAGGATTAAATATTATTGGATCCCCAATTAGGATATATATTTTGATCTAATTTAATCCAGTAATATATTTGAGGAATTTAATCGGATATTACAATTTTGAGATAAACTTGGGTACGATTAAATATCGATCTATATCAAATGAAACATGATATTATATTTGAGATAAAACCTTTTTTTTAATCAGGTTGTTGTATTAGACGGGCTTAAGTCGATTTCGAAAAGCTGAAAAGTAATTAGTATACTATATAGAAAGTGTTGTGTGTTCCCTATATTGGAAATTAGACTCTCTGCGTTGTCTCTTAAACATTCTTCATAAAATGTTTGACCAGTTTTTAATGCAGGTTTTGAGGTTTTTTTTTTGATTATTTTATGGAATCAAAAAATAAGTATAACAATAAAAATATTGAAAATTTACACGTATTTTGTTATTTTTGGCAGCTTTATAATATGTCAAAATAACTACGCAAACCAACTGTTACAAAAGTACACTGATTGAAATTTGTGCGTAGTATTTCAAGAATTCCTTTATTAATGCAATGATTTTTTTATATAAAAGTCCCCAAAGAAACGTTTCATTAAGTCAATGAAAGGTGTTTCATTAAATCAATTTTAATGAATGGTTTCATTGACCCAATGAAAATTTCATTAAGTATATGAAATTTTTTTCATTAATTCTAGCCTAATCGTTATGAAAGTTTCATGTGTTTAATGAATAAAATTCATAGTTTGTATGAAATATTTTCGTTGATATTTAATAATTTGCACTTTTTATGATTATTTTAGCATTGCATTAATTTGGTGGTTATTGAGAAATTATCATTCGTTGATATTATTTATAAGGTCTGGTTCAATTTTAATTCATTTCTGTTTTTATTGTTTTATTTGTACAAAATTGTTCAATTTTTCTTTACATTTTTAATAATTTGTGTTAAAAGATTACACATTTTCTTATATGTCGTTACAAAATATGTAATTTTTTATCGATCTGGCTTGGAATTCTGCAGAACGATCGACGATTATAGTCCACGTTTTGTAGTTAAATTACGACCTTATAAGATAAAAATGTTAAATATTGTTAACAATGTTGTTAAAAAAACAAAAATTTATTATCGTTTAGCACAACGTTTTTGTGTAACATCGTCAAAACGATAACAATTTAGGTCTCGTTTTGAACAAAACTATATCGTTTTTCTTAGAGAATCTGTTCCCTGGAATTTAGTGACCAACTATTCAAATTCGTCAAAAACTGTTAGCTCTAGACAAATTTAATGTATTTATATTAAAGTTTTGAAAGAAATGAAAGAAATTTTTCAGTTTTTTCTTTTATTTTAAAATGATACTACAAAAAAAAAATTTTTTTTTTCTTATTACAAGTCATTGAGAAAAATTTGAAAATTTTTCATTGATTTAATGAATTTTTTTATGAAGTTATGAAAAAATCATGAAAAATGTTAATGAAAAAATACCAATATTAATGAATTTTCATTCAGCTAATGAAATTATTCATTAGACCAATGAATCGATTTTAATGAAATCGTTTCATTAATACTATGAAGGAAAATTCTATCAGTGTACGGTTTGTTATAGTATTGTATTTTTGATTAGTTTTAATGACTGTCAAAAATAGTTATTTTACATTTCCCCATAGTAAAATGACTACACTTAGAATACTATGTAGGTAAACCCCACTGCAAATGTAGTTAAAAACAAATTGAATTTCTCTTAAAGAAAGAACGACTTACATTTCAGTAAATTCAACTAACATTGTCAATTGTTTTTTAATGTTCAAAAAATGACTAACAATTGTAGTAAAAATTAACTACATATTAGTAAAAAATAAACAAACATTTATTTTTTTAAATAACAAAAAATTGCTGTTAAAAATGAATGTAAAATCATAAAACAGTCATTTGATGTGGTTTGTTTATTCAAATGAACAAACAAATTTAATTTGTTCTACAAATGAGTGACATTCAAAATAAAGAAACTGTACAACCCAAACAACTTTTAAAGCAGAAGTTCCCTGAGTGTACAATTACAGTTAAAATGACTAATACCGTATACTACACGAATGACTGACATGTAGTTACGGGAAAGATTTTCTGAGTGTAGGGTATGAAAGCACAATACGAGTATTTCCGATTTCAGAAACACTTATTTAAAAAATCTGTAGACAAATTTAAAAGTTATGCAACACATGCTTACAAAATTTCAGAGACGTCAATACCATAGGGCTGAATCCGAATCTAAATCTCAAAATTTTTCTAGGTTTTCGAGATATCTTAACATACAGTTTAGAAAAACTCGATTTTTTGCTACGTGAGGTTATAACATGACTTTTTCACAAAATTTGTTATGTCATCTGAAATTCGTCCGTATTGTTTTCGAGACTCAGGTTTAACCTTTCCAATATTTTATGAATATAGAATTTTATAAAATTTAGTTTACATTTAGACCTAGTCCTGAGAATGCAAAATAACGAACTTTTTAATTTCAGGAAAATTTTGAATTCTTGCCTTCCCGCAACAATTTAATAAGTTTTCAGTTATATAAAGTTTCTACTGTATTGATAATTTCAAGTACTTTCACTTGAAATAATAAAAATTATTTTGCTTTATCTTAACAGTGTCTTCAATTTTTAAGTCGGAAATTGTTTGCATTTAATTTCAAAATCCTTAGATCATGATATAACTAGTTCTAACATTTTGATAAGATTCTAATAAATAACATTTCTCCTATAAAAGTATTTAAAATTTCAATTAACGTAACAAACACAATTTTAAACTATCGCGGTGAAGTGTATTACAAAAAGCAGCTGAAAATGACACCTAAAATTTTGATATTAATTTGTGTTGGCATCTATACTTTTGGATTATGTGTTCCTAGCACAAGTGCTGCAGACGCTGATGGAGCTAATTCTAATGCAATATCTTATGGCGATGGTGTTAAGGCTTCAACGAAAAACTTATTCGGTATCAATTGTATGATTCAATCTATCAACAATTTAGAGGATAGTGCTGCATATTTCATGTATCAAATTAAATTATGTGGTCCTACGGTATATGAAAATGTCATCACAGTTTTATCTGATACAAATGTTCTTACCACATACATTTCCGGAATTATTGATATAAACGCCTATACTTGTAATAATGCAAAATATTCGCAAAATTCCGATGCCAATAAAACTCCATCAACTGTATGTGCTTCAGAAATGCAGAACGCAATGAATGTATTAAGGAATAGTATCAATTCTACTACCAAGGACGTGGAGTCATGTTTAGAAGCAACCACCAATGTCTGTGCTACCATGAGCTTACTTGCCTATAAATTAAGTTTAATTGATTTTTCAACATTTATCGAAACTTGTGGTCAAATGTCGCAAAATGTTACATCAGCCATTGCATAGTTAATTTTTAATTAAAAAATATAAAACACTGGAGTATTTAAGAGTAAAGTTGTTATATTTAATTGCTTGCAAATTGCATTAGTAATGTTGACAGTCTCACGAAATTCCTTTAAAATTAAAATCACTTATTGCTTTTCTATGTAAAAAACGCTTAAACATCTTTGAATTTTCTTTTGGAAAAATATCACAAATTTGTCTCTGTGGAATTGATCAATTCTAGAGATTTTTTTAAATATCCTGTTGATACCCTGTGAGAAAGGGACCTAGCACATGACTCATCCCGTGGCTAGTTAATTGTGATAGGGAGCTGTCACGGGACAGGTTTTTTATCTGAAAGGGTCCAGTCTCTTTAACATGGGCTTGTCCTAGCAGGGGGTCAATTGCCCTCTGTGACATGTCACAGAACCGGTATAAATGAACATGTTACAGGACTGACACAAAATAATATATCATGGAGCTATTGCAAAAGAACATATCACAGAATCAATGTCACTAAATTAACGCAAAAAATCATGCCACAGAACTAACATCATTGAAATATTAATTCCTCATTACAAAAATTTTTTATTTTTTGATACAATAAGCGGTCCGAAAATTATTTTACTTAATTAGTCGAACGAATATTTCCATCCAAAAATTCAGAGTTGTTCGTACATAAAGACGGGCAATAAGTTAAAAATACATTATCTATTTTTTTCTATTTTTTTAGTTCAGTCGGAGTTTTCCCTTCAGATACTTTCCTAATAGATAGTTTAAAAACGGCCCAATGACAGTTACTATAAAATCCATTATATTTACACCTAATCTATCCAGTCACGTGAAAGACACCTTTAAACCGGTAACGTGATACGTACTTTAGCAACCGGTGTTATTTTCACCTACCACAGACCTGGTAGGTGTTTAAGCCGATCACGTGGTAGGAACTTTGGGAACCGGTACTGTTTTCACCTACCACGGGACTGGTACTTTTAGACCAATCACGGAGACTTTTATACGGATCACTTGATATGTACTTTAGGAACCGATCACCTACCACAGGACTTTTGGCACTTTCCGACCCATCACGTGATATAGACTTTTAAAATGGTCACATGGTAGGTACTTTAGAAATCGGTAATTTTTTATACTTATCACGTGATATGTATTTTAGGAACCGACCCTGTTTTCACGTATCACGGGACAGGCCCATATTCGCAACTGACTCCTTTTTTCCCGCAGGGTAAAGACTTATTCCATATAAAACCATCAAAAATTTTTCAATTTTCGGTCTCGACCCCCTTAAATTTTAACCAAACATGGTATTTATAGTGTATAAATGTTTATAAGAAATCGAATATAAATATTGTTATACTAACTGAATTTATAAGTTGTTACCATTAAAAAACACTTCAATTCGGTTGGCACTTTATTTCTCTGTGTGTAGTCCGTGAATACCGTAAGATAATCGATAATCCTAGCCTTAGAATACACCAATATATCGAAACAGCCCATGACCATCGCCTTGAGTCTTGAAATACACCATTTAAGCTTGCCGAAATGCTTACAGACAACAAAAACGATCCACAGAACATTTAAAAAGACAATTAGAATCTAGCCTCGTGCGATGACGCCATTAAAATCCAAGACCTTACCTGTATGCCACCAGGTTCAGAACTCCCAAGATTTCTATGGTTCAGGCTTAACCGTATAAGAACAAACACTGGACGATGCGCAGCTACTCTTTATAAATGGGGCTCAGCGGATTCCCCACTCTGTGATTGTAGTTATACTGTACAAACCATTCATCACATTATAAGAGAAAGTCCTCATAGAAAATTTATTGGCGAATTGTCTGAACTAATCAACGTAAGCCCTGCTGCCACCGAATGGCTGAAAAATATGGATCTGATTCTTATCACTAGAACTTTTTTTAAACCTTATGAAACAGCTTCATCATATTTATGCACTGTTACATCATATAAATGAAGTTTTTCATAAATATGATGACGCTTTTTCTTTGAGTGCAACTGTTAAATCACTACTATTTTATTGACCGCAGCTGTACATAAACGTTGATTTAAAGCCATTTTTCGAAAAAAAAAACTACAATAGATCGCAAAACAAAGTACGCCATTGAAATCAGCATGCCCGAAATATGTGGAATTAATGATCAGAAGAACCTTATTCATTTTTTTGATATCAAGCAGTGTAATCAACTTCATTGATAGTTCTGCTGTAGCAAATTCAGGTACTATTTTCTATTTCTACGGCCTTTTTTATGAGTGTATTAATATCTGGCTTTGTTTACATAGTGTCCACACTAGATATTATCTTTAATATTTTTCTATCATCAAACTTCAAATTCAATCGCAGAGAGAATTATATTACGTGTGGACCACACATTACTGTTAATGTTAGTATTATATCTGATATCTAAATAGAGTTGTTATCATAAATCTCTACACAACAATATTATGATATGAGCTGTCAAAATACACACACACATACACAAAAGATTGTACAAAAAAAAATAAATAAAAGTTAAATGCCTAATGCCCAGTTTTTAACTTCGTATTTAAATATGCAATTAGTTAATTGCCATTTAAATTTAAGTTTCAGTTTTTCAGTCTTAAATGACAATTGTTATTTATTTGCGACAAAAGTATAGTAGCATCATGAAATGTCAAAAAATTAATGATCATTATTCATAAAACAGCTGTTTAAAGAATAGAAAAAAGCAGAAAATATAAAATATAGAAATAAAAAAAAAAATAAAATATATACATATATACATATATATAAGTATATATATAAATAGAAATATAATATAAATTATAATTCAATTAATGAAATAAAAATGAAGAGAAGTGAAAATTTCATCCGAAGTTGAATTTTTATTGGCTGTTGTAATTTAATTTATTTTTTATTGTTTGTTTTACCACGCGGAAAAAAAACAAACTGTCAAAATCATATGTTATATTTGTACAATTTAAATAGACTTTAAATGCCCAAGATTGGTCACTTAAATGTGATTTCAATTTTAAGTTAAAAACTGACATTTGTATTTAAATAGAACTTAAAGTCCAAATGGCATTTAAATACGAAGTGAAAAACTGGGCATAAAACTAAAAAAATACAAGAAGAAAAAGTGTATTAAAAATTGTTTAACTGTTATAAATCAATTTAAAGTTATTTTTTAATCGCATAGTTGAAAATTTAATGAATAAACGGACGCCTTTACTCAACGGCAGATAGAAAATTATGAGAAGACATGATATAAATATGAATGCGTGTTCTCCACCCTTAACATTAATATGAACATAGATAATTTATTTCGTTATTCTGGTGGCGTTCTCACGCATATTATATTTAGGTTAATATCTAATGTGCATAATATAAAAGCTAAGAAAAAAAATTTTAAGTTTCATAACCTCATTTTTTGGACAAAATACATTTAAAAAATCTCAAAAATCGTTTGGGCTCTAAGGATTCACATTCCGTTTTAACAGTTGGTGAAACGCCCTAATGAACAGGCTAGTGCCTCTGCTGGGAATCAAACCCACAAATAATCTAGCACCAGATTTACGATTAATATTAGGAAGTTTATGTAATATGTAAATGTTTTAAGATATTTTGAACTCGCTAATATAGTGCTCAATATGTCATTTATACCAATTTGAAAAATTCTGGCATACCATTGACCATATTGACGTATGTCAATATATTCTTTATAACACATTTATAGCTCATTAGTTATATCAAAAAGTAAAACAAATATTATATTTGTTTTTAAGGGGGGGGGTAGTGTGGGATACGTTATTAAATTATTTATAAATGCTTGCAAATTTTAAACGACTTTCTTTCTACTAACAAGGAAACTGCACAGAGGTTAGAGACAATAAATTATTAGATGCGTATTTTTTTAAGTTTTACGTTTTTAGCTCTTCTGTCCTGTTTAAAATGATACCCCATCTGTTATGTTTGTTGGGTCAAATTGACCCAATTTTAAAATCATTAAAAACATGCTTTAACTTTTTTGTATTTCATTTTTTCTACTATAATTACAAATTTAAGCCACTTTTAAGTGATAATAAAGGGTCCGCCATCTAACTTTTTTTTTTCAACTAGTGCTTATTTCGTGAATGGTAACACTTAGCTCATATCTGATTTGACAGATAATTAGTTTTATCCTTCCGCTAAACGAATATGGTCCGTATGTTCGTTATCTTGTGAAAAAAGTGAAAGAAACTGGCATCCTCATCGATAAACCAAAGCGTGATAAGCCAAAAACAGTGCGTACACCCGAGAATATTGCTGCTGTGGCAGAAAGTGTGCGTGAAGCGCCATCAACATCAATTCACCGTCGTTCTCAACAATTGAACATTTCGGAGACATCATTATCATTGAGACGAATTTTGCATAAAGACCTTGGTATGACGCCATACAAAGTCCAATTGGTTCTGGAGTTCAAAAAAAAAAAAGTTATTTGGCGGACCATTTAGTTAAAAATAGTAACATTAAGAACGAAACATACATAAATTCTTAGGATTTTAAAAATTTGCCACAAAATCGTTGTTGTTTTTTTTATTAAAAAAAAAACTTAACTTTTGAAAGACTAATGGAATTTTTATCAAATTTTTTGTCAGCACGAGAAAAAGTAGTTTGCATTGTTTCAAATTTTGTCTCCCTCGGAATACCACAAGATTAAAAATGGTTATTACAAGTGTGAAATCTTTAGCAAAATTAGCCGCTTATGAAATGACTAAAAAAAATTTGACCAAACATAAATTTTTTTACACACATCGATTATTTTCAGCAAATTTAACAAAAAATATATTTAAACTTTATTAAAACTTTGATATAGTTTACAAAAATTAAAAGACTATACTCACAAGTACTTTTCCATAAAAGTTCAACTGTTATTTAAAAATTTAATCGGTAATATTGTTTCAATGGAATATAAAGTTAGAGTACCAAAGAATTATATTTTTTAACTTTCGGTCTGTAATTCAATAAACAAAAAAAACGGACTTTTAGTAATATAGGGTGATTTTTTAGCAACTTTCTTTTTGGCAACACTGTTTTTGACAGCTCAGCTGTTTTAGTGTAACATGTTACTGTTAAACATGTTCAGTTTGAATTTAGATTATTGATTTTATTATCAAAATTCATGCTCGGTTAAGAAAGTGCAAATTGTTTTCAGCGACGAAGCTCATTTCTGGTTGAATGGATACGTGAACAAGCAAAATTGCCGTATTTGATGTGAAGATCAGCCAGAAGCATTGCAAGAACTGCCAATGCATCCCAAAAAATGCACTGTTTATTGTGGATTATGGTCCGGTGGCATCATTGGGCCGTACTTTTTCAAAGACGATGAAGGCAGGAACGTTACTCTGAATGGCGAGCGTTACCGTGCAATGATTACAATTTGTTTTTTGCCCAAAATTAAAGTGCTGGACTTGGGTGACATGTGGTTTCAACAAGACGGTGCCACATGCCACACAGCACGCGAAACAATGGCCCAATTGAGAGGCGAGTTCGGTGAACAGTTTATTTCACGTTTGGTACCGATCAATTGGTCGCCTAGATCGTACGATTTAACTATGTTTTGTGGGGCTATGTCAAGGCTCATGTCGACTCAAAGGGAAAACAACTAGAGGGAAAAAATATACACGATAATGGTGATTATGAAACATTTCATAAATAGGATGATGCTGCTTCATAAGCTTTTATGAAATGTTTTATAAATATTTTTAAATTTAAAATAAAAATAAAAATTTCAATTTATGGTTCCAAAAATGACTATTTTTTCCTAAAAAGGAAAAATTTCTTTTCACGAAGTTCATGAAACTTTTTTATGAAATGATAAAGGTCTATTAAACATTCGTCATACAATTTTATGGAATTCTTCATCATATTTATGAAAACTTCATAATTGATGAAAAACGATTTATGAAACAATTTCATCAATATAATGAAACTTTTTTCCCTGAGTGTAGAAAGAGCCTATTAGGAAAAGGTGTTTTAGTAAGAAAACAATTATTTTAATATGTTGCCTCATATGCAAAACGAGCGATTGTCAAAAATTTTATATGGCAGCATAGCGTTTCGAGATAAACCCATAGGCAAACTTTTGGTGTGATACATTTCTAGCAAAAACCCTACACTCAAAAAAAAAGTTTGTAAAGTCAGCAAAAAATTTTGCTGAGTCAGCAAAATTTTAGCCAGGAGAATGCTAGCAAAAAAGTTGCTAATGTCAGCAAAATCTTTTGCTGAAAATCAGCGAGCTGATTTTTAGCAACAAAATTAGTAGATTCAGAAAAAGTTTTGCTAACACTTAGTAGATTAGAAATAAAAAAGCCTTGCTAACAATTAATAAATTTTTTGCTGAATTTTAGTAGACTGAAAAAAAAACACAAAAAATTTGTAGAAAAATTGTAATTTAGTTAATTTATTTGCTGAAAATCATAAAACATATTTTTGTGATTCTTTTAAAAATAATTTACTATAATAACGAAATATAAAAATTTTAATTTTCTCACATTGACGACATGAATTAATTTAATATTGAAAATATATAGAAATAAATATATATAACATAACAAAAATTTCCTTTCAATTACTTACATCAATTGTTGTCTAAATGATGCTTTCTTTTAAAGGACTCAACTGCCGAAGATAATTATAGAAACGAAACGAAAAAATAAACAAAAACAAACGAAACGAAAAAAACAACCCTTTTTTTGCAATAAGAAAAAGGAACCATAAACGTCTACCTAAGATGTGTGTCTTTGTCTTTCGCTTTACTCTGTCTACATGTCTGTATATGTTTGTTTGCAATTTGACCACACTAGATTATTATTCTATAAACATTTAGTTTAAATAAATAAATATTTTATTTTGTCTTTTATTTAATTAATAGACAATTATGTTCACAAGCCGGTGACAACGCAAAATTTAAGTTGTTTTAATCCTCAATTTTGTTTTATGTATGAAAAAGAGATACAAAAACTTCCATGGTTGATTTTTTTATGTCTTATTATAGTTGTACTTTTTAGTATCATTTTTCTCTAATCTAATACATCATGACATGCCGCGACATCTACTTCATTCTGCGTATATCTTTCAATCTTGTTGTCGTCCACACTATTAATGTGCTTATCAGCACAATTTTTTTTAGCAAAATTAATTAGTAAAATATTAGTATATTAGTAAAGCATTAGTATAAAACAGCTAAGTGCTGAATAAGTATAACAAAAATTTTAGCTGAAAACACGATTTTAGCAAAAAATTTTGCTAAAAAATAGTATACCTGATTTACAAGACGTTTTACTAACTTTTCTACTAACTTATTTTTTTGAGTGTACTTTTGTGACAAATACGTACCACAACGAAGGTTTTTGTAAGGAAAATTTTTGCAAATACATAAAAACATTTTTAGCTGGAAATTTGGAAACATACTTTTGAAATGTATTTACATATCCATACTAAAAGCTGGACCTTGGGGTCTTCTTAGAAAGCTATGGTGCCATGTAAAATTTTAGGCAAATCGCAAATTTTTGCATAAAAACACTTTATAAAATAACTTTTTACTTACTAATATAACTTCCTCTGTAATGACTCTTTCAACTGTGTGAAGGATTTGATTAGCTCGATTAATTATTTAGCGATAGAATTAGCGAAAAAAGGAATCAAATATGTACCATAAATATTGGTTTTGTTCTTAGATTCAGAATTATTGAATTTGCAAATATTTGTATATAAAAAACAGCACCAAGATGCGTCAAACTTTAAAGTCATTTTGCGCAAAATCTGAATAAATTGTCTAAACCTTATTACTTTTTTTGATGTCATGTCGTGTAATACAATTCAGAAGGAATTATTTATCCACTTTTAATTTTTCCGTCACGATTGAAAATGTAAATGCGTGTTCACCACTGTAATAAGGATCATTTGTAGAAATAGGAACGTGAGCAGAGACCTGAATTTTTTCTCGTCAGCCGTGAGTGAGTAGAAAATGTTACCGCTCTTGCTTACACGCTGATCTCTACATTCATAATAATCCATGCTAAAAGTACGAAAAAAATGTGAAACAACCTTTACCTGAGAAAAACAGTAACCAAATTTAATAAAAAACAATTGACACAAATACCAACTGAGAAAAAACTTCCTGAAAAAAATTTTGAAATACTTTTGTTTTGCTTTGAACAACGGAAGTATTAACTCTGGATTTTATTCTGATGACTTGAAAAAAATTATCAGAGATTGACACTCTAAAGATCACATATTATTTTGGCTAGATTTAGCAACCTGTCATTATGCCAAAAAGACGTAAGAATGGCTAAATGCAAAAAATATAAATTTTGTACCGAACTACGCAAATCCTCCAAACGTCCCAAAGCACGTCCAATTGAGGTCCTTAGGGGTCTTTTATGGTTAAAAGTGCATGAATATGGTTGGAAGCCAAATGATCTGAAGAATTGAAGATGAAGCATGATTGGAGGTATCAAGCATAAAATACGTTAAATAAAAGATCGCGTGTCCGTTGGTTCTCCACAAAAGGTGAATTAATAATTTATAGTCTATACTGTGTTATAAATAAAAAATACTTAAAAAAAAAAAAATATATTTTTGTAACTACAACCGTTTTAAAATTGTCCAACTACTAAAGTAGCATAGGTTAGCTGCATTAATCTTTATCCAAAAATAAAAAGGTGATCAAATATGAAAGGTACATTAATTGTCAAGACCATTATGTCAGTATGGAGTTAAGTAAAATTTATAGGATTTCACCATTTTTCTGCAACTCAAAGTATGTACAACCCCTTAAACTTTGTCTGCATCTGTTTAAAAGTTGTTTTTAAATATCTCCAGATCTTATTACATAAAGATATTACAACTGTATTATACAAATATTATAATTTCTATAAAAACCCATACAATTTTATAAATCTATATCAGAATTAAACGATCTGTTATAAGTGAATTACAAAAAATGAACTCTAAAATTGTGTGGCTGCTTTTAATAGGCATTTGTGCCTTTGTATTATGTACTAATGCACAAACATCCGGTTCAGAAAATACTGGTACAGGCTCAAGTGGAACTGGTTCAGAAAACACTGGTACAGGCTCAAGTGGAACGGGTTCAGAAAATACTGGTACAGGCTCAAGTGGAACAGGTTCAGAAAATACTGGTGCAGGCTCAAGTGGAACAGGTTCAGAAAATACTGGCGCAGGCTCAAGTGGAACGGGTTCAGAAAATACTGGCTCAAGTGGAACAGGTTCAGAAAATACTGGCGCAGGCTCAAGTGGAACTGGTTCAGAAAATACTGGCACTGGCTCAAGTGGAACAGGTTCAGAAAATACTGGTACAGGCTCAGGTGGAACTGGTTCAGAAAATACTGGTACAGGCTCAAGTGGAACTGGTTCAGAAAATACTGGTGCAGGCTCAGGTGGCAGTGGCTCAGAAAATACTGGTGCAGGCTCGGGTGGCAGTGGCTCAGAAAATACTGGTACAGGCTCAGGTGAAACTGGTTCAGAAAATACTGGTACAGGCTCAAGTGGAACTGGTTCAGAAAATACTGGCACGGGCTCAGGTGGCAGTGGCTCAGAAAATACTGGTACAGGCTCAGGTGGCAGTGGCTCAGGAAATACTGGTTCAGGCTCAGAAGGAAGTGGATCAGGAAATACTGGTTCAGAAAATACTGGTTCAGGCTCAGAAGGTAGTGGATCAGGAAATACTGGTTCCGGTTCAAATGGAAGTGAATCTACCACAACCACAACTGAAGCACCATCCTTAAGTGATAATGTTGCAACTTCATCCAAAAATGCAGCAGGTATCAGTTGCATTATCGATGCCGTCAACAGTCTACAAGATAGTGCTGCATATTTCCAATATCAAATTGAACTTTGTAGTACTGATGATTTATCTGACGCTGTTAATGTTTTAATTCAAACTATCCAACTCAACACCGACATCACGAACGTTGTCAACATCAGCCGTAACACTTGTAAAACTCCATCCGATTTGTGTTCTTCACAAATCCAGAGTGCAATGACGACATTAAGTGGAGCAATGGATGCAACTTCGACAGTGGTAAACACATTTTTAGACGACACTTACAGCGTTTGTGCAACCATGAGTCTAATTAACTACCAATTAAGTTTGCAAAATTTCGCAGCAGTTATTCAAACTTGCAGTGATATTGCTAAGACAGCAGCATAAACTAATGATTTTTTATGCAGAAACTTTTAATAAAATTATAGAATTTAAAGTAAATAAATCTATTTTTGAGCATTACAAGTAATTGTTTTTATTTAAGTACATATTTTTATGGCTTAGAGCTAGATTTTTAAAAACTAATTTTTGATTTTGAGTAATTATGTTATACACTGATAGAATTTTCCTTCATGATATTAATGATACAATTTCATAGAAAAAATTCATTCGATTTCATAAATTATCTCTTAAAAAATTTAACGAAAATTTTCTTTAGAGCTATGAAATTATTTCATAGACTTAATTTTTATATTTTTTTATATTTTTTAATAAAATTTCATTATTTCATTAATAAAGGGTCCGCCAAATAACTTTTTTTTTTTGAACTCCTGAACCAATTGGACTTTGTATGGCGTCATACCAAGGTCTTTATGCAAAATTCGTCTCAATGATGTCTCCGAAATGTTCAATTGTTGAGAACGACGGTGAATTGATGTTGATGGCGCTTCACGCACACTTTCTGCCACAACAGCAATATTCTCGGGTGTACGCACTGTTTTTGGCTTTTCACGCTTTGGTTTTTCGATGAGGATGCCAGTTTCTTTCACTTTTTTCACAAGATAACGAACATACGGACCATATTCGTTCAGCGGAAGGATAAAACTAATTATCTGTCAAATCAGACATGAGCTAAGTGTTACCATTCACGAAATAAGCACTAGTTGAAAAAAAAAAGTTAGATGGCGGACCCTTTACATTTTAAACTTTAGTTTTAAGATTTACTTTTCAAGTGTTCAACATATTTTTCAACGTGCTTTATTATTTCAATGAAGCCTTGCATTTATTTTGGATTTCTATGAAATTGTTAAAAAAATCCTATGGAGTGGTTCATTGGCTTAGTTCCAATGCATTTTCAAGACATTCTTGAAGAGTTTTATTAATTCAAACAACTTCTTAATATTAAAAAATTTTATGAAACTCTTTCATAAATTCCATAAACGCTTCATTGTTTCTACAAACATTGCATAAACATTGACTTTAATGTAACCTGTTTCATAGATTCTATGAAAAGTTTCAATGGACGAGTTCCAGTGACAATTTACATTAAAGCTAGGTAGAAATTCAATACTAAAGTGAAGATAATTCTCTCAATTTTGTCGGAAACACTTTAAAAATATTGGAAACTTTGTTATCTTATGTCGAAAGCAGGTTGCTTTAAATTTCGTAATGAGAATAACAATTTTTAAACTTGACGCATGTTTAAGCCTTGCTTACAAACCTGTTATTTTTTTTTTTTTTGTAAAGAACTATTTTTTGACAAAATATTTTTCTTAAAAATGTCAAACCCTAATGCATCCCAGTGCAGAAAAGCATTACTATATAAGTAGCTATATAAGTCCATGGTAATGGCAAGTACTTGCATTTCTCATTAGAAATCTCATTACTTTTATAAAAAATATATTTTTATTGAATTTTTTATTTTTTTTATAAATTGTAGAGTTGGGCTTAACCCTCGAACGGGTAAGGTTGCCTCAGGGCAGTCTTCATAAAATTTACCACAAATGCGTCAAATGAGCGTTTTATACTTAGAAATTAATATATTCCTATAGAAAACTAAATTTTCTAAATATTTTTCGTGTGCCATCCACGGTTTGGAAGCGAGAAAGCTTTTGAAATAAATTTTCAAAAACTAATTATTTTTAAAAAAATATAGTTTTCAAAAATCTAAAAAACCAATTTAAATTGACTAAAAACTCTTTATAATAAAATATAAGTAAGATTGAAGCTTTATCTTTAATAAGTCCTTACTTTAGTCCGAGGACTCACAGGTGGTACCGTCAAATAACTCCCAATGAAATAATTCCCAATTTTAATAAATGAAATAACCTCCAAAGAAAAAATTAAATAAGCCCCAACATTTGGGAGTTATTTCATAGTAATAAAATAACTCCCAACAAAGAATGAAACAACTCCCAATGAAAAAAGTCCCAAAAAAAATAAAATAATTCCCAATTCAAAAATATCGAATTCTGCGATTCGCGGCCGTGGCCGCGCCTATAGGACGCGAACTACGGTGGCACCGCATTACGCGAAACGCGGCAGCGCTGCAGGACGCGAATCGTACGCACCGCTTTCCAGAGGTGGCATGTCATAACGTCCAATGACATATGTCCATGGACGTTATGTCACTCGAAAAGTGTCATAATGTCCATGGACTTTATGACAATTTTTAATTTGACAATTTTGGACATTATGTCACGTTCAAATGTGGCATAGCGTTCAGACTTTTTAAAATAAAAAGATTAATAATATTTAGTATATCAAAACAATTTTTTTAAATATATGTATATCACATAATAAAACTAAACTTATAAATCGTATAATCGCACGCAGAAAAAACTTTATTTCGCGAAGCCGCCTGCCGCGTTCTACGGAGGAAAAACCCCTAAGAGCGGCCGAAGGCCGCCATACAGAAACACTTGTTTTTACAAATTACTTGATGTCTTAAAAATATAAGATTTCAACGGATTCGACATCTGATTTGAAAAACAAGTTATTCTACGTGGCGGCCTTCGGCCGCTCTTAAGGGTTTTTTCTCCGTAGAACGCGACAGGCGGCTTCGCGAAATAAAGTTTTTTCTGCGTGAGACACAAAAGAAACTTCAAAATTACTGATCTGTTTCCACACTGGAGTATAATGTCCATGGCATAATGTCCATGGACTTTATGTCATTCCATTTGAGGACATAATGTCACATTGCAGAATGTCATAAAGTCCATGGACATTATGACACTTTTCGAGTGACATAACGTCCATGGACATTATGTCATTGGACGTTATGACATGCCACCAAAATTACCAAAATTCTAGCAAGAACTGCGTTCCTTTTACTAAAATAACTCATTGTATTGCTATTATTTACTTTACTACAATTTTAAGACAAGAATGCATAAAATTTACCAAAATGTAATTTTAATAGAAATGAAATAACTCCCAACAAAAATGAAATAACTCCCAACGATAAAATCACATTTAAAAATTAAAATGAAATAAGTCCCAACAAATGTGAAATAACTCCCAATGACAAAAATAAGTGAAATAACTCCCAACAAAATCTGGTTGGGAATTATTTCATTTGGGAGTTATTTCATAACGAAATAATTCCTAACTGAAAATTGTGAAATAAGTCCTAACGCATTGGGAGTTATTTCATAATGAAATAAATCCCAATTTAATATGGAAAATTTTTGGGAGTTATTTAATTTTTTTTTGGGAGTTATTTCATTTGGGAGTTATTTCACGGTACCCTCACAGGTTGCCTCTAAAGGGCATCGTCTTAACTTATAAACTAATAGACGGATTTTTATGAAATTTTGCACGAAAGTAATTATTTGTACTAAAGTAATGCGAAGAGCAATTTGGGCTACTAACTACAAACATGCATAGACATAATAATGACATTTTGCCATTTATGTTTTTATGTTTTTATCTATCAAGTGTAACATATCGAGATAGCTCAGACGGTAGAGCGCTTGACTGACAACCTGAATTCTCACGTACGAATCCCAACTTTACAGTCCGTTGTATCATCATGGCCATTAAGATATGCCTTGGACTTTTTCATTCAATAAAATTTAAGTATTTTTCTTTTATAATACAAGTCAGAAGAAATTATTTGTCCACTTTTTATTTATCGGTCACGGTTGCCCTTTCTATGGAAATGCTCCTATATTCATGGTGCTTATTCAATTTTAATTCGATTTATAGATGTCTGTCTCTCCGTCCGTCTGTTGAAATGGATACCGCTATCGGTACTGCTAATTTGAAATGAGGGACATCTTCGGGAAAAGTTTCCCAGTGCAGAAGCGGCAATGTCTAATGCAAGCAATTTCATGCTAATACATGTTTGTAGTTAGTAGCCCACAATCGATTTTGACCAAATACTTTTCTGAATCAAATAATTTGCAACAAATAGCATCGATTTGTTGTTGCATATTTTATAATAAATGCATCCTTTTGCATATTTTGCTATAAATGCATATTTGTTGGATATTTTGGCATTTTTTGTTGCATATTTTGTATATTTTCAATTTAATTGCATATTTTTTCGTATTTTGTAAAAATTTAAATTAAGTTTTAATTAAAAATAAACAAAAGAAAACGTTTATAACCCCGAATAAAGCATATTTTTGTCATTTTTTAGACAGTTATATCGGATTTCATTTAAAAACCAACAATCTCAAGTAATAAATCGATTTTTAAAAAACCAAAATTGCATTACCATATAAGTGGTTGGAAATGGCAATTTCTTGCAATTGTCATTACAAATCGCATTACTTTTATATGGGGATGTCGTGCAAAATAAAGACATATCATTACTAAACATTACAAATATGTGGTTACATATTGATTACTTGTATGGACTAAAATAAGGAGTCTAGAAATAAATTTTTAATAAAACTAAATTTAATAAAAAAAATATTTTTTTATTGAAAATTTTTTTTTAATAAAATATGCCCACATTCCCGGACTCTAGGTTGTCAGTCAACCACTCTACCATCTGAGCTATCTCGACATATTGTACTTGATAGATAAAAACATAAATGACTTGCTAGCACAAAATTACATTACTTTTAAGCTTACAAAAAATCAAAAATAAGTAGTTATATATGTTCTTACTACTGTTGAAAAGTTAATGAGTCAAAAATGTTTAAAATAATGAAAAAAATAAGTACTTGGGGGTAACACATTAATAAGTACTTGGGGGTACACATTATAACTAGTTATTAGTAAGTCCTTATTAGTAGTGTTAAAGTAATGGTTTAATAACTGGTAGACCGAATAGTAATGACGTGTCCTTACCGTTTCTACACTGGGACTGGGATAATACCCTTATGATAAGTTTTAAAATATCTCTCGAATTTTAATTTCCATAGTTTTTGAATCAATGTTAAATATAAAAATGATTCTCCATAAAACTTCAAAAATAGTCTGTTAAAGTGTGTCTTTGCTAAATATTATTGTAAACTTAAACCGAATTTCCCCTTGCATTTCTTATTAAATCATTAATTTTTATTTCATTTTATTATTTTCAGTTCGCAGTTATGACAATCATGCCAAATGTGGTCTTGTCTGGGTACCCCATGTTGTTGCCTATCGATGTCGTACCTGTGGCATATCACCCTGTATGTCCATATGTCGAGATTGTTTCAAAAAGGGCGATCACACCAATCATGACTTTAATATGTTTTTATCACAAGCAGGCGGTGCCTGTGATTGTGGTGATACATCGGTAATGAAAGCAGAAGGTTTTTGCACTGATCATGGCATAAATAATCGTGTTAACAAAGAACCAGTACCCGCAAATCTATTGTCCGTAGCCGAGGCAATTATGCCAAAACTGTTATTTCGTCTACTGCAACATTTTCGTGAATACAGTGATGCCACCCCGCAAACATTTAATATAGCAGCACATTTATGTGAAGAATTCACAAATATGTTGATTGATCTTAACAATATGGGTGAAATAATGCGAAAAGTAATGACGAGGGCCCTAATTAGTCGGGAAGTGTATAAACAATTTGCCGATTCAAATTGCCTATCAGAGCGACATGCGAGGCTCTTGAAAAAGAATCGTGAAAAATATGAACATGCTCTTAGCCATTTTCCAAGACCCGAACCACCGGACGATTATAAACATTTACCGGCATTGGGCGAAAAACTAGTACATACCACACTCTTGGAAGAGTTTATATTTTGGACTTTTAAATTTGAATTTCCACAAAATTTAGTATGTTTCTTACTCAATATGCTGCCCGATCAAGATTATAAGGAACATTTGACCCGGACATTTGTAATGCATTATAGTCGTATACCCTCGGTATTGGAAATGTCCAGAGATCCGGATACTTTAAGTAATCGTGTCGTACACATGAGTGTACAATTGTTTTCCAATGAAAGTTTAGCTTTAAAAATGGTCAAAGAACTGTCACTGCTGCATGTTATGATAATAAGTTTAAAATTAATGATGTCCAAAATACTTATACAAAATACTTTACATGGTAAGTACAGGGTGCTTTGCCTTTTAATCATGTATGGTAAAAGATTCAATGAGGGTTTCGGTAAGGGTAACGCTAATTTCTTTTATTTAGGTACCGGTATTTTAGGGGTAACAATATATCAATTAAATCGGTAACGGTTTTTAGCGCTAACGGTATTTTACTTATTGCGGTAAAGGTATTTTAGCGGTAACGGTATTTAAGATATTTTGGTAACGTTATTTTAGGGATAACGGCTTTTCACTTATTTCGGTAACGGTATTTTAAGGGTAACGTTATTATAGTTATTTAGTTAATGTCAATGCACACCGATATTTTTTTAAGCTACATCATGCCCGAATTCCAATAATTGTCTAGTTTATGATCAAAATTTGGCAAAATATATCTATTTACAGCGATTTTTCTTTTCAGATCTTGTCAGATTATTTCGGAAGCGGTATTTAAAGAATATCGCTATTTTAATTATTGCGGTAAAGATATTTTAGCGATAGCGGTATTTTAGTTTTTTCGGTAACGGTATTTTAAGGATATTGATATTTTAGTTGTATCGGTAATGGTATTTTACGGATAACGGTATTTCAATTATATCGGTAACAGTATTTTAGCGATAACGATAGTCAGCTGAAATGGTTTTGAATCGATAAATGTATTTTAGTGGTAATAGATTTTCTCCTTAATAGATTTTCTCCTTAATTTCTTTTTTTTTGGCTTACAGAACCTTCTGAAAATTTCCATTTTGTTATTGACTGTACGCGGCAAGTTATGAAAGATCATTGTTATTGGCCATTAGTATCGGATTTCAATAATGTTCTTTCGCATGAGTCAGTGGCTTTAGTTTTTCTGCGTGATGATAATCTTATCGATATGTGGTTTCAATTTCTATCCATGCTTCAGGGCATGAATGTTAATGTTCGTGAGACTGCATCACATGTGGAATTTGAACCAAATTCATATTATGCTGCTTTTTCCTGTGAATTAGAGGCGAGTGCTTATCCTATGTGGTCGATTATATCGCATTTGCAGGATGGCAAACATGCTCATTTGGCTAAAAAAATTATAACCTATTGTATAAATATGCTGCATGAATGGTTGGATGCTATACATTTTCCAGAACCAAAAATAGCTCAAGTAAGTTGGGATTTCTAAATGTGAAATTTGTATTGGAAGCTAATTTTTCTCTCTATTTCTGTTTTTTTTTTTTAGGAGGAAATGCAACAAGCTTCATTTCATTTTCCCTTACATCGTTATTTAGCTGCTTTTGTTTGTCAAGCTGTTACAAAAATGGGCATGTCTTTGACCGAAGTTTTACCAACACGATCGTATATTTTACCATTACTAATGATGCATCCTTTAAGAGTACAGGTAAGTGATATTTTTATTAATTAATATTTTAAAACATATAAGCAACTTAAAATACATCGTTAAACGGCTCGCCGAAAGAGGATTTCACCCAAAAGAGGATTTAACACGAACATCAAAAATGTTTTTCTTGATTTTGTATTTGGGTTGTCTCACAACCATTTTGCTATAAAAATCTAAATTTTCGATAAAGCACTTTTGGCAAAAATCTGTTTTGATTTAGCAAAAACTCAAATTTTCCAATATTCTCGAAAAGTATGAGAGATACGAACCAAAATTATTTCCAATGAAAAATGCAGGGACCAAAAATAACAGTTGTTTTGGAATTTTGAAACAAAAAAACCCTATAGAGGTAAATGTCGGATAACAGATTCAAGTATACCATATTGATCCTTGTGCAGAAATCTGTCATAAAATGCTTTGCTTTTTAAAATTTGGACACCTCAAGTCCAAAATCTATAATGATATTGTCATATTAGCATACCACGGCTCTTCTCATACAAACAATGTTTGTTGGGATTCATATTTAAGGCTATATAGTTTTAAGTGATATAATGAAGCTGATTGTCAATCCTGTATGGAAAATTTAGTGGTACTTTTACATTTTCACTCATGACTTTTGAACCGATTTTGTTTCTTTTTCAATACCAAACTTTTATTAAGTGGAATGTTCAATATTTGTTGTCCCAATTTTATTGCTATTGTTATTCAATTCTAAGACAATTTAAAAAATAACTGACTACTGTCAAATCCTTTAAAAGCTGACTTACTCTCTGAAACTATAAATTATTTTAAAATTAAAAAATGTTTTAATTTGTGTATTCAAAATACAAAAATTGTTTTTTTGGACTTTATATATTTTCATATATTTAGTTAGAATATTGTTCTAACTCAAGTAAAAAATCTAATATGATATAGTCATATTAGATTTTATTTGTTGCTTTTTAAAAAGTTTGATCATTTTCATGATAAACAATACAATTGTTTCATAAGAAAACGATGGTTGGCTTATCATAATGACTCTAATTTGATATTCTAATATAACAGTATCATATTAGATTTTGGACTTGAAGTAGAACAATATTCTAACTAAATATGTATATGAATCTATAGAAAACTGAAAAAACAATTTTTGTATTTTTATAATACAAAAATTAAAACATTTTTGAACAGCATACGACGGCTTTTCTCATACAAACATTATTTGTTAATATTTTTTATTGTTGTTTTTCTAAATAACTATATTGTAAAAACAATATTAATAATTTTTTTTTAAAGATTTATGTAACTTTTTATTTCAAATTTGTTACATATTTAGTTACTTTGTAAAAAGCAACTTCAAGTGATGAAAAGGGCATTTTAAAATTTTAAATTATTTTTTTTGGATTTTTTTTATAAAAAAAACATGATTTGAAAGCATTGTTACCCAGACAGAAAAATACAATCGACACAGTGTTGGCAAAGCATCGGTGATGGTCGGTTATGCGTTGGCAGAACGCGGGATTAACAATATTGACAGTATTGTCCTGTTACCCGATTGATAACAGTGGCCAACCGTTGGTTTAAACGAACTTGCCACGGTTGGCATAACATTCGTAATTCAAAAAATCTTGTGCTTTTAAAATAGCTAAAATTAAATTAATTTTGTAAAATATGTGTAGTAAAACACATTTAAAAAGCAGCAATACAGTTCGGTCTTAGTATTATATTTAAATGTGTGAAATATAACAAAATATAAAAAAATGCTTCTAATTGGTTGTAGTATTGGTAAAAACAATATTGGCAAAGAATTTGGCATGCTTTGCAAACAAAATAGTGTTTTCCTAGTACAATATTAGTTGTACTTAACACGGTGTGTTTTAAAACACACCGTGTTTTTATTTTTAACACGGTGTGTTTTACAAAAATAGCATTGGTTTGCCAGTACTATGTTTTTTTGGTACGGTTGGCAATTTCTATCTGGGTAGGAATCTAGAAAGAATCTGCACGACGGACACGATTACTAAAGATTAAAAAAAAGTAAATTTGTTCATTCCGAGCACGTATACTGTCAGTTTTTTCCACTCACATTTCGATTTGTGCCAACTAAAGTGCTGTATCCATTCGGCCTTAACTTAAATCAAATACAATATTTTGATTAGCTTATATCGAATACTTAAATCGAAAAGGCATTACAAAATAGTTAATCACTTAAAATTTTATGGAGCAAGCAAGATTTTCATAACCTTAAAAAGCATCCTTACAAAATTTATTTTAATTTGTGAATTTTAAAGTATTTTTTTTTTTTTTTTTTTTTTTTTTTATTATTATTCTTTTAAATAACCGAGCCCAGAGGGCCATATATGGCTAAAAAATATCTACTACACAAGACTACTGTATTATATAAATAAAAAAAAAAAACTATAAATTTAACAATATAATTAATATAAAATAGTATATTATTATAAAAGAATAAAAACTTTAGAAGTTAAAAGAAAGAATAGAAAAACTATATATTATATTTAAATGAATAAATTTTAAATTAAACAGTTTTTAAAAGTAACAAAAAATAAAAATAAATATATAATAATAGACACAAACGTATATAATACTCCTCATTTATCCTTCTTAAAAAAAAATGTCCCTAATGAATATAGATGCGTTCAAATATCAGATGTACACTAACAAATTTAATAAATTTGTGAATAAAAAGGTTTAAACATTGATATAACAGGCATATTCTCTAAGCTTGGCCCTAAATACATTGACAGAAAAGTCAAATTTTCTAAGTAATAGGGGCAACGAATTCCAAATTTCAGCTACCCTGTACTGAAAAAATCGTTGAAGTATTTAATATGATTTCCTGCAAATAAGTAACCCTAAACTCACGACAAACTAAATTGATTAGCCGAGAAAAAAATATATTTTTTTTTTCATTTCGAGCCAGTACAGCGGCAGTTTTTTCCAAACACATTTCACATTGTGACAACTAAAACGCGGTAGAATTCCGCCAAAAGATAAATTATTAATGCGGATGGAGGATTTAGCATGCTTAAACATCGGCAAACACACGCAAAAGTTAAACACCTTGACAAGCTTGCTTAGTTTGAATGCCGATATATGATTTATATACTCTTTGATGCACTAATTCCACATCAGGCATCCTAATTTTTCCATCACGTCACAATTTTGAGAAAACCGCGATTAAAGTTGTCATAAATAGCAATTTTGGTGCCTTTTAAAGCCTTTTATTATACGATTAACGATTTCTAATGTTAAAAATAAAGATATACATATATTTATAATACACTTTACTCTTGAAGCTACCACAATGTAATTTTCTAAAACTACTTGCGTAAAGATACATTAATAAAATGGCTTCGAAAAAAAATAAAAATACATTTTTTATATGACATTTGAGAAAAAAGAATTACATATAATCTCCTAAAGGTATCCTCTTAAAGATTCTTTATCAAAATGTATTATTTGAATTTTATATAAAAAAAATTAACTTTAACAATTCAAATTGTTTTTTAAATTAAAAAAAAAAAAAAACTAAAATAACAGAAATTGTTTAAGTGTTACTAACAAATAACTGTTATTTTATAAATCGCCTTTTAAAACTATGCTAAAAATCCTTTATTATTGAATGAAATATTAACACTGGTCATAAGTAAAGAATATCACCACAAATTTACAATTTAAAGTATTAATAAGTGATTTTTCATACAGAAAAATCAAAATAACTGTTATTTTTAACAGTAGGGTAAAAATAACTGTTATTTTTTAACAGTAGGGTAAAGGTTTGCAGGTTGCCAACCCCCATGTATTTCGGCATTCCAGCGGTGTAATGCCCTAAGCTCCGACTGGAATCGACGTAACTAGAGTAATTAACACTTTCAATCTACTTCTGGAGCGAATATACGCAATATCGCAGTTTTTGCATAAGAAAGTGTAAATTACTATTGCTTACAAATTTAAATATCAAAATTCTGGTTTTTGTCCTGTACTCATAAATTAAAAGTTTTTTTACCGCAAATTCAAGACCAATATTTTTTCTGTGTTTATTTTTCAATAAATTTTCATAATCGATGCAGAATTCCAAACATATTGTCAATTTGCAATTTTATTTTTTTAATAATTCTAAATCTCCATCAGAATGTAGGGTGCCACCTTTGAACGATTGCAGGTAGCCACCTCCCCTATTTTTCACTTTTTTCGCAAGATTAGGCCCAAAAGCCGCAGAAAACTCACTACATTTATAAACAGTGGAAAAGTTTACCGATTTTTTCGCTAGATAAACAAAAAATATTCTGAAACCATTTTTACAATGTATTTTTTCTCTAAAACATATTTATAAAAGGAATACTATGCCTTTATATAATCAGCAAATTTACTATTAACCTTTAGATTACACTACTTGACAAGGTTTTTACACAAACTTCCCGAAAAAAATGATTTTCATTGAATTCAATTTTGATTGAGTGATATTTCCCAGCAAAACCACACATTACCAAATAATGGGTAAAGTAATGTATCGCCATAGGGCTTCACTCATTACAATACACCTTACTTCACTGATGAATTTTACAGGCGATGAGCCTAAAAGTAATTTATGGACCCATTACTTTGTAGGGGGTAAAGTAACTGGTTACTTATTTGGTTACATGGTTGGAAAAAGTAATGGGTATATAAATAGATTTTCACAAAAAAAACAAACAGTATTAAAAAAGTTATTACAAACATTTTTTTTAAATTAAATAAATAATCTCGCTGTGATTCGAACTTGGGTTCCTGTGGTTGTTAGGCGAGCACTCTACCCACTGAGCTATCGTCACATATAATAATAAGTTGCTTAAAATGTAAATGAATTGTGCTTGGATTTTCCGTTTGTGATGTTTAAAATATATACCTTTCCCTCATGCTTTCAAAAAATCACAATGTAATGTGTCTAAATATAGATTTTCAAAAAATATTTAAATTATTACTTTACGTTTATAGTTCATGCATTATGTAATTGATGATCGGTAAGACATTATTTTTTGTTTCAAAATAATGTAAAAGGTAATGATGTATCATTACAAGGTAATCCATGAGTACACAATTATCGGTAACTCATTACATTTTGTTGGAATATAATGATACAGGTAAGGAGTATACATTACAAGGTAATGCATTACTTTATCGCACCCATTACCAAAGTTTTGCTGGGTTACTTTGTCATTTCAATTACCTTTGAGCTAAAAAAGATATTTTCAGTGATCATTTTCTATACTTTTTTATTATGGCAGTGCACTCCACGATCAACCGAACCGGTATAAAGTATTTTAATGCATTGCTTGACGCAATTAAAGCTATCAAATAAGCACCGACTTTTTCTAATTTTGCTTCTTGCTGTTTCTGTAGGGTTTTAATGAAGAACAAAGAGATGGTGGTGGTCGAATATGTGTGCAGTACCCAAACACTACTTATGACTTGACCATCATTAAATTACAATAATTGGCATATTCGTTTGCTCTAAAACTTCATTTCAAATATCAAGACGACATGAATGCAAAACAGTATTTTACGCGAAATGTGCCAATATGAGCTTCATTGTTTACATATGCCAGAACTGCGATTCCTATGATGATTTGGAATGAATCCATACCATTTTACATATTAAAATTTTTATGCTGATTTTTACAAAACTTTGTTATGTTCGCAGCCACCAAATGCAAATAGAATCTGAAATTGTTATTATATTTTTCTTAATCAGGTTTTTTTCTTGAATTTTTCTACATTTTAAGCAATTTTTATGGGGTGGCAACCCTTGTTTTAAGGGTCGATTTTAGGTACTTTTGAAATAAATAAAACTTTGAAATAAAATTTTTAATTTTTGTAAATTCAAATTATTTCTAACTCAGGATTGTGAATTGATATTTTCTCTTGCCAACCTATGAATATGACACCAATACGTTGTTAATGGCGTTAATGATTAGATATAGGCAAAAATGCTAAAAAGTGGCAACCTGCAGGGCTTTCCCCTAATTCTAAAAAGTCAAACATAAAATTTATTAATAAGCGTTTTGTTTAAAAAACAAAAATAAATCTACTTTATGTTGTTTTAAAATTAAATTCATAATTGTTAGGGTCTCTGGACAAAGAAGCGTTGGTGGAGGAATGTACTTTAAATTTCATCAAAATTTAGAAACCTAAATTTAATTTAGCCAGAGCGCCTAAATACTTCTTTAGGCTTCGAAAATATTCTAAAAAGCAATATCCAACATAAATATAACACTTTAAAATACATTTTGTTTTTTTTTTTTATTGATAATCAATTTATTTTTCAAGATAATTTTATTACTTTTTCTACATTCTACAAACTTATTATTTAATAAAAAATATGTATTCAAAATTATAGCAAATTATATTTTCTTTATAATGTAATTTCTATATTTGGCATTATTTAATGCTTACATTTTTCAATTGTTACTCACATAATGCTTATCTTTTTGTATGATCATTATTTTTTATTATAATTGTTAAATATTACTTCATTTATTTTACTTTCTTAAAAAAAAGTTGATGAATTTAAAAAAAAAAAACTACCATTATTTTGTTTTGAAAAATATAATATAAACTTTTTTTTGATCGTTTATCACTACTAAATTTATAAAGAGTTAGACAATTTTAAATAAAAAGGAAGGGAGCTAGTGTATAGCGAGCTAAAATAATATTTTAAGTTTGACGTGGTGTTTGAATGTGAGGAGCAAAATCATAAGTCATAAGTTTGGGTGCTACGAAACCACCAAAACCAGGTCTACCCTTATGATAGACACCAATACCAGCTAAAGGCACAGATGGTCTCGAGACAACATCCTGAATAGTCAATAAATGGTACAGTCGATTGAGCAGCATCCTTATACATGCTTGAGGCGGTAAATTCAATATATTGATTATGACGTGAATCAGGAACGGATTTAGCTACAGTACGTATGGGTTGATCTGGATCACTCAATTCAATTTTAGCTCTGAAATTTAAAATTAAAGTTAGAATAATGTATTCAATGATTTATTAAATGAGTGACTACATTACCTTCTATCACCACTAACATCTGTATTATCATTTGATTTCCAAAAACTATTCTCTTGTGGACTTATCAAAGTTCCCCTTTCAAAACTAAATTCACTTAAACGGGCTTCCAAATTCATATGGGCTCCCACTACCCTAAAACGTACACCGGTTACCACAAAACTCTTATCTTCTGTATGTATGTCATCCAAATCTATAGAACGGGCACCATAGCTCAGTGTATAATAATCTCTATTATTATGGACACCCCTTTCATTTAATGTATAATTATCAACTGGTTTCCAAGTCAAAGTAGATTCATTAATCATGCCTCTGGGCGAGAGTTGTCCTTCTTGTATTTGTAAATGGAATACACGATTTTGTTTAGTAAACCGCAAACCAGTTACGACCTCTATAAAAAAAAGTTTTGAACATTGAAATTCATGTGTAAATTTTGTTTAAAGGTTAAGGTTTCAATTGCAACTTACTTGTTTTCATTAACATTTGATAAAGTTTCACGTAAATTGAAATAACGATCCGTTTTTGTACTGTATTGATCATCACAATAGCAGAAACAATAGGTACAATGCCAGAATAAATAACGCCACCATGACTCGACCTAGAACAATTCAAAAGCAAATTAAATTTGAGTCTATAAAATATTTCAATGTCAGCAGAATTAAAAAATTTTGAAAATTTGATTCGTTTATCTACTAATAATCGAAGTAAATGAAGTTTAATAAAATTTTTATAAATATCCACTATTTCGTAAGTGTTTAATTTCATTGATTTATTCAAAAAAAAAAAAAAAAATATATTTAATATTTTATTGTGAAAAATTAAATTTTTTGTATAAATAACAAATCATCTACAATTTCAATGTGGATATGAATTTCAATTAAATAAGACATTTTATTTAAATATATGGAAAAGCCTAAACAAATACTTGGAAAAGTAAAATGTTTTAATACAGGAATGTTTCCAAGAGTTTAAAATATCGTATATTGAAGGTTGTATATATTGTAGATTGATGACTTTTTTAAATATAAAAAATATCGGATTTAACAATATTTTGTTATTAATTGACAACAAATTAAATAAATAATGTGACTGTGAAAAAAATGTTTTGTGATTTTTTTAAAATTCATATTCTTTTTAAAACAAATACGCGAAATGTCTTATAAATAATGCGGATGTATAATCAATGTTTTTAATTAATTGAAATGCGGATATTTCTGTAAATATGGATATATATTTTAATGCTGATGTTTTTAAAATACTTAGAACACTGAATATTATAAATTATCCGGAAAGTCCATACACATTTAATTGCGAATATTTTAATATTAGTTCGATAAAAATTTCATTGAATTAAAGTTTTCAAAAAAATTGCAAAAAAAAACTACATTAACTGAAAAAATATACATACTACCTATAATATAATGCAGATGAAGATATTTCTTTTTTATTATTATTTATTAATAATCATATAATTACAAATTATATCCTAATACCCTAACCGAGCACTAACTACTATGGTTTTCGGCTCGTTGTAGCGATAAAAACAGTGCCTCTGGGGTGGGAATCGAACCCACGACCCCTGCACTGGTAATATAGCACGCTACCAACTAGCCTACCGGGGCGCACAGAAGATATTGAAATGCGGATATTTGTTGAAAAATATAAAAAAATGTCGAATTTTTTTAAATTACAAAATATTGATATTTTAGTGCGGATTTTAAGTTAAATCTATGAAAAAATAAAAACAATCACAGTAGGTATATTATAATTACAGAAGCCAAAAAAGCAAAATTTAATGCATTTAACGCAACAACAAAAATAGTGTAGAAAAAGCCAAAAGCTTGGAAAAACAACATTAAAAAAAGTTCAAAGTTAATAGAAAAATAATATGCATTTTATGTATAAAAATAGAAATTGAAGTTAGAAAATTAAAAAAAAAAACAATTAAAAGCTCAAAAATCTTAAGAAAAAGCTATTTTAAAGCTCAAAATCGTTAAATCTAAAAAAATAGCAATAAATAAAGCACAAGTGGGTAAAAAAGCAAATAAAAAACATATTTGTCTACACTGATTATAATATTAACGATTTTTTTTTAATTCTGTATAAATTTGCCATTCAAAATTATAAAAAATTAAAAGGTAAAGTGATTTCAGAATATTTTATAATTCTCAGAATATCCGCGCAAAAAATGTAAAAAACTTGGTAAAAACACTTTTTGTTTTTTAAATAATATTTTATGGTCAACAAAGCATTTTAAGTCAGAAAATCTTAAACATGCATAAAAATCTGAAGAAAAAGCTAAAAATAAATCACAAATGGGTAAAACAGTAAAAAACAAATTATTTGTCTTCTCTGATTATAATACTAAAGATTTCTTTTTAAATTCTTCATAAATTTGACATTAAAAATTTTTAAAAATAGAAGGGTAAAATATTTTCAGAATATCCGCTCATAAAAGAGTAAAAAGCTTGAAAAAACACAATTGTTTTTAGTAAAAGTTCAAAGTTTGTAGAAAAAAATATTATTATATGGATAAAAAAACATTTTAAGTCAAAATCTTAAAAAAGCTCTAAACTCTGAAGAAAAAGCTATTTTAAAGCTCAAAATCGTAAATTCAAAAGAAAGTAAAAAAGCACAATTGAGTAGAAAAATCATATGTTTCTTCTTGAATTAAATATAAACGATGTTTTTTAAATTCTATATAAATTCGACAAAAAAATTTTTAAAATATTTTATAATTTTTAGAATATTTGCGTATATTACGTGTGCCCAAAACTTTTATTTGGTTCGATTTCGACCAATGTACAAATTATTATTTACTTAAATTTTGAATAAAACTAAATTAAGTTGTTTACGAAATTTTCACTTTCCCCCTAAAGTGATATTCAGAAAAAGCAAGCCCGCATGGTTTAACAAGGGAAAATATTTTAAAATAAAACATGTCCCAAACATTCGCCATAAGTTTTTTGGGACAACAGATATTTAAATCCTTATTATATGCACAAATTTAAAACAGACTTAGAAACCAATTAAAATGTTTAAAATTTACTTGTTGTAAAGAAATATTCTATTCATATCCGTATGCAGATATTAAAGTTAAAATTATTATAGCATTCTTTTTAGTATTTTACAACCAAATAGTTTTACAAAAAAAAAAATGTCGCAAGTTTTTTAGAAGAGTCGTCCTTACTTTTTTAAAGTATTTTTGTTTTACTTACCGGTGTTCTACCCCGTGGACATGATGTAGCCTTTCCCAAAGTTACACCATTTTCATATTCAATATACTCATAACGTCTAACACTATCGCGGGCCTAAAAAAAAAACCAAAATATATAATTAATAAAATATATTTTTTTTTCACCATTTAAATATTTTCCTACCGATGGACATACTGACATATCTGAATCAAAATAACGACAATTATGTATATGTCCCGAACAACGTTCTTGTCTAGCACAAAATTTATCCTTGAAACATCCTTCATTTTTGGAACGTTCATAATTGTCACAAGTGTCCCAACATTCACGATTATAATTCATATCGACTTCATTTTCAATATAACCCTGCAGCAGACGTGTTACCTCTTCATATGTTTTACCTTGAACATATTTTTCGGGATCACAACGCCAGACAATACGATCAGCACGATTCATAACTTCACGTAGTAAACGTATAGTTTTTTCAGTACGTTTTTCAAAATCACTGCGCATTAGTTCAGCTTCTTGTGTGAAATTTCCTGTAAAAAAAAAAAAATAAAAAAATCAGTTATACTTTTGTTTGTTAAAGTTTATCAATAATTTTAACAAAATTCTTGTTTAGATACGCACCCTTGCCATATACTCTCAACATCATCCATGAAAATTCCATCATTGTGTAACCTTTTAGTTCCGTTAATGCAATATCCGTATATAATGAATATATAAATTGTTGTGTAGATTGTTGATTTAAACATCTTTCCTCTTTAGAAGCCTAGAAATTTTGAAAAAATCAACATTTAGTAATATTTATTGTAAAAATTTCTTCAAAGCCGCTAATTTAAAATGATATTTTTATAGTCTCCAATTAGCATTTTCAAATTTTTAACTACTACGATTACAATCGATTATTTTTTCTATATTTTTTTGTGTAAAAATTCACAGGTGTTTTGTGAAATTCTTATAAAATATTAAATGCGGTTTTATTAACGTTTAACTGTTTCGTCACTTTTAGAAAAATTATTGAATGTGGTATACAATGGATTTTTTTTTTTTTTTGATTTGTTATGAATAATGGTTTAAAGTTAAATAATAATTCTTTATAAGAATTAATTTTAAAATTTAAACATTCTAGATTCTTTAAAAAAAATTCTTATTAGAAATATTAATTAATAGAATTATTTTGTACAAAATTGACGAGAAATTTATGTTTTATTCATCTGTTTTATTAACCCTTTCAACCTTGTACACTACGGTAACATTTTTTAAAAAATATAAAAAATATGATAATTTTTAATATTTTTCTTTAGATATGTTCATTAGGATCTCTTCATTAGGAAAATATACACGATTTTCCATTTTATTTCAGATTTATTAATCGTATTTCAAAAAATATCAATTTTATTTGAGTTTTATCAATTGTTTTTCAGAAATTATTAATTGTATTTCAGAAATATTAATGAAAAACTTTTAATAATTTCAGAAATACAATTTATAATTTCTGAAATACAATTGATGGTGGCTAAGAAACAATTGATAAAATCTGAAATACAATTCATAATTTCTGAAATAAAATTGTTAAATCGGAAATACAATTTCTAATATAAAATTAATAACTTCTGAATACAATTGTTGTAGGCGCGACATTTCTTAACAAAGTCCTATTTTTTTAATCAGTCTTTATCTCCAAAACTAACAAAGCTAGACCCTCGAGATCTGGCACGTGGATTCATTTAATGAACATTTTTGGTTATTCGAATGTTTTAGTGATAAAAATGGTCTGAGAAGTTTCAAAAATTTGATTTTCAGACCAATGTTTTAATGGGTATGAGGGGGGAGTGGGAGTTTAAAGCTTTTTCTTTCTACTTTAGGCACCACTAACAAGAATTTGATGCCAAAATAGAAATAAATTCACAAATAAAATGTCGGTAGTGAAGGGATTAAATGTAAAAACAGTTTTTATTTATTTCATTAATGTTGTGAAAAATTAATTAACACAATTTAAAAAAAAAAATTCTTTTATTTTACGAAAATTTTCATTAATTTAATGAAAATTCTTTGTGGTTTTATTAAAACCTTCATTCATTTTATGAAAATGATTATTCATTTATGAAAGTGTTTATTAATTTTGTGAAAAGTTTCTTTAACTAAATGAAAAATTTCATTGCTTCAAAGTTTCACGAAATTTCATAGATTTGATGAAGTTATTCATTAATATAATATAATTCTCTCAGTGTAGGAAAAGTTTTTTGTATTATAATCAAACAATGTTTCAACTAAAAAATTAAGATCCTTAACAATTGTCTATACTTAGATAAAGCTTTTTTTTTTTTGTTTTTAAACCCCAAAAAGTGTTAAATCGAAATTTTGTATATTTTTTCAAAAAACCCTTTGAATTTTCTAATTCTAAACTTTTTTCGAAAAGAGCTTTTGTACAAAAAGCTTCTTCTAATATTCAAAAATCCTGAAAAGCGTACTTTGTACATGTAACTACTACTTTTAATACAGCGAAAAATTGCAATACAAAATGTAATCGAAGCTTCACAATTGTAGTAAAAAAAAGTTCGAGTTAACGAAAAAAACAAAAATAACACTTTTTGAAAGAAATTTTTTATCTTTCATTGAATTTTCGAATTATATTTTTTTTTTTCTTAAAAAAGAGCTTTTGTACAAAAAGCTTTTTCAAATCTTTACCAAAGATACAGAAATATTGGTACTCGATAGAAAGAGATTGACTTTCAAGTAAAACAATTCTAAAATTTGTTTAAGATTCTGAATAGCTTGGGCCCTTAAAAAAGTTGGTGGAATAATAGCTCCCTATATTTTCAGATATTCAAAGAACATTTTCTTATAATCAAAAACTTATTTCTATAAAAAAAATACTTTAAAAGTTACAAAAACAATTTTAAGAAAAACTTTACAAGTTTCTACACTGAGAGAATTATCTACATTGTATGAATGAATTTTTGCATTAAATCAGTGGAATTGTGCTGGAATGCGTTCAATGGAATTTTTCATTAGGTTAATGCAAGTTTTTATAAAATTGTATGAAAAATATCAATTTATTAATTAAAAGTTTCATACATTCTATGAAGAAAGAAAGCTTTTCATTAATTTCATTAATTCACTGACAAATTTCATTATTTTTCGTCAACCAAAATTCTTTATGTCTAAAAAGTCATTATAATAGCTTAATTCAAAACTTCTTAGAAAGGTTTGAACAAAAAAAATGTATTTTAGAAAAACGTTAGAAGTTTCTAAAAGCCTACATCAAAATATACCAGTATTCAGTTTTATTATTTGACTCATTGAATTAGGTCTCTAATTATTTTAATCTTAAATCTTAAAATTTTTCTTAAAAAAAGCTATCTTAATTTTTTTTTAAAGAAAAGCTCTTTACTAAAGCTCTTATCTTGTAAACTTTTTCATACCTTTTCTTTACTTAACTGAAATTAAAGCTCTAAAAAGCTTCTAGGTTTTCAAAACACAAAACATATATTTCTTTTTACAAAAAAGATCTTATCTAGTTTAGTTTTAATTCAAATCTTTTAAATATTAACTATATAATTTATATTTTAAAGAGCTTTAGAAAATAATTAAAAATAACTTGTGAAATGTGAAAAACTTTTAAGTTTTTATACAAGAAGTCACACAACTTAGGGAAAATTTTTCACAATTTTTTAGTTAAATTTTCTTTTAAAATATAAACCTTTTTAAGAATTGTATGGAATTTGGAAAAGTTTAATTTAGTTAACACAGATCTTTTCTTTTTTTTTCCTTTTCTATTGTTAATTTTTAATTTATGCGGATGATTAATATATTATCTATATTTTTATACCTACTACATACTTTTAAAAGCATTGGTACACAAGTTTTTCGTGATAAAATCAAAAGAACAAATTATTTTTTTAAGTATTTTAATCATATTATCTGAGCCTCTACAATAAGTACACTTAAATAAAAAATAGCAAAAGAAATAAAACTCTTTATATCCCAATTTCAAATTGTTCTACAACTTTTAATAACTTTCGTTTTTTTAGTTAAGTCAAAGTTTATTTTCAAATCGAACCGAAAAACGTAAAGGATAATAAAAAATAAATTTCATTAAAAATTACTATTTTTTTTAGTAAAAAAAAAGATCTGATTTAAGCAAATCGATGTCGCATTTTTGGGATAACTAAAATTTAACTAAATTTTAGTAACATTTTCTGATTTATCTTAATTCTTTAATTTTATTAAAAACTTTGCTAAAATTAGCTAAACTGTCTGCGGGACTAAAAAAATACTGGTCTGTAAAATAACGGTTTTTTTTATTTGAAACTTTAACAGACTTTTTTATTTGAGTGTAGTTATAAAAACAAAATTTTTTTTTGTTGAAATAATATGAAAACCCTACAACACTTTAATTATATTTTCCCTATATAGGCAATTAATATTTTACATGTTTTCTATCAGATTTTCTTTTGTCACACGCTAAAAATCGTTTAAACAAAAAAAAAAATAGTTTTAAAATTATAAGTACTATTTTCAAATAAATCTAATTAAATGACAAACAATTAATAACTAACCATCATAGCACGATAATACATTGTCTGTTTCACCATTATCAATTCAATATCCTGAAATATACGTCCCATTGAAAATGTTCGATCATTACGTAAAATATTTTCCATTAAATCTTCCAAATCGTGTGTACGTGTCAATTCCACACTATTCTCTTGAGAATTTATAATACGCTTAAAGGCACCAAATAAAGTTTCAATTTGTTGTAGATCACGTTCTAAAATACTCCATTCGTAATGATTTAATATTTCATATTTGCCCGCTGACCATGTCGACTTCATATGATCATTAACAAATAAACGATGTGAATCGATAATTTTACGCATTTGTTGTTCGGTATTGCGAATATTTTGTGAACGATTCAAGTGTTGCCATAAAGATTCTTCTAAACTTAAATATTGTTCGCGTACCGCATCAATTTCAATGGGCGGATTAGAGCGAGGCATTAGCGAGGAGGAGGAGGAGGCAGCCGATGCCACCTCTATTGTTATTATTATGGGTAAACATAGTAGTAGAAGTGGTAACAGTATTATGTTTCCAAATAAAGCCATTTTAAATTTGAATATGTTGTTTGGTTCACCGGCTTTTGTTATTTTTTTTAGACGTCACCAGTACGTGAATGTTTTTTTTAATTAATGTTTTATATTTGTTTTATATTTATTCTGTTTGTTTAATTTTTTTGTTCAGCTTTCTTTTTAATATTTATTTATTTTTTTTTTTTGTCTTATATGCAAAAGTTCAAGAATGCCATTAAATATTTTGTTGATAATTCTAAAAACGTTAATATATTAATTAATATTTCTTTTTCTTTAATTCCAAGAAATTTAAATGTTTTCAAAGACCACCATTGCTACAAAAATTTCTTTTCGCCAATTTTTTTTTCTCAAACTATTTTTTGTAAAAACCTTTCTATACTAAATGAATTATATTTCCGCGAAACTATATTTTTGAAAATTTGTATTTTTAAAATCAAAATAGCATCCCTAGATTTTCGGAATCGATTCCTGCCTTTAGAAAATAAAACTTATGAATGACAATGATTAATTTAAATAAAATCGACAAAAGCTAAAAAAAAGTATTTGATGATGAAAATTTGTTAACGAAATCGTTACTTGTGAGAGGCGTGGTAGAGAAGAATGAGTGTATTTTCTAAAAATCATAACTACATTGTAAATTTTCAATTTTTTCTGAATCAGATTTCGTTTATTCGTTATTTCTTACACTCAAAGCAACTTTTTTTATCATAATTATCAAACTTTTTTCACAGAGAGAATTTTAGTGCACGAAAAAATAATGAAAATTTTCAGTTATCCAATGAAACTTTTGATCACAATGTCAATGAAAAACTTCTTTAAATTAATGAAAAACTTTATATATTTTTTTAAACTAGTTTTATTAATGAAACTTCTTCATTGAGTAAATGACATTTTTTATATATGTATATTTATTATAAAATTTTATGTAAACTTGCATAAACTTTATGAAAAGTTTCAATGGGGGAATTTTACTGATTTTATGCAAAAATTCATTAATATTTCATGCAGATAATTCTCTCAATGTATTAGTGAATTAATTAAAATTTTTATTATTTTATCAAAAAGTTTTTATTAAAAAAAAAATCTATATAAAATAACGTTTCATAAAACGCTATAAATAAAAACAATTTATTGAAATTGTTTAAAATTAATTATAAAAGAAATTCGTTTTTTAAGCTGCTAAACTCTGTTCCTTGCAATTCTCTTCAAGTTTTCTGTTTTTATTTACTAAACCCATTTTACTCTCTTCAAGACTCGATAATTTTACACAGGAGTGCGATATAACAAAGCAGTAAAAAGCATATGATAGCTTGAAGCTTTGGCAGGGTTGCCATATATTAATTTTAAAAAATACAAGTTTTGCAAAGTTATTTACATATAAAAAGAAGACCGTTGTTAAAAAATGTATGTGTTGATTAAAGTGCATTTTGTAAACTTTTTTGAATAAAAAAAAAATATGTTTGAAAATTCAGTAGACGAAATTCCTTGGGACTTGACAAAAAGATCATTCATATCAGAAACTTTAGTCTTGAAAAAATGAATAACTGTAAAAATTTTCATAAACACAACGGCAAATACATAAAAAAAACAATCTCCCACAAATGCTGTAAAATTTTCAAAGCAATTGCCAAATTATCAGGATAAAAATTACTCTAAACATATGTTTTGTGTAATATTTTATAGCGTTGCCAATATTGACAAATTTTGCAAATAGTACTAAAAAATGCAACTCTAAATAAAAAATATATATAAATATTAAGCAACAAATTATATAACTAAAATTATTAAAAAATAATTGAAAAAAAAATTTGAATAAAAGGAGAAACACATCCAAAAAGTGGATCAATGCTAAATTACTCTGATAAATTAAATTTTTGACTGATAATCGAAGTTTTGAGGTATGAAAACATATTTTAGAATAAGCAAATATAGATCCTACCTGGGTTATTGTGAAATGAAGGGGTTATCTTATAACTTGATTTGGAATGCAATCATAATTGATAATAAAAAAAAGAGGTGCTTACATCAGCTTTAGAGTAATTTAGCAATTTTCTAGTTTTGCAAGAGAAAATTTTCTGAAATACCCTTAATATTTTTAAATTTAAACAAAAAGCTAGGAAAAATGTAAAATCTTATTCAAAGTATTTTCAATGATAAAACCTTTTTTTATCATTGAAAGAATAAATATCAAAGCGAAATTCAATTGGGCACAATTCAATATAATTTAAAAAAATTAAAGAATTTAGATTAACCGCCAGAACATTATTCAACCAAACTTTGCAAATATATAGAACAATACTTCATACTTGGACAGAATATGACAGAATAGATGGTTGCAGATATTTAAAAAAATTTAAGAAATCTTTACCCAAAAATATGTAAACTTTTAACTTAACCGATTTTTCAATTTTTTTTTCGAAAAATATTGTGGTTTTTGATAATTTTTTTTTTAAATTGATATATCGCAACTCAGACGTTATAATTTTTATAAGTTTGGTAATATTTTATTAAAATCTAGCCATTATTTTTGTTTAGAGTAAAAACGGAACACATTTTGGTATACATGGTCCGATCGGTCAGATTTTAAAAAATTGTGTACTATCGATGAACTATTTTAAGCTGAAAAATTAATGTTTGTATTTTCTCGACAACATAACAACTAAAAATATAAAACTTTGTGCTTCTTTATATATTTAAATAATTTTTGTAAACGGTACCGTCGAAAAGGCGTAAACATTTATACTTTCAAATAATTATTCGGCAACTCTGAAAAACAATTTCCCACTATTTTTTATTTACGATTGTAATCAAGATGTTAAATTATTTCTTGGGATTTAAAACAGTTAATCGTCTATATATACATTCATATTATATAGCCATTTAAATATTCTGTATTGAAAACGGAATAGTTGGTACATAATGAGTTAAACTTTGAAACTATTTTGAAGATTCCTTCTAAGTAAAAAAAGTTTTGATATAGTTATATATTACTTTACTTTATACTGTTATTTATAATGATATATTGCAAATATATATATGAAATTATATAAAATTATATCTTTCTTTATATTACACTTCATATAGTGCAGTATGTGAAAGATATATAATTATATATCGATTCTATATATGATTACATATGTCAGTTGTAATAGCATATGTTTGTATACAATTGTATCTAATTGGATGTAAATATAATTAGATACATTTGGATGAGAACAAAATTAGAATACAATAGTATCAAACTATATCTAATATATTTAGTTAGAATATTGTTCTACCTCAAGTCCAAAAATCTAATATGATATTGTCATATAAGATTTTAGTTGTTGCTTTTCAAAATGTTTGATCATTTTCATAATAGACAATACAATTGTTTCATTGTCATCACCCAAGTATTGCAAAAAAAATTTTTGATTTTTTTTTTTTTTCGGAAATTATCCCTTTTGTTGAAATCAGAGAATTTTTTTTGTTTAACATTTTTTAATATATTTTTTGCAATTTTCTTTCCGTTTAAAATTATTTTTAAATTTTTATTAAACGAAATTAAACTTTAAAAATTACATTATCAATTTTATGATAATGTTTTAGAATAAATAAATATTCAGATCTGAACAACTGAAACTAAATTATTTAATAAGAATTAATATCTGAATTAATAATTGAAATGATTTTAAAATATTTATTACTAATACCACTAAACATTAACATTTATAAAAAAAACAACAGCAATGTGTTGATGTTTGCTTTTAAGCGATAATATAAAAAAATGTCAAGCAAGTTCTAAATTTGAGCAAATATTTAATTGATTCAATTAATTTTTAATTGACAGCTTTTAAAATTTTCAACAAACCGATTTTATTGACAAAAGTAGTATCCTGTGTTCTGTCCCGACTTTCAAATTGATTACAGAAGTCAAATTTTTTCTCAAACTTGCGTATTTATGTAAAAACTTTTCAAGGTTTAATAAATATTCAACAAAAAAATTTGGAAAAGTAATTAAAAACCACTCCAATTATTTTTGATAATTATTTTATTAATTTATTTAAAAAAAAAACCCATAAATCTGTCAATAAATTTTAAATTCCGTCACCAAAAACCTCTTCTTTCATCATATGAATACTCTTTTTGCTTATTTTTCTTTATTCACTTCATGTAAAAAAAAAAAAAACTTAAATTGAAATTTAATATTTCTTTGTTTAATTTAAATTCAAAACCTCTATAACTCAAGTTTTAATAAAAACGACATATTCAGCAAAAATAAAATTTGTCTGTAAGTTTTATTTTTAATTCTCCTGAATAAAATTTCCTAAAATAAACAAACAAAAATATGCAAATATGGCAAATATTTATTTTGTAAAATAAACATTTCTGCTATGAAAAATGCTCGTTTGTTAAACATATTTATTAACAAAAAAAAACTGTTTATTTTATACATTTAAAAGTATAATTTTTATGACTTCCTCTACAACTAAAAAAAATATATATTAACTCATTATTGACAGCAGTGTTCCTTTTTCGTGCCACTACTTTTAAACGGCTATTGAGTAATTTAAAAACCATAAAATTATTCAAATTCTTGACCAACAATCGTGAATAAAAAAATTGTTTGAAATTGTTATCCACAGTTGTGAAATAATTATTTGAATAAAATATTTTTTTGGGCTTTTAATGGAACATTTTTCAAAAATTACACTGTAATAGCTTTTGACCCGAAAAAAATGAGCCTCGATGAATCCTTTTCGAACTATTAGGAGGGAGTCCCCTGAGTGCGAAAGTGCATTTGGAAGTGTCAGATTGGCTCCAGTTTTTGAGAAATCGGTATATATCCATTTTTCATTTAAAAAATTTTTATTCGACTGTATTAGTGTTTTTTTTTTTTGCCTTCTTAACGTTCTTTTACGGATTGTTTTGACTTTTTTAATGTCGATCAAAAGAAACGATTTTTGACCATTTTTAGCCATTTTTTTCATGTTTTTAGGTCGTCTTACCAAAATTTTCCCAACATAGGCCTCAAGTTAAGCTTTAAAATCAAAATCCTTATTATTTTCTTTTTTCGTCGTGAATTTTTAAGCCTTTTTCGCAGCAAAGTTTCAAATCTGGTGTCTTTTTTGTACTTCTTATAAGTTGTTTTAACAACAAATACTCAAAATGTAAAGTTTTACTAGTTTAAATGCTTAAATTGAGATAAATTCATTATATTATTAACGATAAATTCAAAGAATTGAAAACTTTTAAAAAATAACCGTTACATAAACATAATGTCCAAATGGTCAAAAATCGTTACTTTTGATCGACATTAATGGTTTGAATTACGTGAAGTTTTGAAAAAAAGTCAAAACATTCCGTAAAACATTCCGAAGGCAAAAAAACTAATACAGTCGAATAAAATTTTTTTAAATAGCGCAGACTTAGCTATATCCATGAATAATGGATATATACCGATTTCTCAAAAACTGGAGCCAATCTGACACTTCCAAAGTTACTTTCGCACTCAGGGGACTCCCCCTAATAGTTCGAAAAGGATTCATCGAAGTTATTTAAGTTATAAGAAGTGTTATTTAACAATATAAAAAAAAAGAATTTTTTATATTTTTGATGGAAAAATTTGAAAACGTATTTCCGTGCTAGAAATTAGTTCATCTCACCTATCGGACGATGCATTTTTCAAATACACAAAGTTTAAAATATTTTAAAATTTATTCCGTTTTCACTCAAAACATAAATAATGAAAGGTTTTTTTTTAAATACATTTAAAAATTTTAACGTCAGTGTTGCCATATGGCAATTTTTAAAAAAAAATGTCAAAAAACAAGATATTTTTCCAAAAATTTAAAAAATCGTTTAACTTAAAAAAATAAATTTTTGTTTATAGTTATTTTTGAATTAAATTATTTAAAATATCTTAAACCGTCTAGGATTTATATGCTGTCAAAGTTTCAACGTTGTTAATATTTCCACTAGAGGGCTCAAAAAAAGTTGCAAACAGTTTTAAAATATTTTTATATATATTTGTAAAGTTTAGTTGAAAAAAGTACAGCGGATATATGTATGACGTGCCATTAATAAGTTAATAAACCAGAAAAAACAGTAAAAAAAAAACGGCAAGCAATTTGAATTTCAGTGAACATGATGACTACAAACCACCACTTGCTTTATGTATTAAACAAATTGTGAAAATAAAGCCTGTAAAATAAATCTTTTTATTTGTTTAAACAAAAAAAAAAATAAAAAAAATCTCAATTATTATGTATTATGGTGGTGACCTTTCACGCTGAACAAAGATTTTTTTTTTTTTTTGTATAATTTAAAAATGTTTCTTTATGTATTTTTATACTCTATATAATTTAATTTTTTTGTTTTTACACTTTTTGGTTAGTAAAATTTATTTGGAAATCGTTTTAATTTAATTTGTTTAAATATACATATATATATATATATATATATTTAATTAAGTTTTATTTAATTTTTCCATTCTTCGTTTTTTTTTTGCGATTTAGTTTTTTTTTTTTAGTTGTTTTTTTTCGCTTAGTTTTCGTATGTTGGATTTCAACCGTACACAGCGCGTTCCAAATTAACAATAAGAATGTATCTCAGCAAAACTCAATTCAATTTAACCGTACAATTTTTTTTTCAAAACAAGAAAACAGAGTTGCCACTTATTGATAGCAGAGTTATTAAAAAATTTTGTTTAATTGTTAACTTAACCTTTGAAATAGTGTAATAAAATTTAAATTTAGATTTTTAAAAATATTTATTGCAAAACTTTAAAAAAAAAAAACATTAAATTGGCTACTCTATATTTGTATATCAATCTTTTGAAATAATTCTCTTCTCTGATATTTTTTCATTCTCATTTAATTTTTCATCATTCTCTTTTGTATCTTTTTTATATGTTGTCCTCTTACTTTATTCTTCAGTGGGAAGAGTTTTTTTTCTGTTTTTATTTTTGTTTCTTTTTTGACATTTTTCTTTGTCGACTTTTGTTTACAATATTTTTTTAGTTTCTATACATTTTCTTTGTTATTTCTATTCTCTTTTTTGTGAATGGCGAATATTTTGTTTCAGTGAGACTCATTATTATTTCTCTTCCTGGATTAACCCAATAATTCACAAAGACGGCATATAATCGAGTTTCCATCATCAAACAGAATTAACTCATTGAAGACCTATCATCCATCAGCTGAACATTTTTCAACCAAACTTAGCAGTTATTTATGAAAATGTTTGTAATTTTAATGCCTCAAAGCGCCCTCTAGTGGAAATATTAGCAAACAAAGTTGAAATTTTGACAGATTACAAATCCTAGACGATTTAGGATTTATTAAAAATTTTAATTTTGAGAACAAGTCTAAATTGAAAAATATATAAAAATAATTTTTTTTAAAGGTTCCCCAATAAACTACGCAATATTCCTGTGCAACTTCTGCTAGTTTGCAAAATATTACCAGCGTGTATGTCATATTGGAAGGTTGTACACTATATTGGAAAAAATCAAAAAGGATTGGATTCTTATTGTGCAACCAAAAACATTTCATAATGTGTTGGCCACATTGTGCAATTTGTATATCCCTCCACAACAGAACAAAAGAGTGGTGCCATATTTTGTGCAAAAGTATTGTACATTAGGGAGTCCCTTAAAAATAGATTTGTCATTACACCCCCTAGTTTTTTTTTACAAATTTTTCCAAATAGGAGAAATCATTTTTGTTTTTTGGGGAAAACGTTAACCCGAAAAAGGCTCATTTAGGAAAAATAGTGTATCATTATTAAAAACTCCCAAAATTTTAAATATCAAAAAAAATGCTTTTTATTTCATTTATTTAATATACTCAAAATTAATCATATATGGAATTCTGACTTGATCGGATAACATTAACCCACTTTAAAGAGTCCAAAATGACTCACTAATTTGATGAAAATGCAGAAACGTTTTTTTTTTATTAATTTTAAAATTTTTTTAAAGTGCCTAATTTGCAGATATCGATTGCTATCTTTATAAGTTTTTATTAAAGAAGAAAAAAAAATAAATTGGAAAAATGATAATTCGAGTTTGTATTGAATCGACTTTGTTCCAGGACAGTTTATGAAAATAGCTTATTTGGTCAAAACTTTAACAAAATTTGAATGTTTTCATCAAAGTTTGCATAATTTTCGGAAAATCTCACTTAAATTTATTAAGACTATAATTATCTTTACTGTTATTTAAAAAAATCTTTAACCCTAGCCTGGAGACAAAAAAGGACCATGAAACTTAATTTTAATTAAGACTATTGAGCTTTTAAATTGATAAAAAATCCCGACTTGATAAAAATAATTATCTTATGTAACTTGATACATATAGGGTTACTCTTTACACTTTTGGCAAAAAAATATTCACTAGAAAATTTTCTGTAAAATATCACTTACAAATAAGACTTTAATTCTATGTACTTTTATTCAAAAAATATTTAACCCTTATGGGGGGGGGGGGGCAAAAAGGATTCATGAAACTTAATTTAAATTATGACTTTAGGATTATAAAGCATTTAAATGGATACTAAAAATTTTCCACTTGGTATAAATTATTATTTTATGTAACTTGATCCATATAGGGTTAATATTTTTACTTTTCACCAAAAATAAAGTACAATTTGTTTGTTCCCAAATTCCACGATTATTTCTTCCGAAAAATATTCCCATACATATTTATAAAAAAATAATATTGTATTATAAACAATCAAAACAATTATTTATTTCAGTTTTTTAAATGTTTGAAACATTGAAATCAAAATGTATGATAAAGTTTCCAGGGTTGGCAAAACATTTATGACACGAATGTTATAAAAATGCGATATTTACACTATATACGACATTACATGAATCCGGCTATTAAAAAGTATTAAAATTCACAAAAAAAAATGTTTGCCTGAAATCGGGCTCGAACTCGGAAACTTCCGACTACAAACATTTTTAAACAAAGCACCACCATTTTCATGAAATAAATGTTTTACCAGTGGTTAGACTTTTGAATCGTTGGTTATTTCTGACTGGATAGCACAGGGGAAAAAAAACTTTTTCCACTATGCCAAAATGGTCTCAGCCAATGCTTTTTTCTATAGACCATGGAAATTATTGTAAAATATAAATACTGGCAAAAGACTTTGTGGGAACGCTGATAAAGCGTCTTAAACAAGTTTTATACCAGTAGTATATTTACATTTCCTCGGTTAGCCAGTACCTACCTAACCAGTGCTGATTTTTGTACCACTGACAGTTTCTGACTGGGTACATTTGTTTGCTTTGAGCTTCGTTTGGTATCGAGTGGTTTTTTTTTCAAAAAAAAAATCTTTATTTAATTATGGTTAAAATTAACAAACAAGTGGTTATTTTTTTAAGCTAAGGATTAGTCATTGACTTAAATTACACTTTTTATTTTTAAATAAAAATATCTGTTTTAAACTAACTAAACTTTTCATTAATATATTATAATTTTAGTTCATATAGATTTTTTTATCGAAATATTTTAGCATTTAACAACCAAAAACTATGTAAATAATATTGCAGTTTCATGTTTAACACAAATTTCGAAATCCTCCAAATGTATGATTCCTAAATGACTCCAGAAAAGATTATTTTCGGAATGAATTATGACTCAAATTATGAGGTTATATCTGAAAACCTTATGTGATGAAGAAATTCTGAGGTCAGATTCGGATTCAGCGGGCATCATACATTATGATTTAGTCTTAAAGTATTTACACTCACAATTTTTTTTCCGTAAAGACTACTGAATCCCTATACTCCTTTTTTGTGGAGTATTTTTTGTGAATACCTAATTCTAGACAACCTGCGATATACAACAAACTCAGTTGTCACAAACAATAAGTTTTTCCGTGCACTTTTTATAACTTCTTTTTTTCGACGCAATTTTTTACTTCAGGAATAGTCCTAAAATGTTTTTGCAATTGACGTCATATGTAGTGAATTGTAAATGAAACTCTTCTCTATGTAAACTGTAATTATCTCTTTTAACTTAAATGTCATTATTATCTATTTAAGATTCTGGCTCTCTCTCTTTCTCTTTTCCTCTCTTTGAACATAATGTTGTTTATTTGTCTGTCTTTTTGGTCGAAAAACATATGTATTGCAAATGCACTTTTAAAACCACCCGCTAAGCAGACAAGTACTTTGTGCCCAACTTCTTGTCTGCATTGGCAATGTTTGGGTGTAATGCTAAAGAAGATGGATGGGTTGGAATAGTGGAAAGTGTTTATGTTTTCATGTATAGTGTCCGTTTTTTTTTTCATTTATCGTGACATTGTTCAAATTCCATGTAAACCATCTACTTTTATACTAAAATAGGTCACTGACATTTAGAATAGATTAAGATTTGTTATAAATTGCATGCAATTTAAGTAATACATATTTATTTCGTTTTTTCTCCGTTTAGTATGATTCATACATTAAATTTTGCAAAAAATTATATTTTATTTTAACATTTTTTAATTTAATTTAAAACTTGTTTTCGTTTTATTATTTATTTAAATTAAATTGGTCTTTATTTTCGAGTGACTAGCTCTTTTCTTTGAATCGGTTTTTTTTATGCTCTCATTTAGTTGGGCAGAGAGTGACTTTCCAAACTATTACTTATTTCTTGTTTTAATGTCTGGTCTTTTTTCTTTTAACTTTTAATTTAAGCTTCCAAAGTAAAGTTTAGATGATTCATAATTGTTTGAACTAAAAAAAAAAACAAAAACTTTCTTTGTTTGGGTATTATATGCTCTAAGTTTTTTTTTTTGTTTTCTCACCATCGTTAAATTCATGTGTCATATTCATTTGTTTCTTTGATTGTTTAAAATATTACATGATATTTCTGATGAATTTTATTGTTAGTTTTATCATTGCAATACTTTTATTTTTTGCTTGTTCTTCTCTTCTTTGTGTTTGGTTTTCATCATGTGTTTTTGTGTTCTTAAAGTTGAAATTTAAAACCGGAAAAAATATGTTTTTTGTTAATTGAATATTTTATTATTTGAAAAATGATTTTAGAAATTGTAATGATTAATTTTTAATAACGGTTAGCCTCATTTTTGGTTTGAAGGAGACTTCTTATCTTTAAGTGCATCTCATATTAGCGAATGCTTTGTTTTGTATAGTTTTTCATCAATCACTTGAAATTTGTTTTCAAACTGTGGGAATTCCTAAATTAACAAAAATGCTTTTTAACACACAGAAAACTGTTTTGTAGTTGCAACCGAATTTTTTGCCAACCGAATTTTTGTGGTTCCACGTACTATCACTATTATTAAATTTTAATACTTTTGTAACAACCGACATTTATTTACAAATTTCGAATTTTTATTGTAACAATTGAATATTTTATGTTTATGGACTATAATATTCTATAAATAGATTCACATGCGTTCAACAAAAGTTTTTTTATTTATAAAAATAATTATATGCCTCGAACTGGGCTCGAACCAGCGATCTTCCGTTTGTCAGGCCAGTACTTTACCTCTAGCCTAAACCCAATTTAAATACAGTAGAAACTCGATTCTTGCACGTAATGAAAACCGGGCTCGGTGCAAGTTTCGAGGTTGTCGCAAGTACCGAGTATTAATTTCCCATACAAAATAAAAGGCACATACATCTGTTTAGAATCTAAGTTTATTATTTCAATTCAAAACACTTAAGTTCAACGCATTCGTATAACAGTAGATACATACATATTTTATGTGGAATTAAGGAAATTTAAAATTTTTGTTTGTTTTGTACAAAGTCGCTTGTTCAGTACTACACTGCTTCTTAGTCTCTGGAGCATCATAATATCGTCTAATGAAGCATTGTTTTTCTCCGCCCATTCTATGCAAATATTGAACGCTAATATACAAAAATGTTGCAAGTATCGACTTCAAAATGTTCGGATGTCGCAAGTACTGAGTGCCTAATGAAAAATATTCCTATGTTGCAAGAATCGAGGTGTGCAAGTATCAAGTATGTGCAAGAATCGAGTTACTACTGTAGATATGTTTTTTAAATTTCAACCTTGAATATTTTCTAGTTTCAAATTTAAATATGAGTCTAAAAATAGATTTGTATGTTCAATAGAAAATCCGTTGCTAATCTCAATATTTCATTAGAGTTACCAAAACTATAAAAAAAAATTATTTATTTTAAAATTATTTTATTAATAAAAAATTCTTTTCCGCGAACTGGGCTCGAACCGGCGACCTTCTGCTTGTCAGGCAATTACTTTACCTCCAGCCTTAACTCAATTTGAATTTGTATTTTCAAATCTCTACCTAGAATATTTTTTTCTTTCAAATATTAATGTTAAAAATAGATTTGCTAATCTTAACAGTTAAAAGACCAAAACTATAAAAAAAAACTTTATATTATTTTAAAATTGGTAACGAAAACTTGTATTTTAGATACGAGTGATTGTTTTTTTGCAGGCGAAACTAATATTCGATTTTAACTGCAAATACCTGTTTTATTCAAGGGATCAAATCTCCGAAAAGTGGTTGGTTGTTGGTATTAAAGGTAAAGTAGAAGATAATATTTTTTTTTCAATATTGTTAAGGACAACCAATAGTTTGAATGATGTGACTGTGTTTTGGTTAATTTTATATATTTTCTGTTTACAATATACTTTAATTATTCTGATGATGAATTTTAAGTACTTACAATTGAAATTATTGAAGAATGATTAAATTTTGTTGGTTACAATGGAATTCCAACCAATTTATATTCTGTGTGTAAACTAGCGAATAAAACATAAAAAGTGTAGATTTTAACCTTGTCGAATCCACTTTAACACTAGATTTACGGCAATCGGACACATACTTATTTACTAAACCGGTCATTTTGACCGGTACATTCAAATGTCACTTAATTGTAAAATATATTGACTTATTTTTTATCAAATCAATATATTGTTGTAAAAAATAATGATTTATTTATTACATACACTCAAAAAATAGTTTACCAAATATTAAGTAATTTAAACTAAATTTAAAGAAATCAGGGAATGATTTGGCTACAAAGAAAATTTAACTCAAATTAAGTATGCAGTTTTCTTAAAAACATGTAAAAACCATTTACTTCAATTAAGTAAATGTGTATTAAAATTTAGTAAATTTTGTCTTAAATTTTATGAAACTTTACCAAAATTTAGTATTTCTTTGACTTAAATTAAGTATAAATTTTCTTTAAATCTAGTAAAATTTTTCTTAAAAGTTTAAGACGCTTGAACATGTGCTTATGCAAAATTAACTTATATTAAGTTCATAAGTAATACTTATATTATGTAGTTATGCAATGAAAATGAAAATTATTCAAGTTCGAGGCCATACTCTATATTTCTTCATTAGGATATTGTCCTAACAAATAATCTATAGAGTTTTTTGTTTTCAAATTTATTATTTGACCCTTTCAGGAATGTGTTGATAGATCTATTTCGGGAATTTTCTAGGTTCCCATCATCAGAACACGGTTTGAAAGCGGTAACAATCCCATGCCAAACATCAAACATTCATATGAACTAGTTTACTCACTACATGAGAACTAATATACATATGAGTTTATTTTTAATATAACTTATGTAGTTATATTAAAATAAACAACACAATTTTTGCTTGCCTGGTTAAATTTTGTTTATAATATTATTTATTAGTGTGTAATTCTCAAAAGGTATATACTTTCAAAAATATAAGTGTTTAGGTTTGCCTCCAATTAGTTAAGTAATCAATTTCATTTATCATTTATTAATATTAACGAAAATAATTATAAAAAGATTATTTTCATAAATACAAATGTTTTGAATGTGAAATTTATTACTTAAGTTTTACTTGACAAAACTAAAACACTTGTATAATATGAACTTTAAACCAAATAAGAGTTCCAAAGGTTTCAATATTTTAATATTTGATTTAATTTTTATTAAAAATAAAAATTATGTTTTTTTCCAAATTATTCTAGTTGTTAGGACAATATCCTAATAAAGAAATATAGAGTATGGCCCCGAACTTGACAATTTTAATTTTCATTGCACAATTAAAGGTCGAAAAAACATATTTTTTATTTTTAATAAAAAAATTATATCAAACTTGTATAAAAGACAAAGTACGGTCTTGTTTACTCCCACTGTACAGCTTGTTTTTAAACAAAACAAGTGTGAAAATAAAAAGGAGAAAAAAACAAAAAACGTGTATTGTATATCTACCAAAGATAGACATAACAAACAAGTTTTCAATTTATTTTTGATCAATGGTGATAATCTTTAACTTCGAGCTCATATATTAGTTCTCATTTAGTGAGAAAACTAGTTTAAATGAATGTTTGATGTTTTGCATGGGATTGTCACTTCTTTCAAAACGTGTTCTGATGATGGGAACATAGAAAATTCCTGAAATAGATCTATCAACACATTCCTAAAAGTGGTTAATTAATAAATTTGAAAACAAAAACTCTATAGAATATTTGTTAGGACAATATCCTAATAAAGACATATACATTTCTAGCCACAGAGGTTTTGGCAGAACTTTAGTGGGAGTTAGAGCGCGAAATATTTCCCTTTTCACCCCTCCGTTTAAAAATCAAAAAAAAATATTCACTCTGATTATCTAAGGCGTAGTCGATTTCGACAGTAGTCGTCTTAAACGTTTTTACTATGTTTTCGGTATTATGTAAAAAATCGACAGCCATTAAATAATTTTTAAAAAATTTTCAAGAACATACCGTAAAATTTTTTGTTTATCAAAAAAAAATTTAAAACTTTTCGTGTGTCGTTTCTCGACACAAAAAAGACGTTTAAAAACGGTATTATGAATGACGAATTTGTCTATCAAAAACTGTCATGATTTTTGTTCACAACAGCCATGAAAATGTTAAGATATTGTAATTAAATGAATAATTAACATAAAGGAGCGTTATATTAAGTCTTTGCTACAATTTTTTGAGTCAAATAATTTGAAAAAATTTGAATGTAACAAATATTTTTAAGTTAAAAAATTTTAGAGTAAAAGAAAATGTTTGAGGTGAATAAAATTTATGAATTGTAAAAAAGAAAAAACTTTTTATTAACTAAAAAAATGTTTTTGTAAAAAAAAATTTTTTATGTGAAAAAAATGGTTGATGTAAAAAAAAAAATTTAAATGAAACAGATGGAGCAAAATTGATAATTAATAGGTTTTTTGTTAAAGCTCTGCTAATTCTGGAGACTCTAGCTTTTCTAAAACTTCGGGTTCTGATGAGATCTTTAGCCAGATCGAAATACTAGTATCAACCTAGCTAATATATTTGATTTGCTTTATTTTTGTAAATATACGGAGGTTGAAAGGTCGTTATAAATTAAAAATAACATAAAAGTAATCTCGATGTAAATAAAAACAAAAAACTAATAAAACTCTAAGAAACACATTTTGTGTTAAAAAATATCTAGATAATATACAAACCAAAAAGAATTAGAAATAAATAATAATTAAAAAAAAAAAATGCAATACTATCGATTTTGTTACATAATACCAAAAAATAATAATAATACTCCATTCACAATCAAGATTTGTAAGTGATTTAGCTATGACATTCGTACTATCCGGATTTCATTCTTAACTAAGGATTTCGTCAGGCTACAATGTTCTTAGAATTTCTAGAGATATTTGTTATGTTAAATCACAAAATCAATCAGAATTTCTCATCCAGAAGCACGATTTAACATTTGAAATATCAAGGAAAAAACAAATATAACAAAAAATTACCGCACTTTAAATTTTTACAAAATTTAACACTACTTAGCATTGTATTAAGCGATATAAAATTATGTATGAAACTATGGTAATTAATATATACCATATGCCATATCTACGGTAATATGAATCGATATTTTATTTAGATATTAATATGCATGGGGCCATATCAAAAATATCAAATTATATATGGTCATAGGCGCCCTCACATATATCCATATTAAGTTTTATAATGCTATATATATGTTTTTTTATAATATTATATTGTCAATTTATTCAACAGAATAGTTATTTAAAATTTTTAACGAATTGTAGACAAGACATTAAATTATTTTCGGGGTTTTAAATCACTAAAAAAATATCTGTTTAAAAGTATTTACTGGGTTGAAAACGGATCACTGTTTCCATAATGAGTTAATTAAAAAAAATATATATACTCTGATAATCAATGGGCACACACCTAAATTCTCACAGAAAACAATATTTTATTGTTCTTGATTTATTTAAAAACTTTAATCGTATTAATTTAACCTTGCATTCGTTTAATGAAAAGTATCAATGGACAAGTTTGCTTTTAGGCAAAAATTCATTACCATCATGCAGAAAAAAAATATATCAAAATAATTGATTATAAAAAGAATTATATTAAATTTTAAAGGTATTTACTAGAAGAAGTATTAATGTTAAACAAAATTTCAGAAATTTTTTAACATGCGGGCATATGTTGTCCTGTGTGGGACACGGGAATTGATAGCAAAAAAGCGAGTCGTCTGACAACGCTAGATAAATACCATAATCATTAGTAAAACTTGCATTAAAATAACTATGGATAGTTTTTAAATTGAGTTTACTTTTAGATTAGTTAGCAGACCTTGCTTCAAAAAGTAAACAGTATTTTTTTTAAACTGAACTAAATATGCAGCAGTTTGTTCTTACTTATTTCCCATAAAGTTGAAATTTTTTGACAGTCTGGACTAGTTTTATAACCTGATTTCCAAAGAACTAAAACATAACCTGAAAAGAAATAATCGTACATCATGCATATATTACCTCATAACTTAAAGCCAACATTTCAAGCATATTTGAGCCTGATTTGTTGGCTTTATCTTCGGTACCAAACATAATCAAATGCAAACGATCCATCAAGTGATGGACCGAATGAGCATTTGGTGAAACGGTCCATTCAGCAAATGTCAACAATGTCGAAGTCTCCAATTTTTCCTGATGGAGTTCATATTGTTGCATTTGTTGAAAACGTGAAGATATCCGATGCATAGTATCGGAGATATCATTGCGTTGCGATAACAATTGCAAATTGCCCTCAATGAAATTATTAACCGATTGAATGGCTAAAGCAATTTGTTCAGAATGCTAGAAATGGAAATAAAACATAAGATTAGTCTAAATATAAAATGCATTATTCTTCCATTACTAACCTGATCCTCGGTTTTTGTAATTTGTTTACTAACTTCCTTTAGACGAGATAAAACTTTACGTTGTTTTTCCCGCATTAAAGGAAAATTAATATTCGAACCCAATGGGGAAGTTTGTACCAGATCCCAGGCTTTTAGAACTGCGGTTGTAACTTCTTTAACTACATGAAATACATCTAAAGCATCTTCGATTAAGCCTGATGATGGTGTGGGAGTACCAACTAATATAAAAATTAATACAGTAAATCCCAGACAGGGCCATAAAGCACCAAACATTTTCATTTTGTGTTAATTTTTCAAAATTTTATTCAACATAAAAAAAAACACTACTTTGACACGTTTAACACAAACAAACACACGCAAAAAGAGCACTCTTGTGAACACTCTAAATTAAAACTCGTTTTTCTATAATTCACTTTTATTTTTTTTTGTTGAGATTTTTCTTTGTATTTTATATTTTTTTTTTCTTATTTTTGTTATGACTAGATTCAAAAATCAAGCAGCAAATATGTAATTTATTTATTTTTTTTTGTTATTTTATTAAACACATATAAACATGTGTAATCACCACCGTAACGTCGTCTGCCGCCCGATTTTTTTTTGTTGTCTGAAGCTTCCGTTTCTTGTATTTATTGAACGTCAGCTCAGCTCGAAGGTTTAAAATCATTTGACTTATTGCCATTAACGGCTTATACTTCAAAGCAGTGATATTATTAGTGTTGTTGTTTAAATTTCTCGCACACTTTTTATCTCATTTCATTAATTTATATTCTCTGAGTTTTATATTATTTACTCGTTATTTTCCTTTCAAATCTTTCTACACCATTAATAGAAAAGTTGGCACAAGTGTACATTTTTTTTGTTCATTTTTAACTGTTAAAATACTGTGGTACTATTACAATCATTTATGGCTACCGATTCGATGGTTATGGTTAGGGTAACGGTATTAAAGGGGTAACAACATTTCAGTTATTTCGGTAACGGGTTTTTTAGCTTTAACGGTATTTTACTTATTCCGGTAACGAAATTTTAGTTATTTCGGTAACGTTATTTTAAGGATAACGGTTTTACAGTTATTTCGCTAACGGTATTTTAAGGGTAATGTTGTCAAACTATACTCAAACTTTGGGAAAATATATCTATTTAAAGTGATTATTTTTGTCTGATCTTGTCAGATTATTTCGGTAACGGTATTTTAAGGCTATTTCAATTATAAGGGTAACGGTATTTTAAGAATATTTGTATAGTTATATCGGTAACGGTATTTTACGGATAACGGTGTTTCAATTATTTCATAACAGTATTTTAGGGATAACTATAGACAGTTGAAAGGTTTTCGAATCGTCCTAAGCTTTTTTGTAATGAAATGTTTATAATTTTTTCTTTTTGTCAAACAATAAACAATAAGTTGCTCTGTAATATTTTTTCACCATCTAGACCAAAACAGGTTTAGAGGGAATCTCGAAAAGTAAGGTATAAAAAGATAAAATAAAATAAGGCATAAATTAATCCTTTTAACAAGATGTAATCACAACCTAAAAATTAAATTGCTTGTGCAGTTACTAATCTATATATGTATATAAAATTCATTTTCTTTGTTTGTTCGCTATACAAATTTTTATTTTTTAACAGATTTCTCTGAAATTTGGTACACTTTATCCTATTACTCCAAGGAAGGTCGTCATATCGAGCTCATATATTCAATAAATTCCAACTCATAAAATCTAACTTCTAAGGAGAGCTAAAAAACTAGTTATTTCGCTTATTATTGTAAAAATAAACAATGTACATCCCATAAATAAGATGGTTTAAATATTCTTACTAATTTATACATATGTAATAAATTTCATATTTAGCCCTTGTTTGCGTACTTTTTTGAGATAGCATATTTTAGATTATAAAAAACAAATATTTTTTCAGAGTTAGCATATTTTGTCGGAAAATACGATTTTTTTTTGAAAAATATTTATTTTTTAACCATTTACATTCACAACATAGGTTTTTTACTTGTTTAACAAATTAATGTAGAAAATTGTTAAATATTTATTTCTCTTTAGATTTAAGTTGTAATTGTATCATACTAAACGAAGCAATATTAGACATTATACCTTTATGCGTCAAATTGTATAAAATTTAACATAACAAGATATTATTTTACGTTACAAATGCAGCTAAAACTCCGATATATACTGAACTTTATATCAATTTCATGATTAAATCATATCACATAAGGTGTCGAGCCATATCAAATAATACGTGGCACCAAATCAATTATTTTTTGTCGGGATGTAAATTTTCTGTTTCTCCGAAATATGTGCAGGTAAATTTACAAGTAATCTTTTAACCAATATTGACATAATTGGGCTCAAATGAAAAGTTGTTTTGTCTTTTTTTCGTGTGCAAAAATAAAAAATTTAATATAATTTTTAAAAAATTTCTGGAATGGAGGAAAAAGCTCTATTTTCAGTAAAAATTAATAAAAACTTATGTGTCGCAAGACACATTTTTATTAAAGCTGTTCAAGAAAAAAATTGAAAACTTTGGTCGCTGGGCTCCAAGTTTTTTTCTCAAATTCGCACCACATACTTTTTAGGCCTAGGGCAACAATAATCACAACAATAACTGATAAAAGTCGAAAGTTGAGAAAAATTACGTTCTACTGTGCACCCAGATATATTAGTTGTTGTAGTCAAATTGGATCGAGTTGTTAAAAATTACATGACAATTTTTAAAGTTTTAAAAAATTTTTCACTGGCGTCAAAAATAAACTTAAACCAAGTGTAAATAGTCACAAAACATCAAAGAGTTTTCTGCAAGAATCAGAAATTTTTCCACCAATTCATTAACCCATTTTACACTGTTGCTGCCTTAAATTAAAATAAACTTTAAATGGCTCACGCATATACAAAATCTTCGGAAAAAGTTACGGAAAACAGCATACAGTCTTTACCATCTAAGTAACTGTGCTAATTTCAATGTCCTTAAACAGGCCTATTTTTCACTAACTGAGTCCTACATTCGACACGGTATAACCGCATGGGGAAGCGCTACATATTGTAAATCTCTACAATTAACACAAAACCAGATATTAAAAATACTACTTAAAAGTCAAAACCACAACAATATCATAAATTATGAGCTTATTTATAATGACACTCCCACAAACATAAACAACACCAACTCTGCAAACAACAATGCTCCGAACGACATCAATTCGTTAAACAACAATATGAACAATAACGGCACACCAAATTCAATTTCTACCAATATATGCAACAACAACATGCTCAACAACATTAACAGTACGCTAAACAACAACAATATTATCACCAACAGGAATTCGACCAACAACAAAAATCTCGCCACAGAGTTACTGGTATTGAACATAAGAAGCATATATCATACAACTCTCATCAACGAATTCTTCAACGATCCTCGTTTCCTAAAAGTTATCGACCATGCCCATAACACTCGACTTCGATCCGATGGAAGGTTCAAAGTGGAGCGTCATCGCAACAATTACGGCAAAAACACCTTAGCCGTAGTATTGCCCAACATTTTTAACAAATTGCCCTTAGATATCTTAAACATAACCAATCCTAATAAAAGAAAAAAATTGCTGAAAGAACATTTCATAGCTTCGCAATGAAAAGAGAAGCCAATCAAAATGTGATTTTTTGAATTTTAAATCTAAATTTATAATAATGAGATAATAGCTTGTTTATTAAAAATCAAAAATCAGTAAATAATGAAATATATTTTTATATCTATTTTTAAAGACAGTTTTTTACATCCTACAGACAAGCCTAATGGCTTCGTGGGATTAGAATTCAATTTAAAATGTATATAGAATTTTACAAATAAAATGAATTTATTAAAAAAAAAAAAAAAAAAAAAAAAAAAAAAATCAACACCTACTTTAGGGTTCGATAACTTTGGATAGGAAGGAGATAGGGAGATAATAACGCAGTAAAACATGTGTATAAAATGATTTCTTAAGTATACAAATAATTTAAAACTATTGTTCCAAGGGTGTCATATAATTAATAAAAAAAAAAATATTTAAAAAAATCTTAACCCATTATGTTCATAGAAAGTTTCAAAGTTCGAATTTAAATTGCAAATAACACCGCTGGAAGGAGCAATAAGTTTACAATAACTTCTGAAAAAACTTATTGAAACACCATTACATCTTCCTACCAAATTTCGTCAAAAATTCCTACGGGAGCGATGAATGGTATAAAATGGGTTAACAAGTGAACTGCTTTTTTATGAAATGAAATAAAATCTTTAAACATTAATAAAAATATCGTTATTTTGTGTAACTTGATTTTTAGTGAAACTTTTTTGAACTTTAAAAAAATTACATTAGGTTTTATACTCAAATTTGTCCATTTGCAGTTATTCGGTATTCTGTAAAATGTTGTCCGAATAATATTTATGGAGAAAAATAATATAAAATTTTGAGGATGTCTGTGATATAAAATGGACAAAAACTTTTTTACCAAGAAAACTTTCTTTTAATTAAATTTGCTTTCTTTTGAAAAAAGACCACGAAATCAGAATTTGTAAAAAAATTACTCTTTGACGACAAATGGTAACTCTTTTAGGAAAGCCAGCAGGATGATTTTAACAAAACTTGTGATCGATGCTAGAGATATAGCTTAAATTGTATACTGATAGCCCCAGATCCTTACAAGAGCAACCCAGTCAATATTAATTTTTTTTTATGATTTGTTTATGTTTTTTAGTTTTTTTATTTAAAAATTAGGTTTTTAATCTTTACTTAAATGGTTATTATTTTTAGATTAGGTATAATATAAGACAAACTTTAAATTTTGACAAAATCTTTGCCCATTTAGGAGTGATAGTCGATTAATGTTTTAACAAAAGTCTTAAGCAAAACTCTTCGAGGAGTTTCGTCAAATAATCTTTAACAGTTTAACTTCGTTCGTCAAAAAGTAAAAAAAAAAAAATAATTCAGAACCTAATGCATTTTTTATTTCCGAATTTTAATATTTCACAGTAGAAAAACGAAGGAAATTTTTAAATAGTTTAAAATATTTCTTGTTTTGTCTGCATATTTTTTTTATTTTTGTTGCTTTCAGTAAGACAACCCAATAATTCTTTCTCTAAAAAATTTTTAAAATGATCTATTTTCTATTTTTTTCATCAAAACCCTAACAAAATAAGTGTGCTTCAAAAAACTAAAAACCCTTTTGCAAAACCAGACCTAAAAAATTAAAATTAATTTGGATTTCTACAAATTTCTAATTAATGAAAAATCTCTTAATTCTTAAATCTTTAAAATAAGTTTATAAAATAAGTTTCTTCAAAAATTGAACAAACATTTAAAAAAAAAATCAAATCATTTCGTACAGTCAAGTTTGCTAATTTCAGTAACTAGAGGCCCGAAAAAGTACATATTGGTACAAAATCTACAATAACATATTGCATCTCTGATATTCTACTCAATTACATTTAATTTATGTTTATGTGTCTAATTTCAATTATTTCGTTTGAATTTTAAGTTTATTTATTTTTACAATGTCTCTCTTATTACTTTGTTTATGTTTTATAAATGCAATAAATGCATTAATACGATTTTTGAGCATTTGAGCTCTCCGAGTTAAAATTAACCCCTTAATGGTTATAAAAAAAATGTAAGATTACAGTCAAACCCCGATTTGTGTTACACGAAAAAAAATATTACGATAAGACGGCATTACAAAAACGAAAAATTGCAATCACTTTTCAAGTGATCTAGTGTAGGTTGTAAGTCTAGCTGACAACACAATGGCGAATCCGCAGATTTGAATGAAAATTGGCTATGTTGTAAAGGACAAAAAAATATTAGACCCGTATTTTTTTAGGTGCAATCTCAAGTTTTGGGATCAAAAAGTCGCATTAAAAATTAACAAATTTTAATTGCATTTATAGTAATTAAATGTGCTAAAATCCCAAAACTTATTTAACAAATTGTGAAAAGCAATCTGATGTAGGCGTGTCCCTATCCGGATTTCATTCCTGCCTAAGGAAATCTTCAGGGGACTTTGTTATTAGAATTTCTAGAGATATTTGTTATATTAAATCACAAACTCAATGAGAATTTCTTGTCCTCGTCTAGGAGCGAGATTCAAAATTTAAAATATCAAAGAAAAACCAAAACAACAACAAAAAATTGTCACAATTGGCTTTGTCATCTTCCAAATACTACTCTGTTTTTTTGACAGACCTAGCAATGTAGTGACGTTTATTCAAGTAAATCAACAATAGAAAATCATATGTTTTCTATTAGTGTCAGTTACATTTAAATTTGCACAAGCACCTGCATATTTGTTATTTAAATTTATTTTCATCGGGATAAACATTAATTGCATTTATAGTAATTAAATGTGCTAAAATCCCAAAACTTATTTAACAAATTGTGAAAAGCAATCTGATGTAGGCGTGTCCCTATCCGGATTTCATTCCTGCCTAAGGAAATCTTCAGGGGACTTTGTTATTAGAATTTCTAGAGATATTTGTTATATTAAATCACAAACTCAATGAGAATTTCTTGTCCTCGTCTAGGAGCGAGATTCAAAATTTAAAATATCAAAGAAAAACCAAAACAACAACAAAAAATTGTCACAATTGGCTTTGTCATCTTCCAAATACTACTCTGTTTTTTTGACAGACCTAGCAATGTAGTGACGTTTATTCAAGTAAATCAACAATAGAAAATCATATGTTTTCTATTAGTGTCAGTTACATTTAAATTTGCACAAGCACCTGCATATTTGTTATTTAAATTTATTTTCATCGGGATAAACATTAATTGCATTTATAGTAATTAAATGTGCTAAAATCCCAAAACTTATTTAACAAATTGTGAAAAGCAATCTGATGTAGGCGTGTCCCTATCCGGATTTCATTCCTGCCTAAGGAAATCTTCAGGGGACTTTGTTATTAGAATTTCTAGAGATATTTGTTATATTAAATCACAAACTCAATGAGAATTTCTTGTCCTCGTCTAGGAGCGAGATTCAAAATTTAAAATATCAAAGAAAAACCAAAACAACAACAAAAATTGTCACAATTGGCTTTGTCATCTTCCAAATACTACTCTGTTTTTTTGACAGACCTAGCAATGTAGTGACGTTTATTCAAGTAAATCAACAATAGAAAATCATATGTTTTCTATTAGTGTCAGTTACATTTAAATTTGCACAAGCACCTGCATATTTGTTATTTAAATTTATTTTCATCGGGATAAACATTAATTGCATTTATAGTAATTAAATGTGCTAAAATCCCAAAACTTATTTAACAAATTGTGAAAAGCAATCTGATGTAGGCGTGTCCCTATCCGGATTTCATTCCTGCCTAAGGAAATCTTCAGGGGACTTTGTTATTAGAATTTCTAGAGATATTTGTTATATTAAATCACAAACTCAATGAGAATTTCTTGTCCTCGTCTAGGAGCGAGATTCAAAATTTAAAATATCAAAGAAAAACCAAAACAACAACAAAAAATTGTCACAATTGGCTTTGTCATCTTCCAAATACTACTCTGTTTTTTTGACAGACCTAGCAATGTAGTGACGTTTATTCAAGTAAATCAACAATAGAAAATCATATGTTTTCTATTAGTGTCAGTTACATTTAAATTTGCACAAGCACCTGCATATTTGTTATTTAAATTTATTTTCATCGGGATAAACATTAATTGCATTTATAGTAATTAAATGTGCTAAAATCCCAAAACTTATTTAACAAATTGTGAAAAGCAATCTGATGTAGGCGTGTCCCTATCCGGATTTCATTCCTGCCTAAGGAAATCTTCAGGGGACTTTGTTATTAGAATTTCTAGAGATATTTGTTATATTAAATCACAAACTCAATGAGAATTTCTTGTCCTCGTCTAGGAGCGAGATTCAAAATTTAAAATATCAAAGAAAAACCAAAACAACAACAAAAAATTGTCACAATTGGCTTTGTCATCTTCCAAATACTACTCTGTTTTTTTGACAGACCTAGCAATGTAGTGACGTTTATTCAAGTAAATCAACAATAGAAAATCATATGTTTTCTATTAGTGTCAGTTACATTTAAATTTGCACAAGCACCTGCATATTTGTTATTTAAATTTATTTTCATCGGGATAAACATTAATTGCATTTATAGTAATTAAATGTGCTAAAATCCCAAAACTTATTTAACAAATTGTGAAAAGCAATCTGATGTAGGCGTGTCCCTATCCGGATTTCATTCCTGCCTAAGGAAATCTTCAGGGGACTTTGTTATTAGAATTTCTAGAGATATTTGTTATATTAAATCACAAACTCAATGAGAATTTCTTGTCCTCGTCTAGGAGCGAGATTCAAAATTTAAAATATCAAAGAAAAACCAAAACAACAACAAAAAATTGTCACAATTGGCTTTGTCATCTTCCAAATACTACTCTGTTTTTTTGACAGACCTAGCAATGTAGTGACGTTTTTTAAGTTTTTTAAAATATTTTTCTTCTATAAGTTATCAAATTATAGGCAAATTAGGCAATTGAAAGAAGGTATTTTAAACACGCATCCACTGGTATATAAAACATGCCCGTACATGTAGGAACATTTTTGTTGTTCAAAATCAATTTTTTCGAATACCATATCTGTGTTGGAAATTGTTAGTTTGAGTTCAAATTATCATATAATCTAGTAATATAACACGATTGACGATAATTAAAGAATTTTATTTTACAAAATTAAAAAGATAAGAAAAAGTTTGATTTATTCAGTTCACAACATTTTCACAGAATGACAAAGTTTTCAAAATTAGAAAACATAAAAACAAAATACAAACTCGATTGAAAAACATTTCTACATATAATAATGCTTATTTAATTCCATTGCGCCTTTTTTGAGTTTTCGTTATCGTTCGGCTTTAACATGACATTTGCCATAGAGTTTTTATAACCCTTATCTTACAACATAGAAAATATGGGTATCAACATTTTTACACAGAGAGAATTCTTTGGGCGAGTTTTTATGAAATTTGTTCACTAAACTAATGAAGTTTTCTTCACAATGTAAATGAAAAATTTTTTTAAAATTTATGAAAAAGCTTCATCATAGTTTTATTTTTAATAAAAATTGTTCATATGAAATGTTTCATTGAATTTTATGAAAAACTGCATTAATTTCAGTGACAATTCATAGATCAATGCAAAAATTAATTGATATCATGCATATAATTCTCTCAGCGTACAGTACTTACTGCGTACACAAATATCTTATTTACTTAAATTTTAAAGATGTTTTCATACAAAAATTTTCCAATTTTTGACCCCCTTTTTTAATCCCTAAACGTACGATTACGCACCTAAAAAAAAATGCGTGTCTAATACTATTTGGTCTTAAACAACATATCCAAGTTTCATTAAAATATTCGGATTTACCACTGTGTAGTTTCATTGTGATTGTATTACGAAGCAGTGGTTTCAGAAGTTGGAATATGCTCTCAAATTTTCGAGATAATGGCAAACAAGTATTTTTGCGACTTACGCATTTAAACATTTAAAACTCAGTCATTCTTTAACCGATTTTAAATTTTTAAACGATATTTAAAATAAAATTAACCTGCCTTCTTAAATATGTATACTAGAAAGTCACGAAAAAATTATATTGGGAAATCATCACTTTTTTACGTGTTTTGCATCAATAAAAAAAATGGCCTAATTATTTTTTTTAAATTTCAACTCCTTCCACATGCGCACGGCGGCCAAAAACGCTGGTTTAGGTTTCCATTTACTACAGAACCAAAAGGGGCTTATTTATATGAAATTTGAACTTAACATTTGATTCTACGCCGAAAAATATTTGCATTTTTCTCATCTAAAAATGCTTTTTGACTGTGTGTCATAAAAAAATACTACATAACTTTTTGGAAAAAAATTTGATTTTTTCCGACCACTCTATTTCCTAGTGCACTTTTAAAACTGGAAAAAAAATTTTAAAATTAATATTTGGTGTAGAATCAAATTTCTTATGTAGAATCAAATTTCTTATATACAGCTCTTTTTGCTCTTTAGGAAATGGGACCATAAATCATGGTTTTTGGCGGCCGCTCGTATGTGGAAGAAGTTTGAGTTTTAAAAAATGAATTACACCATTTTTTTATTGATGCAATAAACATTTAAAAAGTGATGATATCCCAAAAACAAAGAAATTTTATACTTTTACGTGGTTCCATACACTCACAATATTTTTTGGTAATAATAAACCGAATATGAAAAGAAAATAAATTTGCGAGAAGTTTTTTTTCAGGAAATTTGTCTTTGTCTATACATTTTTTTTATCGCAAATTTAAGTTAGTTCTTTAACTAACACACGATTAACAAATGTTTGTGTTTTTAATTTAATTTAATTTAATTTATTTCAAAAAACCAACCGAGCCCTTCGGGCCATATATAGTTGGTAGACCAACATTAACAATCAACTTCATTATGTCACTTAAAACTATAAAACCTTAAATATCCTATTTTCTAACAATATAAAACAGTTTGTATATAGCAAGTTTAACTTACAAAAATTTAAGAAAAAAGTTTAAAAGAATTATTAAAGAATAAAGAATATGGCATAAACTCACATGACAAAAAGTATTGCAGTTTAGAGAATTTTGAAAATTTTTGGAAATTATTGAAAATTTTTGCACATCAAATAGCATTTACAGAAGCATATTCTACAAGTTTACACTTGAACGTTTTTAAAGATAGATCAAAAGATCTAAGTGGTAAGGGTAAATGGTTCCAACACTTAGCTACACGAACATGAAATGATCGTTCATGAATAATATAAATTCTAATGGGATATAAAAGTTGAGGGTTTCTTTCAGTGTTCAAGAGTATAAAATGTCTATGTACATATTCAGGGCAATTATAGAGCATGACTTTATGATAGAATAATAGCAATCGAATTCGAACAAAATTTTTAAAATTGCATCCCAAAAAATCAGAAATATGCCTCGAAACATGATCATATGGCTTCAATTTGTAAACAAAACGTATTATTTATTAAACAGTAAATTACATTTATTGAAGTCATCGACACTACACCCAGAAAAAACTTCAATCCAGTATAATAAGTTGGACATTAATAATGAATGTACTATGCGTTTTTTAATAGAAAGTGGCAAATAAAGATTTAGGGCATATAATCTACGCAGGGTAAAATTTATTTTGGAACTTAACCAGGTTATATGTCGACCGAATTCTAGATTGTTATCTAATTTTTTATTTTTCTTCTTTTCTTTTTAGAGTTTCTTCTACGAAATTTTAGCTGGCATCTGGGTACGTAATGGTCTTCAAATTAAAGGTCAAGCCATGACCTATATTCAAGCAAATTTTTGCAATTCCATGGCCGATATGGATTTATTCTTTTTGCAAATTTGTGCCACAAATTTACCACAATATTTCTTCTTACACACTACCATTGAATTATTTGGTGTTGCCCAATGGTTAGAAACAGCGCCGTTGAAGCAACCTCAGAAAATGGAACAAACTTCAATGCTTGAAGGTTTTTTAACATTCCTTGCTACACTGGTGACAAGTCGAACAAATCTTGGTAATGATGAGGCCACACAATGTATCATAGAAATTAGTGCTCTACTGGCGACAGAGAATAAAACACATTCACAATTGTTGGAATTAATGCCGGAAAGATCAGGAAATGTGCATACCAAGAATTTCGAAACATTTCTCAAACAATTATCGGTGTATAAGGCACCATCAGCGGGTTCGGAAAATTTGGAACAGGGTCTGTTTACACCCATCGATGAGGTATGGGAGCAATACTATGATCCACTGCATGTACTCTTAAGAGCAGTACATCGAAGAGATTTTCAATCTTCATTAGATCGTTTTACGAATTATGTGAAATCAAAGAATAAAATGCCAGCTAGTGGTAATCTATGGCCACCATTTAGATTACCCAGACCAGTAGGTCCTGCCTTTACTGATCCTTGTCGTATTTTAAGTTCAAGAGTCTTCCATTCGACTATATTATCGATACTATATCGTGCTGTACATTCACGTGATGTATCCGAACATTTATTGGCCTTAGCAATATTCCTATTGGAAATTGCCATTGAAACTAGTGAAGATATCACAACAACGGGTAATGATAATGCTGCTGTTGTAGAATGTGAGGATCAACATAGTAATTCCTATCGTTTTGGTATGCGACGAGATCCTCCCAAATTATTTAAATGTTATCCAACAGATAATTTAAGTTGTAATCTAAGACATGTGGTAACAAAAATTTCCCTCAAATCACAAGAACCCCAGGTGACAGCAGCCCATTATAGATCAAATCCTTTTTATCCTGATGTCGATTATGATCTTGATGATCATACAGCTGGAGCTATGGATATAACACCAGCTTGGGGTTATGATAATATAGCTCGTAATTTAAGTGTCGTACATAGTACATCGGTTCCAAATGCCACAACAACATCAACTGCTATAGTGCCTATGCGTTTACAAAACATGGAAGTTGCTTTACCAGCCGATCTCTCTGTAGTTCCCGAAACTGGTTTGGTAATACGACAAGATAGTCAAGATGATGATTCTTTAAGGGAAGTTGGTAATGCTATAGAAGATACGGGAACAAATTCTCCAGCTATGGAATTTAGATTTTCTTTGCAACCCATAACAATGGCTGATACTGGTATGGAGGTGGTATTACGTGAAGGACAAACACCAGGTACTTCTACAAATATTCCTAATCAGGCCATGATTCAACAGGGTCCCACAAATCAAAGGCAAACACAATCGGAAATGTTCCCTCCTACTACACCCAATTCAATTGGTAGCTTAATACCGTTTCCACGAGTACAACCAGTTGCTGTACCCAGTACAAATATGGATATTGTACCCTCAAACCCCACGCTTGGCGTTGGTACCCTAGGAGCACGTAGAGCTTATGAAGCGGGCAATCGTAAGCGCACGGTAGAAAATGCTATTGATGGTCTTAGTAAGGATGAAGTTGTTATTGAAGAAAGTATACTCTCGTTGCTACTTAAGTTACACTCTCAATTAAGTGGTACATTAGATAGTTTTTCATGTACCGATGCCGAAGATGAAGTGGAGGAGGTGAGTGAAATGAAAGATCCATCTGTATCATCTTCTTCGGCCATGGATGTAGACTGTGAAGGTTCAGCGGAACCATCAACTTCTTCAGCTGCTGCAGCAGCAGCTTCTTCTAGTCAAACGAAAAAGCGTAAAATAAAAGTTTCGGATTCTCGCATTGGAGATGGTCCCTATTTTATTGGTAATCTTTTGCGTAAAATTTCAAAACATGATGAAATATGTGCTCAAAATATTGATGACATTAGACATAAACTATGGCCAAATCAACGAGAAAAACAAGCTGAAGCTAAGGCCAGAGAGGCCAAAGAAAAAGAAGAACGTCGCAAGAGAGCTCGTGAAAGGCAAATGAAAATGATGCAAGAATTTGCTAATAAACAAAAAGAATTCATGCAAACAGCAGCTGCCAATAATATGGATGCTGGTATGGAGGAGGAAGAAGATTTCTATGAAGAACAACCCCGCGAAAAAGAATACGATTGTATTATTTGCAACTGTACTACACCCAGTACAGAATCTAATCCAATTGGCCTGGTAGTACTGGTCGAATCAAGTGGCATTGTTGGTCATAGACGTAGAATATCGGAAAGATTACCCTTGCCGCTAACGCCCGAAGATGAAGAAAAACTAAAACATAGTTCACGTTTGGCTACCGAATTCAATCGTCGTACGGAAATTTTAAGTATGAAATTTGGTGAAGAATCTTGGTATCTCTCTAATAATATGGCCTATGAAAATGGTGTTCATGTCCAGTCGTGTGGTCATCATGTTCATCTTAGTTGTTTAGATGCTTATTTAAAGACTTTATATGCTAGCCAGCGGCAACATTTACACGAACGTGGTGAATTTTATTGTCCCGTTTGTAGGCAACTTTCAAATTCTGTATTGCCGTTAAGTCCTCAATTAGATCGTCCTACGCCAGTTGTACGTTCGGGTACACAACCTTTTGAGCAATTGGTAGCGGAATTAACAAATTTAATTAAAGAGAATGAAAGACCACCGGTAAGTTAGTTTTTTTATGTATGTTTATTTTTATTCTTTTTGTTAATCTACACTCAAAAAGTTTGTCAGTTACTACATTAACAGTTGTTTGTGTATCAATCAGTAGTTGTTATTTTTAACTGCAATTACAGTTGTTCTTATATGAGCTAATACAAAGCAATTATTACGACAGTTATTCTGGTGTGTGTTGAATTTCACTTAAGATCGAAATCAAATTTTATATATCATTACTTCGCCACATATTAATGTGGCGAAGTGTGAAACTCTTCACATACTAGATTAAAATAAATAAAGAAAAACACTCAATTTTTGTAACAGTTGTTTAAAGCAGTTATTTTAGTATTTTAATAACCAACTACCAAAACAGTAAGGGAATGTTCCCTAATGTGGCTTGTTTGTTCTCATTTTTTTTCGTGTTGTTGCACGAATATGTCAAAACTGTTAACTGTCCTAGAGTTTAAAAACCGATTTCACTATTTTAAATATGTTTGGACTTGAATACACACGTTTTCTTCGTTTTATTGTGTGGTTTCAAAAAACACAATATAAAGTATAATTTTTCTTAAACATAAAAATTGAACAACAAACAAGTCTTAAAGACTTTTCCAAGTCGGATTTTTGTAAACGGTAAGAATTTTATTCACAATTTTACTAAAACTAATTGATTCCATAAACAAATATAATAAATAAATAAATCAAAAATGTGTCAAATTAAATTTTCATAATCTTCCCTTTAACTGTCCTTTTTTTTTTTTTTTTTAAAGAGTGGCAACACTCAGGAAATACTTCCTATATTTTAGTGTGTTGCTTTCTTTGGAAAGGGATAGTATAGAGATGAAAGGTGAGGAAAGATGAAGGGCTTCAGACATGGCAAAACTGTAATTGCGCGAGATGATAAGTCTTAGAACAGTTGTTGCTCGCCACCTGATGGAGAGTTGGCGAACTTATTGAAGCTTTTTGGTTCATAGCCCTGATTCATTATTTTACTTCGGTGGGGTTAATTGCTATGGGAACACCGAAGGTGGACATTGCGATACGTATGAGGGATAGAAAAAACTCATACATATTAATTTGATGTTGCCGGCACCGGGGATCGAACCCGGGACCTTCTGTGTAAACGTCCAACGCGCTAACCATTACACAACAACGCCCAATTGGACAATTTTTCAATATATTTCAAAAAGTTATCGTTTGTTTACAGCAATTAAAAAAGTTATCATTAAATATACACTGGAATTATCTGTATGATAACAATTAATTTTTGCCTTAGATCTAAGAAATGTCACTAGAACTCGACCATTAAAACTTTTCATTAATTTCTTGAATCAAACAAGTGGCTAGGGTCTTTTCCTAACAAGTATCATGACCAGAAACCGGAAGTTCATGCAAATGCATGTTTGTTTTCCTTAAGCCTGAGACAGAGAAAACAAAATATCTTTGCGAATCAAACAATTTGCCTTAAAATTGCATCGATTTGTTAATGCATATTTTGCTATAAATGCATATTTTTACTGCATATGTTTGCTTTAAATGTATATTTATATACGTTTTCTTAGTTTTTTGTAAAACAATCACAATCATTTTCAATTTTATTTTATATTTCACCAACGAGCATAAAAACTAAAAAGGATCTAAGCTGCTCAAGCCCTATTAATAATTAAAATTTTGTGTTAATTGTGCAAAAACTTAGACAATATATTAAACAATAAAAACTACTAAAATTTAATTAAAATTATTTAAAAACAATAAAAATATTTATTTAAAGTGCCTCTCTTTTCACGTTTTTTGTTAGTTTTCTTAGAAACTTTATATTTTTGGTTTTTAAAAAATTGTAAGTGTATATTTTTTTAATTTTTAGTGCATATTTTAAGATTTTTAATGCATATTATCGGCGCTTAAAACACACTTTTTAGTGCATGAAGTTCCGGTCCCTGATCTTGATTTTACTAAACTTTCAAGACCAACAATTTTCTATTTATAAAAAAAAAAAAAAAAAATAATAATCTCGATGTATAAAACAAACAAAAAACTGTACAAAATATTACTTGAGGCAGAGTAAAAGAATTTTTTTTATGTAAATAGAACATTTCTGCTCTTCAAAGTTTAGTAACGTCATGATGCTTGTTAGGAAAGGACCCTAACCACGTGTTTGATTGCTAAGAAGACAAGAATGGAGCAAAATTAATGCTTTAATAGGTTCTTTGTTTAAGCTCTGCCTATTGTCAGGGCTCTAGCTTTTCTAAAACTTCGGGTTCTGATGAGATCTTTTGCCAGATCGAAATATATGTACCAACCTAGCTAAAATAATTAATTTGCTTTATTTTGGTAAACATACGGAGGATTAAAGCTTGTTATAAGTGGAAATAACATAAAAATAATCTCGATGTATAAAAAAAAATGTATAAAGAAAATGTATAAAACAATTTTTTTTTATATACTTAGAACATTTTTGGTCTTCAAAGTTTAGTAACGTCATGATGATTGTTAGGAGAAGACCATAGCCAAGTGTTTGATTACAGAATAGGCAGAGCTTTTTGTTTAAGATCTGCCTTTTCTGGAGGTTCTAGCTTTTCTAAAACTTCGGGTTCTCGTGAAATCTCTAAAATAATTAATTTGCTTTATTTTTGTAAAAATACGGAGGTTGAAAGGTCGTTACTAGTGCAATTTTTTTTTTTGAAATCAATCAAAAAATTTAATTTTTAGAATTTTTTAAACTTTAAACCTCCATAACTTTTGCACTCCTTGCAGAGAGTGGTTTACGCAAACGGATTTGACGTGGTTAAATAGTGGTTTATTATAGCATAAAATATAAAAAAATATCATCAATTTTAAATATTTGTGAGAATAGCCAAATATTTTTTTCTCCCTTCCAGACCTCGACAAAATTATCTGAAGCGATGGGCCGTGCAATGGAAGATATGACAAATATAACACATCGTAAAATGAAACGAGTGCCGCCAACATTTCGAAGTCTATTCATATTTGTTACCTCAATAGCACGTACCAATTTAGAGTCTGAAATTATACAGCGCGGTGGTTCATTGTGTTCAACAAATCCAACACGCTATAAGCCAAAAAGAGACTGTATTGTACCATTATTACATGTACTCTCAGTACATGTACGTGTCCTGGTCGAATGGCCTCTATGGAGTTCATGGGCCTCATTAGCCGGTATGCCCGTAACGGAAAGTGCCCCGGTACCCTCACATTGTCGTGAAGTAATACCCGGTCTATTGGCAGATCCCACGGCTTTGCTATTGAAATTTATTTTATTAGCACCATTACATTTGGATCAAGGTAGGTTTAACTAATAATTTCTTTTAAAGCTACATTTTTTTGTAATAAATTTTCTTTATAATTTTGAATTTTCTAGAATATTTTACTTGTATGGTTAAAGTAATGTACAATTTATTATATTATCAAATTATTGTGCAATTATGTGTCACCTTAACTGATCTTGAATGTGATTATATATTGACAAATTTTAATGCCTCGCCATCAGCGGAACAAAATTCACTTTCTAGCCGCCGTAATTCTTCAGCACATTCTCAAAATATGTCATATTTAGGTCGTGCTATGGCTTTAGTTTTAAAAAATACCAATCGTCTATCTCATTTAAGACGTGATAGTATACCCTCAACCTCTTCAGCTGCAGCTTCTTCTTCTTGTTCTTCTGCTTTAGGTGGCGGTGTAAATAGTTCTACGGATGATGATGGCTCCTTAGCTGGGGTCGAAGTTAATCTTAAAGCTATGGAAACAAAATTACAAATACTCTGCCTACCCTTTCTGCGTATAGCAGCTCTGTTGCGTCAACATTTGTATAGACATGAAATGCCGGAAATTTCAGCGCCAGGCCTGGAGTTTGTGCGATTAGTATATTATTTAGAATTAGTAACCGATTCAATGGATTGGGATTGTTTCAATGCCTCTAAAGGTTTATGTTTTATACCCGGCACCGAGGAATCGCTACCAAAATTCTGGTGTGAACAACTTATGAATATACGACCACCAACGGATACAGTACGAGAATTAGTTTTACTCAATCAACATGCCTCTTGGCAACAACCAAAATTATTAGAACTACCACGAGAATATGAAAGATTGTTTACGGTATGCAATAGAAACATATTTATTGGAGTTCGTCAACAAAATTCGATTTTGGGATATCATCACTTTTTTTTCCTGTTTTTGCATCAATAAAAAATGGCGTAATTATTTTTTTAAAATTTCAACTTCTTCCAAATGCTCACGGTAGCCAAAAACGCTGATTCAGGGTCCCTTTAACAACAGAGCAAACAGGGATGTATTTATATGAAATTTGAACCAGACTTTCGATTCTACGCCAACAATTATTTTAAAAAACTTTTTTTTACCAGTTTTTAAAGTGCACCGTTTAGGCAATCGAGTGGACGGAAAACCTTCTTTTTTTCAATAACTTAAAAATCATTTTTTTAATCACACAGAATAACATTTTATTGTGATGTCCGATATTTCGTGAACCGCCAAAAAGTTATCAATTTGGTTAACAAATAATAAAAATATTTTTTTTAACACACACAATGAAAAAGTATTTTGAGCTACGAAAAATGCTAAAAATATTTTCTATATATTGCAGCAGAAGGAGTTGGAAGTTATAAAATAATAATAACACCATTTGTAAAAATATTTTAAAAAGTGATGCTATCCCAAAAACAAATAAATTTTATACTTTTCTGACGAACTCTAGTATTTATGTTACAATTTAAAAGTTTTAATTTATTTATATTTTTTTTTTTTTAATTTTACTTTTCAGTATTATCATGAACGTCCCTGTCTCAATTGTTATAAAGTTCCCAAGGAGAGTTCAATTTGTTTATTATGTGGTACCATTGTATGTTTAAAACAAAGTTGTTGTTCTGAAAATGATTGTTGTGAAGCTGTGAGGGTAAGTTTTAAAAAACAATTCTGCGTTTTCAACATTTAGACCACAAGGAAGTTATTCTAATAGCTTAAACTAAGTTCCCCTTTTTGTATAAAATTTGAATTTGTGATAGAGAAAAGAGAAAAGAGATTTAAAAAGAACATCCCAGTCAGAAACTACCAGTGGTACAAAAAATCAGTCACTGGCTTACCACTGGCTAACCGAGGAATTGTAAATATATTACTGGCAGAACCCTTGTTTAAGACGCTTTACCAGTATTTCCAAAAAACGTTTTGCCAGTATATCATTTTCAGTGGTCCGCAAAAAAAAAAAAAAAAATTGACAAATAATTGGCTGAGACCACTGGGCCAACGTTGGCAAAAATTGTTTTCTCAGTGCCATTCAGCCAACGGCTCTAACAACTGGAAAAGCATTTATTTTATAAAAAATTATGATGCTTTGTTTAAAAAAGTTTGTAGTCAGAAGGTTCCGAGTTCGATCCCGATTCCAGGCATACATTTTTTGTGTGTGTTTTTTTTTTATACATTTTAATATTTTTTTTAATATAAAATCGATTTGTTTTTCTGGAAAAGTTCTTTTAGGACAAACTTTTTTTTTGTTTTCCCAACGTTGGCAAGTTGATTCCAACAAACCTTACGCCAATGCTGACCAGAGATGAAAACCGTGGCAAAACGTCGGCGGCTTAATCAATCGCCCGTATCCGCCAAAATATGGTCAGCCGCTGCTAGGAGGGAAAAAGTGTCGGCGGCGGCTGATAATCGGCTGAAGGTTACATTTCATAAGAATTTTGCATGTTACAGCAGGTATAAAATCAATATTTTTTCAAAAGACAAAACACATGCATAGAAAAAAAGCGAGGTAAATTTATTTTCAGGTTGCAAACACTGTTCAATAAAAGTAGCTGAATCTGACCCAAAAAATCGCTAGAAATAGTTAATTTCTCTTAGCTGGAAAAGTGAAAAAAACTACCTAAATCTTAGAAAAACTCACTAAAACCTGAAAAATGTTGGAATTATTGGGCTATTTGACAGTTTTTGGGTTAATACATATTAGCTAGTATTACTAAATAATACAAAATATTACAGATATTTTGCCCCAAAATGCAAAAAGACCAAAGTTTTAGTTAACTTGTAGTAAGATGAATTTTAAAGAAAAATTTAATGTGTTTTATAAGTAAATAGGAAATGCAATACAAAAAATGTTTGTTTTGGATATATTAATAAAATAAGATTTTTTTAATCATATTTTATAAATTTTGTAGCTGGACTCAAAACTTTGATATAAAAAAAGTGAAGATGGATAGTATTTTACAACAGCTATTAGAGAATTATTATGGTATTATTTTAGCACATAACTAGTTGTTTTAAAAAACTTGTAGTAAAACTCCGCGTCTTCACATGCAATAAAATTTTAGCAAGCAATTGTCAAAATTATTTCAACACAATATTTCACGTGAAGACACTTAATGTTATTGCAATATCAAGATATCGTTGACATGCAACCAGCTCTTAAAATGATGTCTGACATCAAAACTCACATCCATTTTTCATTTGAATTTATCAATCAAAAACTACATAAATTTTAGTAAATAAAATCGGGGAAAAGTATTATTTGTAGACAAAAATAAATTTTTTTGTTAAATTTAATTTATTTTTATTTTAATTGTACTTGTTTTATTGCTTTAAATGGGTTTCATTTAATTTAATTTAGAAACAATCATAGCGATTTCTATTCTCACTTACACCATTCGCCTCAAATTTTAAACATCAATTTATCCCAAACATTTGTAGTTGTATTTTTTATTGTCCAAGAGTCTTTACAGTCAACTAATATTCAAAAATCAGAAATCAAAAAGGGGGCAAATTACTAACAATTGGGAAATAATCAAATTTGAAAATTGAGGAGAATGGTGAAAGTGAGAGTCCGAATAGCTACAAATGTTATTTACTAGCATTCTTTAAATACGAGCTAATCCAGATTTTCTAACCACAAAAAATGAGTTTTTGTATGGAATTTGAAAGTCGAAAGTCTAATGTTAAGTATTAATGATTTTTCCGAAGGATTTTTTTAATGAATTGTTCATTAAAATATAAAAAAAAAAAATTTAATTATGACCGAATATGTCATACGGCTTAGCCGACATCCCACAGCCAGGTCATCGGCTTGAAAAAAACTTGTCGACGGCTAACCGGCTGACGACCGGCGGCTTACATGACTGGTGCTGACATATTTGAGCAGCCAACTGTTACCCAGCAGTTATTATTCACTTACTTTTCAAGATATCAAGTATTATGTCTCCGTAGCTCATTGGTAAGCTGTCAGCTGACAATCTGGCAGCCAGGGTTTGTATCCTGTAGAGACCAAACAAATTATAAACGAAATTTTCGGAATTTCTTCTTCTTAACCTCAACATTTCTAAATTAAATTTGTCAAGTGCATATTAACTAAAAAAATTAATTGCGACTGTCTATATGACGTTAATATAACACCGTACTGAAATTTTTTTAAATTTATTTTGACAAATCTGTTTTTAGATAAAAATACAGATTTTTAAGCTATTTTTCTTTAACCAAATAATTCTGCTGGATCATACTACTACTATTCGGTATCGTAAAACAAAATTACAAATTTCTAAAGGAATTTAAGCCCTCAAATTTTAGCATAGGTTTTGAAATTATACAAGTAAACAATTAAAACAACCCAGCAAAAAATAAACTGGATTTGGTAAGCAGTAACTTCATTTGTATTCTTCCAAAATAGCGCTTCACCGCCTTGCATACTATAAAGCAATTAGGTAAGGTATTCTGTCGTGCTTCCCAGAATGCCTTCTTTGAAGCAGTGAATAATGCTTAGCAATAAAGTATGCATACCATGAAGCACTAATGTTGTCAGCATACAAAAAAGCTCTTATTAGTGCCTAAGAGCACATGCCTTCTTTATTTGCTTTGGAAGCGCTTCGTTATCAAATAATGCCTTCCGGAAGAGCTACTGGGTAAGCAGTATTTTTTGCTGGGTTTCCATAGAAAGATCAACCATGGTCGAAATATTAAAAGTGGACAAAGTCCTTCTGACTTGTATTATTACAGAAAAATTCCTAAATTTTATTAAATTAAAAAGTGCAAGGCATATCTTAGTTGCCATGAGACAGTTTTTCTTATAAAATATTTAAGATTTTTATGATTACACACAATTTTCCTGCAGAGCAATTTTAACATGATGGGATAATTTTTAATATCAAAAATTTTAATTCAAAGAAAAATATTGAAATTCTACTACTTTTGAAAAATGATTTTAATTTCAAGAAATCAAACAGAATTTTGTCTTTAGAAAAATTAATAGGATTTAATGCATATAGAAAATTTGGGAATCTTTGAAATCAATACGATCTAGCGATATAAACGTGTTTTCTGAATAAGGCCATTTCCATAGAGAGATCAACCGTGATCGCAATATTAAAAGTGGACAAAGTCCTTCTGTCTTGTATTATTACAGAAAAAAATTTCTAAATTTTATTAAATTAAAAAGTCCAAGGCATATCTCAGTTGCCATGATGAAAAACGACTATTTTTGGACCATGCAGTTCGATTGTTTTCTTATTTTTACTAAATAAAGAATTTCTTATGTTCTACACAAAAATATAAAGAAGTGAACAAAATGGTTTTCCTTGTTTTTCACCTATTTGAAACGTACGACTCTTACGTATGTGCCCACGTAGAAATTGCAAACCGTACCAAAAACTAGTATTGCCAAACCGCTGCTATTTTTGTAAATCCCACTGTGTTAAAAAACTACAAATATGCAACTAATATTAAACTAGGAAAACACTATTTTGTTTGCAAAGTATGTGTTTTGCCTGTACCACAAGCAGAATTTTTTGCCAATATGGTTTTCACCATTATTACAACCAATTAGAAGTACTTTTTTAAAATGTTTTATTATATTTCACACATTTAAATATGATGTATAAGATGTATAAGATTAAGACCGAACTGAATTTCTGCCGTTTAAATGTGTATTATTACACATATTTCTCAAAATTAATTTAATTTAAGGTATTTTAAAAGCTCCACATTTTTTTTAATTACCAACGTTTTGCCAACGGTGGCAAATACGCTAAAACCAACGGTTGGCCACTGTTATCAATCGGGTAACAGGATGATACTGGCATGATTGTTAATCCTACGTTGTGCCAACGCATAACTGACCGTCGTCGACGCTTTCCCAACACTGTGCCGATTGTATTTTTCTGTCTGGGTGTACATAACATGCACATGTGTCTTTTTTATAATAGATTTAAATTTCGTTAAAATAACGATTATATACCGAAATACCGATTTATAACGATGTTTTGCTGATGTAACAAAATCTAACTAATATAATTTAGCAATAAACAAGCCCAGGCGGAAAATTACAATCGGCAAGCGTTTGCGACGGTCGGTTATGCGTGGGCAGAACGTGAGATTAACAACCCAGGCAGAAAAATACAATCGGCAGTGTTGGCAAAGCGTCTGCGACGGTTTGTTATGCGTTGGCAGTGGGATTAACAATCTTTACAGTATTGCCCTATTACCCGATTGATAACAGTGGTCAACCGTTGGTTGAGCAAACTTGCCACCGTTGGCATAGCGTTGGTAATCCAAAAAATTTGGTGCTTTTAAAATAGCTTAAATTAAATTAATTTTGAGAAATATGTCTAATAAAACACATTTAAAAAGCTGCAATACAGTTTGGTCTTAATCTTATACATCATATTTAAATGTGTGAAATATAATAAAAATATAAAAAAAAAACATTATTCTAATTGGTTGTAATAATGGTAAAAACCACATTGGCATAGAATTTTGCGGGTGGTACTGCCAAAATACATTCTTTGCAAACAAAATAGTGTTTTCCTATATTAGGTGTACCTTTGGTAATTTTTAACACAGTAGCGGTATTCACTCTTGATAGCATTTATGCAAGGGTTGCATTAATACTATGATTTTATGCTACAAAGCGTGAGCGTCTTTTTTTTTTGTGTGTATTGTATGTTTACAACCCAAGCATTTCAATGTTGACAAAACAGCTAATTTCTAACGAAAATGTATTTTCTAGCGATTTTTAAGTAGACTTTAGCGATTTTTTTCAAATAAAAAAGGTTGGCATTATTCTTCGTTCTCAGTGTTCTCAGTTCTCTCACTAAAAGATGGTAAGTATTAGGTCCATTCGTTTACACCAAAATTTGCACAAATTTGTACAAATTTGTACTGGATTTTACTGAAATGCGTTCGCGTACACATAAATTTGCAAAAGAGAGCATCTACTAAGAGAGTAAAGTGACAGTTGTCAGCAAAAAACCTGCAAATTTTTACTGGAGAAATTTTTGCCAGTAAAATCCAGTAGAAAACAAAAACATATGATTAAATTAAGTAAACAAACAAAAATAAGCATACATTTAGTAATAAAAACATTTAAAAGATCAAAAGCTGAATTAAAAGGGCGGCAAAAACTAAATATAATTATTTTCAACCTGAAAAAAATTAAAGTAGTCAGTTACAATTATTATAGTAACAATTTATCAGTTTTCTAATATCTCTGTTAATTGTTTTTATTTACATTAATATATTAGAGATGTAAAGCTAATGAATATATGAATACTTCTTACTGAATATTATTCAGGGTACCGAATATCAAAAATAAAGTATTCATGTATTTTCGTATGTTATTTAACTAGAAACAAAATTAAAAGTCATGTACAAACTAAACAGGTACAAAAGCTTCCACAAAAGTTTATTTAATTAATACAATTGCTACGAATTTATAATTATTAAAATGCAATGCATCAAGTACCAAAAACAATATATACTGGGTAGTCTAAATAACACATATGTTACAACACTAAGCTTTTTAGCGCTCATATGTTTGAATTAACCTGCAAGTTTTTGCAATTTTTCCGTTCGTTTACTTTTTTGTGCAAGAGCCAGTTTTGAGAGTAAAATTTTAATTTTGCCCAAAATTTACTCAGCTACTGGATTTTACTGGAAAGTAAACGAATGGACCTATTGTAAGTTTGAAAGGTTTGCAAGACCCAGAATATGCAATAGGTTTTCGTCTTGCATATAAATAAAAGTCTTGCATATTTTTATTTCATGTATTTTGTTGTTGTGGTCTTGCATACTCTTGTATTTATACAAGATCTGCAAGCTTTGAAAGGTCTGCAAGGGTAGTTTGCTACCAAGAGCGAATACCGCTAGTGTGTTTTACAAAAATAGCAGTGATTTGAAAGTACAATTTTTTTGTAAGGTTTTCAAGTTCTACCTGGGCGGTAATATTAGAAGTCACACACTGCTATTGGAATCGATGTTTTAAAATTTTCTGTAGGTAATGATGTGGGCGTGGTAGACAACTACCGTTACAATGAAAACGTATTGCTAGTCCAACATGTCACAAACTAATTTATACCCCTAAATATTTTCAACTTAAAAATGTGTTTAAGCTTAATTTTTTTTTAATTTTAGAAAAGTCATCAGAGCCAGACAAATGTTTCTAAGAATCTGATGTTTAAAAAAAACATCTATTCTAATAAAATAAATATATTTTACTTTTAGCATACAATAACTTGTGGTGGTGGCATTGGTATATTCTTGGTGGTAACATCAACTTATATAATTGTCATAAGAGGACGTAGAGCATGTCTATGGGGCTCACTCTATTTGGATGACTTTGATGAGGAAGATCGTGATTTAAAGTAAGTAACTATAAAGTGCTAAAAAAAAGAATGTTATAATCGTTGTATTTTTTTTTCTGTCTATTATTACAGACGTGGCAAACCATTATATTTATCCCAAGATCGTTTTAATTTATTAGAATCTCAATGGTTGTCCCATAAATTTGCACACACAAAACATACATGGGTATTCCATAGAGATTTATTGTGAAATATGCAAGATTTATTACGTAACATCCAAGACATGATGGTAGTAGAAATTTAAATAATTAAAAAAAGAATGGACGAATTAAAAAAAAAATAAAAGAACATCAATCCTCTGCTCTCCTAATATAATTTCTTATATATTTTATTTTAAATAAAAGCAAAAGAAAATTAATAGTTTATAAATAAATTGATATTAAATTTAAATATGTATTTTTAAAATGAACAAAGAAAAAAAAATAATTTACTGAGACATAATAATAATAATGGATTACAAAATGACAATTCTTTACAAATCCCTACACTCACACAATAATTTTGTTAAAACAAATAATAATTATTAATCACGAATTGTTTTAATTTCTGTATGCTAAATTTTTATTTAATAGTTATAAATTAAATGATATTAATGGATAAAATTGCTTAACAAATACACTTTGTGTACGTAATAATTTAAATAATATAAATCTACTGATGAATCAAGTTAAAAATTATATCCCTACACAGAATTTAATTTCATTTAAATGAAAAAAAAGACAACAGTAAAAATTTTGCGATACATTATTAAAAAAAAAAATTAAATGTTGATATATTTTTTAAAATATAGTTTAATTAATTTTTTTTATAAATATAATAAATAATACAATTTAATAAACAGTTATCATGTAATAAGAATATTGAACTAAAATTGTGTTTGTTTTATTCTTTTTTCTAATCCATACAAAAAGGTTTGTAAGTACATTACGAAAATTAAATTTAAATTCATATCGCAGTTGCGAATTTCGCGAAATTGGAAAATTTCATACAAAACAGTATTTGAGAGATGAGATTTTTGTTAACAAATTATATTTTAATAGATAAGCTAAAATTGAAAACAAAAGCATGAATTTCAACCCTAAATTGGTATGTTCACAAAAGACAACAAATCACATAACTAGAGTTTGTTTTATGCACGCAAAAAGAAAAGAAAAATATAAAAAATTTATATCAAATCTACACTCAGAAAATTGAAATAAAGTTACTTTGAAAAAAACGTGGTAGGTAATATTCCATTTCTTAACTACCCCGATAGAAATTATGGGTGGACAAGCACTAAATGCAAATGCTTTGTCAGTGTGAAAAATAGGTGCTGCTCATCCAGTACTTGTTTTGCAAAAATTTCTACGGTTTTTTTTTTTTTGAAAAAGAAGCACTGGTAAAGCACCAAAACCGAACGCTTTGCCAACTTTTGAAATAGGTGTTATACCAGTACCAGAGAATGACAAAAGTATCATTTTGAGTACTTTTAAAGTATTAGTGATCCAACGTGTATGAATATGTACAAGTAATAACACAAGTATACATTAAGTATATTTCAAGTATTTTGACAATTTCATAATTTAGAATCATAATGATCTTTCCCGGACCTATTTGTATTATCTGGGTGAACTAATTTTGTCCGTTTTGCTCTATCTCGTTTAGTTTCGGAGATACAGGCCTTTTAAAATACATGAACAACATGTAAAACATGTACTTACTTATCTGAGTATGTACATATGTTACTTTTTTATGTGTACATGATGTCAGTCTCTGACCAGTACTTGGTATACTAAATTTTAAAGTTTTTTTAAAACAAAAGCACTGGTAAAGCACCAAAACTGAATGCTTTGCAAACTTTTGAAATAGGTGCTATCCCAGTACTTGGTTTAAAAAATGATCTACAGTTAAAAAACACTGGCGTTTGAAATAGGTGCATTTTGAGACTCGTTTTACTATAATTTGAAAAGTCAATAAAATTTAAATATGTAGTTTAGTGAATGAAATGCAATTTTCTTTTCTTTATATATACATAACAAATAAAATACAACACTGTGAATTCTTTACGGAATAAAATGCAAAAGTTTGCTGAAAATTAATCCATTTTTGTTTTAAATATCAATAATGAGCTATTTTCCCTCAACAAGCAAAAGAACATAGAAATTTGAGCAATTAGATGTCTAAAAATATCAAAATGTTAAAAATAGTCGGAAAGTCAAAATAATCAAAATATTTTGCAAATGTTTGATATAATTTTTATTAAAAATAAAAATTATGTTTTTTTCGACCTTCATTTTTATTTTGCAAATGTTTTATAGAAATTTGACTCGTTAATACATAGAAATTAGATTAAAAAAAAAATATTCACCCTTTATTGCGTACAAAGCGTCAAAGTTTCAATTTAAATTAATTGTAGCACCACTAGAAGGCGCGATTATGCTATGGAAACATTTACTGAAAATGCTTACTAGGAAACCAATGCCAACAATTTGTTCGTTAATTCAATCCAAACAATTTGTTCGTTCGTTCGTTACACCGGGCTTCGACTGCACTTTTCTTTTGCATTAAACTCAGAGTTTAAAAATATATATGTTTTTAGTCAATACGCATAAATCTTGATCTATTTTATGATATGGTTTATTCTAACGTTTTTGATTCTAAAAATTATTTATCGAATAAATTACTTTTTTTTATAATATCGCACCATTGGCACCACCGTGTGGTGTTATCATTTAGGCATAGGGAAAGCATTTGATTTTTATGTTTTAGGTCCTTTCTCAATGCTTTGTTGTAAAGCATAAATAGAAAAAAAAAACACAAGTTGACCAAAAACTTTTTTAGCTACTGCGGAAAAGCAGTTTTTTAACTACTGCCGAAAAAGCAGTATCTTCAACTTTTGTGTTATTTTTTGCATACATTTTTGTATTGGAGTTACGGGCTTTTGGTTTCAGAAAAATCTATTACAAAATGCCGTAACTACATTACTTAAAAACTAATATTTTTCAATGAATTTTTTTTGTCAGAAACAAATCCATTTTTGTTTCTTAAGCATAATTCTAAAATTTTGATACTAATCTTCAAGTAGTTTTTTATTTATAATGTATTTTGTCTCTCCTGTAAAAAAAACTGAAACGTGTAGTTATGGCCTTTTGGACGATACGCATATATACACCCAAAGATGTATTTTTAAAGATTCCTTATTAAAATTTATTATTTGATTTTTACCAACTAAAATCAACTTTAACAATACAAATTGTTTTTTAAATTTTAAAACAAAAATAACAGTAATTTTGTAAGTGTTACTATAAAATAACTGTTATTTTATAAATCCCCTATAAAAAATTACGTTAAAAGTTATTTATTAATGAATGAAATATTAACACTGGTCATAAGTAAAAAATATCACCACAAATTTATAATTTTAAAGCATTACCCAGTAGATTTTTCATATATGAACTTTAAAAAAAATCAAAAAAAACTATTAATTTTTAACAGTAATTCTAAAAAATCAAAAATAAAATTTTATTAATAAGTCCCAAGAAAGTTTTTGGAACCTGTTCTAAAATTGCTAGTTTCAGAACTACTTCTTAGGGAGTTATATCAGGTTCTTTAATAGCATTCTTAGAACTAGTGACGACATAAATAGTTCTAGAACTCATGCAAGAGAATGTTATTGCGCATTTTACCAACAACTTTGGGGTGTTTTGAGAACTAGTTCTTAAGAACTGGTTGAACGTTACTTCTAGAACGCTTCAAGTAATCTTTAACTACTTCCCAAATAACTACAAAAACAGTTTTAAAACAAACTTTAATTTCTTTTACACAATTTATTAATCTTGAATTATAAAATTAAAAAAAAAAAATAAATTATATCTATGTACACTCAAAAAAGTAAGTTAGTAGAAAAGTTAGTATAACGTCTTTTAAACAAAGTATACTAGCGGTATTCACTCTTGATAGCATTTATGCAAGGGTTGCATTAATACTATGATTTTATGCTACAAAGCGTGAGCGTCTTTTTTTTTTGTGTGTATTGTATGTTTACAACCCAAGCATTTCAATGTTGACAAAACAGCTAATTTCTAACGAAAATGTATTTTCTAGCGATTTTTAAGTAGACTTTAGCGATTTTTTTCAAATAAAAAAGGTTGGCATTATTCTTCGTTCTCAGTGTTCTCAGTTCTCAGTTCTCTCACTAAAAGATGGTAAGTATTGTAAGTTTGAAAGGTTTGCAAGACCCAGAATATGCAATAGGTTTTCGTCTTGCATATAAATAAGTCTTGCATATTTTTATTTCATGTATTTTGTTGTTGTGGTCTTGCATACTCTTGTATTTATACAAGATCTGCAAGCTTTGAAAGGTCTGCAAGGGTAGTTTGCTACCAAGAGCGAATACGGCTACTGTTTCTCAGAAAACACAGACATGCAAAGAATGGGGTCTATATCGACCCCAAGGGAGGAAATCGTAAGTTTTGTAATAGCACTTTCAAAAATGCAAACACTGGGCAGGGATTGGCCGTTTCTTTGGTCCAACGTTGGGAAAGCGTTGTGCACAGGGGATGTGCCAATGCTTTTATTATTTTTTTAAGGTTGTAAATTTTGTAAATCAAGTACTGGCAATGCACTTTTTGTCAACGTTGGGAAAGCGTTATAAGCCAGGGTCTGTGCCAGTACTTTTATTATTTTTACGGTTGTAAATTTTGTAAATCAAGTACTGGCAAAGCACTTTACTAACGTTGACTGGGCGTTCTAAGCTACAGTGTGCCAGTTATATTATTATTTTTACTGTTGAAAATCAAGTACCGGCAAATCACGTTTTACTAACGTTGGCAGAGCATTGTAAATCAGCACTGTAACCAGCACTTTATTTGTTATACCATTGGCAAACAGTGCTCTGCCAGTGCTTAATTTTTCAAACCATCGTCAATTTCTGGCTGGATGTTAATTTCAGACCTACGGTCGTACTTGTGGGCTTAAACTCTTCCTTGGAAAATTTTCAATTTTGTCAATACCAGACAAGGCACATAATACCAATATTTGTGTAATTAATTACTGGCCAATCACATTTTTACATATAATTACATCCCAAGAAACAACTTTACGGACTGTCCGTTACAAACGGATTCATGAATCCGGCATTGAGGGTACGAAAACGGACCGGAATTGACGTATCCGTCGAAGCTTGTACGAAAACGGACCATTAACGTACAGTAAAATTGGATTACTCAAATTTTCGAAAATTATCCGTTTTAACTCCGTTTTGCTGTATCCGTTTCGGTGCCGTTTAACCGGACTACACCGATTTTCATCAGTTAAAACTCCGTTACAACCGTTATCGTTTTTCTTCCGGTATTACCGGAGTGTGTTTTGTTTAAAAAAAATCAAACAGTTTTATTTATTTATAAAATTAAATATTAATAAAATCTATATATATAAAAAGAAGTGTACATTTTGATTGTCACTCCATAACTCGAGAACGGCTGCAGAAAATAAAAAATGGCTGAATACGTTTTGTAGAACATGCAATGAGGATGGTTTTAAAAAAAAAAATCTTTAAAAATATTTTTGTTTGGTCCAGATGTGGTAATTTTACTGAACATTAGTCATTTTCATCTTTATATATAAGAAGAAGTTTACATTTTGATTGTCACTCCATAACTCGAGAACGGCTGCAGAAAATAAAAAATGGCTGAATACGTTTTGTAGAACATGCAATGAGGATGGTTTAAAATATTTTCGTTTGGTCCAGATGTGGTGATTTTTCTGAACATTAGTCATTTTCATCTATATATATAAAAAGAAGTGTACATTTTGATTGTCACTCCATAACTCGAGAAATAAAAAATGGCTGAATACGTATTTAAGATTTTTAGTGGTAATTTTTTTAGTTATTTTTAAATGTACCACTTTTTTAACATATACTTGTATTTCAGATGTTTTTGCAATTAAATATAGAGACGCAGATCTAATGAAAATTTTAATGATGAAGATGTTAAACAACACCAGAGATAAAATGAAAAAAAAATCAAAATGTTAAAACCACATCCTTTTATTGATTTTTATAGAATTTTTATGTAGTTTCATATTGTTTTTTAATAATGTCATTCATATCTTTATATCTGAAAAAATTTAAAAATAAAACCATACTTTTGTTTAAAATTAAAAAAAGGAGAAATCATTTATATAAAATAAATAAAAAATAATAAAAATGGACCTTAAAAAAAAACGGTACAAATACGGACCATATTCGGACCGTATACGGTATATTAAAAACGGAGTCCACTCCGTTTTTTAAATAAATGACGGACAGTTTACGGTACGTTTTGAACGTACACTCAATTCGTACACTCCGTTTTATATACAGCATGACGGTACGAAAACGGTCCGTTTTAGCGTGCTTTATACTGTTTCGAATCCGTATTCGATGTTCCTTTTATTCCGTTTTCCGGTCCGTATACTGATCCGGAAAACGGTACGGAAACGGACTTCGGATCCGTATATGCTGTACCGAAAACGGCACATAAACGGACCGGATTGTTTGCTGGGATGTAACTGGGTGTAATTGAGTAATTGTCCTGTAATTAAATACCCAGATGTTTTTACTAACCCCCATGTTTGGTATTAAAAATTGGAAAAATTTTCCAAGTAAGTGTTTGAGCTCACAAGTGTGAGCGTAGGTCTGAAATTATTAATGACGTAGAACAATTTTACAAGTGAATGATTGTAAAATGTAATTGACGTCGCCCAAGTCTGATTACGAAATACCATACAAAATTTGACTTTGGACATGGTAAGTGTTAACTCTTTTAATTTTTCCAACGTCGATAAGTTGTTAGTTTGTATACAAATATATTAAAAGCGCTGACAATCGTTTTTGTTTTTTTCTTTCCATGTTAAATGCGAGGAACAAAACAAGGCTTATATCGTCGGCTAACCTGCAAGTAGTGCTATGTGTTATTTTGATTTTTTTTATTGTACCTGTAACAGAGATTAATAAATACGGATTTCTTCTAATGCAGTATTTTAGTAAATAAGGTTGTGAATTATTAAGGCATATGATGTCAATAAAATATCCTAAAAGTATAATACAAATCAGTTTTTTTGCTCTTCTGAAAAACACACATAAAAAACAAATATCACTGGTTGCAGGCAAGCCGACGATATATCGACTAAATGTTGCATTTGACCGTTACCCTAGTCGAAGAGATACCACTACCTTTCCTATCTAGTCTTCATAAGATGAATATTGAGTATTTTTTGTAAATTTGTATATTCTTTTTCGAAGTATTTTCCTTTTTTTACACTCAAAAAGTTTTACAGTTGCTACATGACAGTTGTTTGTGTAGTAATCAGTTGTTGTCAATATAAAACAACTATTATGTCAGTTATTAAAAAAAAAAAACAAATGACTAAAAATACTGTATTTTTTAACAGTTGTTTGAAGCAGTTATTTTAGTATTTTATAAACAACTACCAAAACAGTAATTTTTCAGTAAACAGTTATTTTTTTTTTAAGTTATTTACAGAGAAGACAAAAAATAGCAAAATTAAAAATTCAAAACAAAAAAAAAAAAATAAATAAAAAATTGCAACAATAACGAGAAAAAAGTTTGCATTGCACAATTAAGGTCGAAAAAAATATAATTTTTATTTTTAATAAAAAATATATCAAACTTGTATAAAAGACAAAGTACAGTCTAGTTTACTCCCCCTGTTTTGTTTATAAACTAAACAAAAAAATAAAAAAGGAGCAAAAAACAAAAAACGTGTATTGAATATCCACCAGAGGTGGACCTTGCACATAACAAACAAGTTTTCAATTTATTTTTTGATCAATGGTTATAATCTTTAACTTCAAGCTCATATATTAGTTCTCATGTAGTGAGTAAACTAGTTTATATGAATGTTTGATGTTTGGCATGGGATTGTTACAGCTTTTAAAACGTGTTCTGATGATGGGAACCTAGAAAAATTCCCGAAATAGATCTATCAACACATTCCTAAAAGTGGTCAATTAATAAATTTGAAAACAAAAAACTCTATAGATTATTTATTAGGACAATATCCTAATAAAGAAATATAGAGTATGGCCTCGAACTTGAATAATTTTCATTTTTATTGAAAGATTTATTTAAAACTATTTTTGTTATTATATTTTTCTGTTAATCTGTTAATTGTGGTTAAAAAATAAAAATTTTAAATAAAAAAGAACTTAAATTAATGCAAAATAAAAAATAATCCACATAACTATAGTTTTATATAAAAATGTGCCAAATTTTGCTAATTTCCTATAGAATGGAAACTATTGATCAATTTTAATTTAGTAAATTGTTTTTCAAATCATGGAAATGTGTGTGTGCAAAGATAAACCAAATTAAAATTAAGTATATTGGCCGTCTGCGATTATTTCGTAATATATATCTCAATTGAAGGTAGAAAAATACGAACGGGCGAGTACTGGCGCAGTGTTGGAGACGGTAGTACATGACTGGCAATGAGTCGGATTTTGGACTTTTACAGTACTGGCGCGATGTCGAAATCATAACTAATAATTATATTTTTACAAGTCTTAGCTTATAAAAAGCTACGATTTTTATTTTAAATAAAAATAAAATTGTATTTAAAAAGCATTTAGAAAACTATCCAAATTGTCATTTATTGATGTAGATATATGTATATTTGATATAATAATATATCGTTAGGGGAGATGCAAACCCACGGTAAAACTGTATGCCTACACATAACTTTGGACAGGAATAACAGGAATTCCGCTGCATATTAAATAACCAAATTTGAATAAAATTGCTATATTAAACAAAGTCGTAATTTTGCAGAAAACAATACTTTTTGAGTGGTACTGTCATATTGAAAAAAGTGTTGGTTTTCCATAACTTCGAACCAAAGGTCCCCAAAAAAAAAGGTATTTTCGAGCTAAGCATTAAAAGTTATCTTTAAAAACACAAAAATTCAGTCTTGCCGGCCCACAGTGAGATGCTTTTTCGGAATTAAATTTGAGTAAAATTTCATTAATCTCAGAAAATTGAACGAAAGAATTAATTATTTTCAACCTTTGATTTTAAACATGGATGGTAACCGATTCGATGCAGGTACCGGTCCTCTTACAATATTTTCTTTTATTTTGGTAACGGTATTTTAGGTGTGTCGATATTGTAGTTATTTCGGTAACGGTTTTTTAGCGTTTACGGTATTTCACTTATTTCGGTAACAGTATTTTAGCGGTAACGGTATTTTAGTTATTTCGGTAACGTTATTTTAGGGATAAAGGTTTTTTAGTTATTTCGGTAACGGAATTTTAAGGGTACCGTATTTAAGTTATTCATGTAATGTCAATATACACCGTTTTTTTAGCCCCTATTTTGGCCGAGTTTTAATGACTGGCTGGCTAGTTTATGATCAAACTTTGGGGAAATATTTACAGCAATTTTTTTTTTCACATCTTGTCCGATTTTTTCGGATAACGCTATTTCAATTATATATGCAATTATATTTTAGCGATAACGGTATTTTAGATATTTCGGTTACGGTATTTTAGAGCTATTGGTATTTCGGTTATATCGTTAACGGTATTTTACTGATAACGGTATTTCAATTATATCGCTAACGGTATTTCAGCGGTATAGCCTGCCATCCATGGTTTTTAATAATTTAATAATTTCTTTGGAACAACCTGTGCTGTCAAAAACAACGACGATTACATATTTGAATATTCAAACATTCCTTTGAAAAAAAAGATTTCTTCGCTCGCAATTAAATTAACATTTGTGCAAATAAAAATTGTTAATTATTATGGATACCATAGTCTATAATATAACACGTCAAGACATTGTAAATTTTCCATTTACTTATAAATTATGGATAGCCATCAATTTAGAATTTTGCGATAGTTTACGTTGGAATCGAGATGGTACTGTTATACTTTTGGATGTAGTTTCTTTGGAGGATTATCTTAATTCTACTAGCTCCATATTCAAGATTAAAAATAGTTCCGTGTTTTTGGAACATTTGGATGAGTTTAGGTTTGAACGTATAATGCTAAGCCAGAAGCTGGAGAGGATCTTTTGCTGCAATACAAAAACGAAAACTTTCAACGTCATCGCTTGGATTTACTGGCTAAGATACGGCGACATACGTATCAGTTAATAGGGGAAATATCCCTGGACAAAGGTGAAAATGTACTTGGTCAAAGCTGTATAAGTGCCAATAGTGTTGTAAAGTCTATAAGTGAACAAACTTTGGAATCTAATAATCGTGTGGCCGAAAGAATGCCGGGTGATTCATGTTTTATGTTTCATGGTAATCTTTCCAAGATACATATCAGTCGTTTACGTTTTCAAACCATTTTGAATTTTCAAAATGAAACCCGTTCACTACAAAAGAAGCTAAAAGCTTCAGATGAATACAATGCAATGCAATGTCGTCGAAAATCTAACCCGTCCGCACGTTCAACAACTTGTGGTTCTGCGACTGCAGAGGAGGATTATGTTATTGAATTACCTGTTGATCTTTTTGAAAATCCTCATGATTCTGTCTTGCATTTTGATGAAGATTTTCGTCCTGAATATGCTGGTTATTATGGTTATTGTGGCAAGGAAAAAATTATGAATTTCTTTGGTGATTACTTACCCATGTATGAAGATGGCTCTATGAAGGTTAAGAAAATAATTGCAGATAATATGTAAGTTAGCACAAAATTCAATATTTGATATTTTTTTTTTAAAGTAAATTGAAATTAGTATTTCACGTTGGGGTAAAAGCAACATTTTATATATCGTCAGCTTAGTATTGCTTTAACATACACGAAAAAATGTTAATATCAAGAAAAAAGATTAAAGACACGTTCACACTAGACAGCAAAACATGCGTTTTGCCAAAGTTTTTTTATTCTTTTCCACTCGTTTTGGCAAAACACTTGTTTTTCTATGTAATCTGAATGTCGTATAAAGGTACTCATACACTACGCAATATTCTTGTGTAACGTTTGGTATTGTGCAAAATAGTACCAGTGTGTATGTCATATTGGAAGGTTGTACAATATACTAGAAAAAATCAAAAAGGTATTGATTCTTATGGCGCAACCAAGAAATGTAAAAAAAATATGTTATAAGGTATTGGACACATTGTGTAATTTTTATATCCCTCCACAACATAACAAAAGAGTAGTTCCATATTTTGTGCAAAAGTATTGTACATCTTATTGCAATTAAACTTAGGGCAAAATGACAATAATACTGCCAATAATATTAAGTTAAAGATAAATGATGACGCAATTTTTTTTTTTGTTTTGCCCATTAAGTACGGCTGAAGATTTCAAATTCCCGACTTTTTCAACTCCCGGGAATAGGTAAATTTTTTCAAGCAGTTCCCAGCTTTTCCAAAATAAATATTTATTAGGATTTTGATAAACAAAATATTTAAGAAATTTAAGGATCCCTGTTAATTCAGGAACATTTTAAAACATTTATTTTACTAAAAACAACTATAAATAATATTATTTATTTGTTTTCAAAACTTTTTAAAACATTTTTATATAATATTTTTTCAAACGTTTCCAAAATAAATATTTATTAGGATTCTGAAAAACAAAATAATTAAGAAACTTAAGGGAAAATATTTTAAAACATTTATTTTACAAAAAAAACAAATATAAATATTATTATTTTTCAAAACTTTTTAAAACATTTTTATATAATATATTTAATTTCTAGCCCCCAAAAATAAAATTAGGTTTTTCAATACAAATTTATATATTTTAGTACAGTGTTATTTTAACGTCGCAATTAATTTTTAATTAATATGCATTTGACAAATTTAATTTAGAAAGGCTGAGATTAAGAAGAAGAATAAACGATTTTCTCTAAAAATTATAAACAGTATTAATTTTCAAATCAGCCCAGACTATTTTCTGCCTTTTTATGGACAGGCGTCATCAGTGATTTTCCATTTAAATTGTATTATTATTTGTGTCTTATAAATTTTAAATTATAATAAGCTAGCTGACCCGACAAACGTTGTTTTGCCTTCAAATTTTATTTTCATTGAAAGTCTGGTTGCGTCACAAAGTCGTGGTGGATTTATATTTCGAAGAAGAACGTACCCGGATTCAAGCAATGCTGTGTAACAAAGCAAAAGTTTTTGATATTCACATAATTTATATGAAAATGACTAATGTTCAGAAAAATCACCACATCTCGACCAAACGACAATATTTTTAAACAATTTTTTTTAAAAAACCATCCTCATTGCATGTTCTACAAAACGTATTCAGCCATTTTTTATTTTATGCATCCGTTCTCGAGTTATGGAGTGACAATCAAAATGTACACTTCTTTTTTTTTTTTTTTTTTTTTTTTTTATTATTCTTCATTTTGTAATTTGAAAGCCTTTTTTATATATAGATTTTTTAACAACTTGCCAGCTGTAAGAATCAAACCTGAGATTCTTCTTACATTACAAACGTAACAATACCAAGTCATGACCGTTTAGCGATCACACCCAAGTATGGCCTCGAATGTATTACAGCTAAATTGCAGTTTTCTTTCCTATTAGCTTTTTCTGTTATTGTATTTTATACTCAGTGTGACAAACACAAATATTCTATTTTTAGATTTTTGTTTATTTTTCTAGTCTCCTCCGTCTCTAGTTCAGAATTTATATATGTTTTTTTTCCCGAGATTTTAAAGTCTTTTGAGCTTTTCTGAGGCTAATTAGAATAGTTCATTTTTAAATTTTTTCCGGCTGTTTTCTTAACGATAAACTTTTTTGAACACTAATAGAAAAAAAAAATTATAAATTTGTTTTCCAAAACTACAAAAAATTTGTTCAAAATTACGTTGCAGGAGTTTGATAAGAATAGCAAACACAAATCTGTTAAATTCGAGCTAAATTTTAGATCATTGAAAGTTACAAATAAATATGCTAAAAACAGCAACAAATTTGCTTAATATAAGTAGACCAAAATAATCACAAAAAAGTGTGAAATTTTCAAAGTTTTTGATGCGAATTAAAAACTACCCTTCTAAAATCACCAATAATACAATTTTTTATCAAATATTTTTGTTAAATTTAGCAGGATATACTGTTATTTGCATTCAAATAAATTGAAGGTAAATATAACAAAAATTTTGTAAATATTACTATATTTGTTTGCTGTTTTTTGTCTACAAATATTCACAGTTTTTTTTCTTTCTGATTTTGACAGATTAACTTGATATTTTCTAAAACTAACTAAAAATGAATTATTAACTAACTCGAATTTAATTAAAAGTTTTTAAAATTAAAAGTTTAATTTTGGCTGTTTTTATCTTACTAATATTCAGCTAACAAACATGTTAATTTTAGCAGTTTTTTCTAAGTTTTAGTAGGTTTTCTGCTATTTTTACTGGTTTATTTCAATGAGTGTAAATATTGGATTACGTCCATGAAATAAAATTAGTTTTGTAAAACTTAAAGTATGATACATAATTTTGAACTAATTTTAGGATGCTAAACTCTAATATTTTTTTCTAAAACTTCGGGTTCTGATGAGATCTTTAGCCAGATCGAAATACTAGTATCAACCTAGCTAATATATTTGATTTGCTTTATTTTTATAAATATACGGAGGTTGAAAGGTCGATATAAATTAAAAATAACATAAAATTAATCTCGATGTATATAAAACCAAAAAACTAATAAAACTGTAAAAAAATATTACTTGAGCCGAGTAAAAAATAACTTTTTTATATAAACAGATTATTTTCGGTCTTCAAAGTTTAAATTTAAAATTTTCCAAATTTAAAATAATTTTTTTTAGCTCTACAAATAAAGATGATTTAAATTCATTTGCTGAGGCGGCACACAATACACCGTCTTATAATCCTAATGTAAATAAATTAAGTGGTATATTGATTTCCACGCCATTGGATCAACATTCGAAAATAAATTTAAATTTTTCATCTGACCTGCAACCAATTTATAAAACTGAAGAAGAACAAGAAAATATTAATCCCGAGTCTGTATATAACATGGATAATGATACTGAAATAATAATGGAAGAATTTTTAAAATTTAAAGAATCTTCCAATAAATCTTTTGCAAATCCAGCAGAAATTATAAATGAAGAAAACTGTGATGTACAGCCAACAGCTTATGAATCGTTTGAAAATAATATCAAAGTAATGAAAAATGAAGAATATGAAAATTGTGATAAACAGCCAAAGGCGGTTACAAAGCAATTTCCCCTAATGCCGGCAATCGTTAAAATGAAAATTGATGAAAATAGTGTTGAAAATGAGGCCAACTTTCGTAATTTCTTTAGTCAATATAAAGCTTCGTTAGATTTATTGTATGATCAAAATTAAATCGAATGTTTTTTTATGATTGTGTAGACTTTGTAATAATTTATTGATTGTTTTAAATTTTTTATAATTTTAATTATTTTTAAATATTTCAATGTTATTTTGTAGTTATTTATATCATGAGATGCATGATACATTACAAATGAAATTGACAGAGGGTCTTCAAATTGGATTAATTTTTTGTACACACATACTCCATGGAGCCCTTAACACATCTCCATGTTCTGTTTTCACGATTTCGCGATTTTTTCATGGTTTTAGTTTTCAAAAAATCGCAAAAATATGTAATTTTGAAAAGCTTTATATTCGAAATTTAATATCAGATTTTTTTTGATTCAAAAAGCATTCGATTTATATGGTTATCCCTTTTTACTCCTATGCAATACAAAAAATGCATTTTTAAATAAAATGCGTTTTTTTTTTCCAAATGCAGTTCTTAGATACACTTTCGAAATTGTTGCCCCCCTTCAAAATTATTTAAACCTGGATAAATCGAAAATTTATTTAACACTTTTTATAAAAATTAAATTTCGCTTTTTCTGTGATCAAATTTTCTCGATTTTAAAAAAAAAAACCTTATCCATTATTTTCATACAAAAAATTAAACTTTTTGCAAGTATAATTTGTAGTTTCGATATTTTTAACAGGTTTTTAAACAGTTTATCTGTTTATCTGTTTTTCTTTATCTGTTTTTCTTTATCTGTCCAAAAAATGCATTTTGCCATTTTTTTGCAAAAATTACATCTGCATAAAAAATGATTCTTTTTAGACAAATTAACTTAAATCGCGTTTTAGTATTGTTAATAGCGTATTCTGAGTTTAAAACTTTTTTAAAACCTGTTCAAAATATAAAAATTACAAATTATAAAAACAAAATTATTTTTGTGTATGTAAACAATGGACAAGGTTTTAAATAAAATCGAGAAAGTTTGATATAATTTTTATTAAAAATAAAAATTATGTGTTTTGAGTATGGCCTCGAACTTGAAATTTTTTTTCAAAAATCGAGAAAATTAGATGAAAGTGAAATATAAAAAAAAAAAAAAAAAAATCGATTTATCTAAGTTCCAAAAATTCTGAGGCGGGAGAACAATTTCTTAAATGCATTTAAAAATTGCATTTGCATAAAAAATATATTTTTTGAAATGCATTTTTTTAGTGTGAAAGAGGGCAATTGTTAAAATCGAACACTTTTCGAATCAGCGAATTCTGATAACAACTTTTGAGTATACAATTACACACAGAGTATATACATACTTTTGGGATTAAAAAAAAAACATTTTTTTAATAAAACCCTGAAAAAACCGAGAGTTTTTTAAATTTTAATATGGAGATGTGTTATGGGCTCCATAGGGAATATGTGTTTTTAATATAAAGAAAATCAGAAGAAATGAGGTATAAAAAATGGTAATTTTGTCATTTCCTATCATAGAATGATATATGTTTAAATTTTTATCAAGTTTGACATTTTAATAAAATATAATCAACTTTTAGAGATTTTAAATATCATAGAATTATGAGCAACATTTCTCTAATTTTCACCAAAGACACGTTTTAAATTTATTATTTTAACTTTGTTTATACTGAAATATATTAGTTGTTTTAAATTTGTATTAACTTTGGATTACATTTTAATAATGCATTTTGATGGCAAGTTTTTATTAGTTAAACTTTTTAAATTTTATGAAACTTGTTTTTTTTTAGTTTTAATATTTATATTGTTATTTTAGTATGTAGTGTATTGTTCATTGTATGTAGTATTAAATTATTTACAAAAAACCAACCAAAGCGTTTTTCTATAAATTTTATCTTTTCCATATCCAACATCATCCTGTTCAGCCTGTTCAAGTTTTAGCTTAAAACCAAAATTGAGTGTATAAAACAATATTAAAGCAACTGCGACATAAAAATTTTAATGAAATTTAGAATTTTAACAAATTTGAATTCAAGCCGTTTCTGTAACTTTCGCATCGAAAAAGTTTCACAAAAAATATGTTAAAAACATCATTGATAAGACTATAATTACACGGTGCGACAAAAAAAAAAATTGCATTCACTTTTGAAGTGACCTACTGTAGGTTTTAAGTCTAGCTGAGTGTATTACAAAATTGGTTTGAGAAGTTGCAATATACCCTGGAGATAACGGTAAGAGTATTTTTTTCGACTGGCGCATTTAAACATTGGTTACTCAGTCATTTCTTAACCGACTTTGAATTTTTAAACGGTATTTAAAATAAATCGTTCGAAAACTGTTTTTAGTTTTATTGAGTAACTCTTAAAAAATACTAATAATACATTCATTTCCAATCAAGGACCGAACTACAACTTCCCTGATAAAAAAAAAACTTTCATAAAAAGGTTTTATTTTTGGAACTAGAAAATTAATTTCGATCGAAAACTTACGATCACGAATGCCGTTATTCGGTGCCTGGTCTTTCCAAACATGTATAATTTCTTTTTATTATTAATATAAATATGTAAAGATTTTTTTAATAACAATTAAAATTTAAAATTTTTTGAACTTTTTCTAGTGTTTCCAATTCGGTTAAATATTCCTCGATTAATCGAATCTATTTCGCTTAATGTCGAAATAAATAATTTAAAACTCAAATGATTATTCGACCCAAATGATCGGTTAAAATAGGTCGATTAACCGGTTGCATTTGTATATTCTTTATTTTTTGCCAAAACTTGCTAATATTCTTAAAAAATGTCAAGAAAAGCTTAGAAAAAAACGATATATGTACTTCTAAAATAACTTCAAATTCTTTTAAAATCGAGGGAAAGTGATTCTGAAACCTTTAGATAACTTTTTTAAGCAACTCAAAGCAAAAGCTATATCGGTTTAAGAAAATAAGGTAGACAATTTTTAATTTTTGTCTTAATTCTTTAAAAACTCAAATTAATGTAAATTTTAACAATTTAGTCCCCCCAAATTAGTTTTTCACATGAAATTTGCTAATGTTTTAGTATAGTTGGATTTCTTTACTACTTTCGTTACTATTTTCTTTTATTATACTTAAAAAGAAGTATTTGTTTTAAATCAAGTCACTCAACTCTCAATTTACATGTTGAAACTGTAGGAAATCTACTACTTCTAAAAAGAAAATTTTGTAAAAATGTTTACAAACTACATACATCTCTTAAACATATTCCACTAGAATTGATCTCATGGAAACTGAAACTCGAAGATATCAGCTACTAGTTTAAAAAGTATGTGTTCTACTTTGAAGAACAAATATCGGTGTAAAAAATAAAATCGGTGAAGAAAAAATATCATCGGTGAAGAAATCGACACTAGAACTAAAAAATAAGTTGTTCTACAAGCCGTTCTTTATCGACATATTGTTTATTTTTCGTTTCGAACAAGTGGTTTGCATTTCATTGGAAAAAAAGTTTAGGGCGGTTTGAGGGTTAAGTTTCTAAGGTATGGCCATTTAAAAAATCGCAGAATGCTTTTAATCATCCAAAACAAACCATTTATATACCAAGACAGCAGACTTTACTTAAAAAAAACACAGTTTTCAGTGTTTTTATTGATAAAGTACCAAAGAAATACATTTATTTTGCATTAAACCATTAACCGCCAATTTTGTCGATAAACCGACCCGAATCAATTTAACAGATTTTACCTTAACCGCCTAGATCGAATAATTGGAAACACTAAATTTTTCAACTTCTACGAGGGTGTTTTCGAATCTTCTTTTAAAGCTAAATTATTCTAAAAGTTATTAGTGTTGTCCTGTGTAAGAAAAAACAAAATCCACTCTATATATATATAAAGTACCATAACTTTGTCAATTCTTAACCGATTTTAACAAATGATGGCTCATTTTTCTCACAAAAACATTAACTTTAAACGTATTGTTGTTTTAAAAGATATTCACAAAAACCATTCGTAGAAATTGAAAAAATTAAAAAAAAAAATTTTTAATTGTTATTAAAAAAATCATTACATACATATACGTATTAATAATATAAAGAATTTACATATATTTTTAAAGACGGGGTAATTTTTTTTTAAATTCCGTTTAAAAATTCAAATTTGGTTAACAAATTACTGAGTTACAAATGTTATCTCGAAAATTTGAGGGTATATTGCAACTTCTCAAACCGGTTTTGTAATACACTCAGCTAGACTTATGAGCAACACCAGCTCACTTGTTATCAGAGTGTTATCAGAGAAGACAAATATGCTTATTTTTTTAAAAATTGAGCAATTTTTGAAAAAGTTTTATTAAATTTTTTTTTTTTTTTGTTATTAGTTTTATTCGATTAATCGTCGTTTATTCGAATTATTAGTTATTTGAAAATCCTGTTTTTTAAATTCTTCGCTCGAATTTTCTTTTTGTTCGTTCGATTAACCGAATAATTTTTATTAGAGTGACAACTCTAGCAATTACCTTTGTCGCCTTTGTAACTGAAATTATATTTGTTTTAACTGTAATTTTCAGTAGATTCTACTGCCAGACTATCGACAAATATCAGAACAATAATGTTTACCAATTTTCAGAAAATTTGAGTCGTTTATGCCGATTTTCTTTAATTTTGAAAACGCCACTATTGTGATTGTTCCGGGTGAAGACGTAAAAATCAGTCCTTACTTCGTCCATCGAATTTACCGATAATCGCGAGTAAGGAAATCATCTATTATTTGCCAGCTCAAATTTTACACTCTTGAAATAGTCTAGTAAGAATAAATTTAACAAAAATTAAGTAGAGCATATATTGGAAATCAGTAATTTGATTTTGATAACTACAAAAAAAAGTAAATTAACAATATATACTCAATTTAATTAATATTTTTAAATCCTTTCTTTTGTTGTATATTTCTTCTAAAACAATTTTCAATTAACACTTAATAAAAAATTAAACAAAATATATATTAAAACACTTATTTTAGTATTTCAATTCTTTACATAGCCAACAGAATATTTGAAATTACATACAACAAAATCGTTCGTTTTTTTTCAGGAAAATTTAATATTTTAGTAAGATTTATATTTAATTGGTAACTGCATTTTAAGATGACTTTAAGGTTTTTTTTTATTTATTTGTTTGTTTTTTTTTTCTTTTCTTTTAGCTAAGTTTAATAATTTTATAAATTTAAATTAAAGTGTGTGTGTGTTTCAAACACATTCAAAAATTTTATAAAATATTTGAAATTAATTAACAGCACGTTGCTGTTGCTGTCTATTTGTTTCTTTGTTAACAGCCGATATACATTTAGCCATGGTAGGAGAAGCTCTTGAAACAGCATCGGTCATAAAGTAATCACGTAATTCCTTAAGTTTAATGTCGACTTTGGTGTTATCAATAGACTTTGTCTAAAATGTGAAAAAAATAAATTAAATTTAATATATAAAATTGTTTTTAAGATTTGTTAAGTCAATTTACCGCAGCTACTTGTTCGGCTAAACCGCTAAAGGCAGCCGGTTCTAATTTACCCCAACGTGTTAGATGAGGGGCAATATCTTCGATACGGTTGCGTAGTTCATCGAGGGTATCATAGGGAAGAGGAGTTCCTAAAATAAATGATAAAGTGATTCAAAACAGCGAACAGACAAAGATTTATAAAAAAAAAAAACTAAAGTTACAATTAGAAAATTCTGACCGTAACAACATGATAGTTACTTGTGCATAAATGCGATTGTAGTTATTCTAACTGCAATTGCAGTTGTTTTACACAGAAAAATAATTGTCAATTTTTTGACAGTTGTTTTTAAAACGACTTTCAAAACTACAGCATTTTGGCTACATTTATTTTTTAACAAAAACCTACAAAATCATTTTGGTGTGTGTGTCTTTCGATCAAATATTTCGCCCACAAAATATTTGTGATAAAAACAATATGGCGATTGTTTAGAAATGTTTATGAGAAAAATGTTTTTGCTCCTGTATCTTTAGCAGAGTTCGAATTTCAACGCAATCAAACGTTTTTCTATCGTTCTGTTTTGCTTTTTGCTGAAACTCAACACAATCATTTTGTTGTGCACAGTAAACATAAACACAAAATTTCTTTATTTTCATTTTGATTTGTAAACAGAACATAAACACTTTCACAAACTAGTTTTTGATGAGAGACCAAACTAAACGATTTTGTTCTGTTTATCCAATATTTCAAACAGTTTGATTTTGTTGTGTTTATGGAATGGAACAAAACTATTCGTAAACCGTTCTTAGTGTTTATGTCATATTACAAGTGAAAAAAATGTTCATTGAATTTTATGAATAATTGCATTAGTTTAATAAAAAGTTTCAACGGAGGAGTTCCAGGGAAATTTCATAAAACTAATGCAAAAAAACATTGATAACATGCAGAAAAATCATTTCTTTATTCTGCCAACCACAACGTAAAAAACGCGTTTTAATGTTTAAGTTGAATGAACACAAAAAATAACCACTACGAAATAATAATGTTTGACGAAAGAAACATTTTCGTTTTGTTCCGTTTGTTATATTACAAACAACGATTTGAGCACTTGTGTTGTGTTTATAAATACGAACGAAACAATAGAGATCGTTGTATTGGTTTTTTTTTTGATAGCAACGTTATGTTAGCGGTACATACATTTTCGAACTCTGATCTTTAGTCAAGAAAAAATACAAAAAGCTGATTTACACAAAAAATCGTTGCCAAGCAATTAGGAACATTTCAACTAATAAAGTTTATTCACAAAAGTTATGCGAAAACTAGTATCATTTTACCAAATTTTTACTTGTTTCTTAATTAATTATTGAAAAATTTATGTGAAAAAACTTTATGAGTTTAAATATTTCTAGTTACTTGGCAACGATTTTTTTTGTGTGAAGAGCATAAGTAAAAAGATTTCTGCTTCAAATTTTTTTTTTTATTAAATAATTCAAATATTATAAGGTAACCCAGCCAGAAATTGCCAATTGTCTGAAGTGTTAGTAAAAAGTGCTTTGCCAGTGCTTAATTAACAAAATTTACAACAGTAAAAATAAAAAAGCACTGGCACAGCACTGGCTTAGAACGCTCTACCAATGTTTGTACAAAGTGCTGTGCCAGTACTTGATTTACAAAATTTACAACCATAAAAATAAAAAAGCACTGACACAGCACTGGCTTAGAACGCTTTCCCAACATTGTCAAAAAGTGCCTTGCCAGAAGTTATTTACAAAATTTACAACCTTTAACATAATAAAAACAGTGGCACAGCGCTTGTTCATAACGCTCTCCCAACGCTGGTCAAAAGTACTTTGCCAGTGCTCGATTTACTAAATTTACAACCGTTAATAAAAACGATTTACAACCGTAACTTATTTAAAAACAAGTACGTTTTTAATAAAGTTAGCAGGTTTAATAAAAATAACAAATGAATAGTATTTTTTAAATTTATTTTTTTTTTTGGTACTGGTAAAGCGCTTATTGCCAGTGCTTTGCCAACGTTTTAAAAAAGAAGCGGTCAAGTCCTGCTCGGTGTTATCATTTTGGGGTTGGCAAAGCACTTATTTTAGCAGTAAAAAAGCACTTTATTGGTTGTTCTATCAATGCTTTGCCAACGTTTTAAAATTATGATTTTGGTACTGGCGAAGCACTCATTGCCAACGTTTTAAAAAAAGAACGGCCAAGCCCAGCCCGGTGTTATCATTTTGGGGTTGGCAAAGCACTTAAATCTTCAGAAATCTAACGCTCTGCCAACGCTCATACCACCGTTGAAAGCACTGGGCCAATGCCTTGCCGTTCGTATTTTTCTGGCTAGGAAGTTTTGTAATTGAAAATAAATTAATCTATTAGAATATTATTTAATATTATATTTTAGTGCTGGTAAAAAAATAAGTAGTGGTTATTTGTCTTTTTTTGTGTTAATCGATGCTTAAACGTAACTACTCGATATTTTCAGAGCTGTATTTTATTTTTTATATTTTATTCTTCATTTTGTAATTTGAAAGAATATTGGTCAAATAATAAATTACAATATTCCACTCCCTTAAGATAACATTAAATTAGATTTAAAAAATCCCAATAGAATTTTTCTCTAAAAGATTATAAATTACACTAATCTAAAAAAACTTATAATTATAAATATTTTGGGGTGAAAAACTAAAAAATATTCGTGAATTTAACATTTTATTTTAAATAATCGTGAATTTAACATTTACAAGTTTTTTCTTTAAAATTTCTTAATAATTCATATACCTGAATAATCTACGAAAAAAAATTAATGTGGTTTTAAAGTATAGACTTTGAGTATTATCAACCATATTAATTTACTGTGATTGGGTAAAGGATTTAGGATATTCTTCCAATTAAAGTGAAAACTTGATTTGTTTTTCTATTGTGTAAATAAAGGGTGATTTTTTAGAAACCTTCTTTTTGGCAACACTGTTTTTGGCAGATCAGCTGTTTTCGTGTAACATGTTCAGTTTGGTCTATAATTTAACCATGAATTGACCTTCAAACGAACAACGCTTGCAGATTATTGAATTTTATTATTAAAACTCATGCTCGGTTAAGAAAGGGCAAATTGAGCAAATTGTGATCAGCGACGAAGCCCATTTCTGGTTGAATGGATACGTGAACAAGCAAAATTGGCGTATATTTCAATATTGGCTTTCAGTGCGTCAACCGTTGCGGGCTTGTCCCTATATACAGGAGCCTTAACATAGCCCCACAAAAAATAGTCTAAATGCGTTAAATCGCACAATATAGGCGGCGAATTGACAGGCCCCAAACGTGAAATAAACTGTTCACCGAACTCGCCTCTCAATTGGGCTATTGTTTCGAGTGCTGTGTGGCACCGTCTTGTTGAAACCACATGTCACAAAAGTCCAGCTCTTCCATTTTAAGCAAAAAAAAAATTGTAATCATCGCACGGTAGCGCTCGCCATTCACAGTAACGTTCCTGCCTTCGTCGTCTTTGAAAAAGTACGGTCCAATGATGCCACCGGCCCATAATCCATACCAAACAATGCATTTTTTGGGATGCATTGGAAGTTCTTGCAATGCTTCTGGCTGCTCTTCACACCAAATACGGCAATTTTTCTTGTTCACGTATCCATTCAACCAGAAAAGAGCTTCGTCGCTGAACACAATTTTCCGATAAAAAAAAGCGGATCTCCATCCAACTTTGCCAGCGCCCATTCACCTAAAGTTAGCCGTTGCGGTAGGTCGTGTGGCTTCAATTCTTGCACCAGCTGTATTTTAAAAGGTTTTACACCCAAATCCTTCCACAAAATTTTCCACGTAGTGGAGTAACAGAGGCCCAATTGCTGCGAACGGCGCCTAATCGATAATTCACGGTCATCAACAACACTGGCGAATACAGCTGCGAAATTTTCCTCTGTCCCAACTCTACGTATGCGTGTTGGTGGTTTAATGTCTAATAAAGTAAATTGGTGCGAAATTTAGTCACAAGATTCCGAATAGCCGCCTTAGAAGGTCGCCTAAACTGACCATAAATTGGAAGAAGTGCAAGATGCACTTTCTTAACCGAGCATGAATTTTGATAATAAAATTCAGTAATCTGCAAGCGTTGTTCGTTTGTAAGTAAAATTATAGATCAAACTGAACATGTTTAACAGTAACATGTTACACGAAAACAGTTGAGCTGCCAAAAACAGTGTTGCCAAAAACAAAGTTGCTAAAAACTCACCCTTTATATCAAACAAGAACATCGGCGTTTGAAACTTATACACTTTATAAAAATGCGTAATACATCGAAATTCAACACAGTTGTCAAATGAAGAACCCAATATTTTTAAGACATAAGACGAAATGTGATGACGAATAAAAGTATCTCATAAAACCAATAAACCTTAAAAAGTTGACACTTTTTTCATGGGTTTACAACAAAATTTGTGTAAAAAAATATTTAAACATAAAAAAAATCTCAAAAAAGGCTAATTTAGAATTTTCTTTATGAAATACTAAAGAGTTCAATTTTTTTAATGTTATCTTTTGAAACAAATAGGAATGATTAAACTTCCTTATTTTTAATAAAATATATAACGAATTTAATACAAGTTCTTGTGTTTGTACTCGAAATTAAAGAATTTATTCTGAAAATGTTCTCAATTTCTTCAAAAACACAGAGTTCAGACAAAATTTTTAAATGTTTTACGCATGACTTTAATTATTTTTGTCAATTGTAAAAAAATTTAAACTTGGATCACAAAAAAAAAAAAAAGTCTATTGTAATAAAATAAGGATTATAAAATAAACATTATGGTGCTATTACACATGGTTTCCTTACAGCAGCTTTAAATGATACATAAAATTTTAATTTAAGTGCATTAGACCCATTCACATTGTATGGAGAACAAAAAAGTGTTTTTTTGTCCACCCCTCAAAATGTACCTTGGTTTGTTTTATGATGATTATCAAAATATTTCGTGTCTAGCATTAACGGACCGTTTTTAAAAAAGGTTTTTTTTTTTGTTTTTCAAAGAACTTTGTACAAAAGTGTACAACTTTACTATCATGTTCTTTTTTTCGTGGATATTTTGTAAAAAAAAGTATTTTTAAATTTTTTGTACGTAGATTTTTGTGATATAAATATCAAACTGACATCTTTTAATTGTTAGAATATGAATTTGAATTTGAAGTAATCGATAACCAATGCGACTATTTTAAATAAATACAACTCTGCTATTTATGTAAAGTTGTTTTGCACTTTGCTTTTGTACTTATGTCTTCATATTTTATAGTCTTTAATAAACGTTCTTATAATAAACATCGTGTGTTCGTGTTTAAGATTATTTCTTTCTAGATCGAAGTTTTATGCCCAAAGACTTTTCATGTCCTAACATTAATCTTTAGTCGATTTAAGAAAATACATGTTTCTCCTTTAGTTCGCATTTTTAGCAAAAATTCAAAAGGGTGGGGAAAACTATGTTCTAATCAGTTCAATTGCGGTATTTATATATATATTTTTTTAGCATCAACGATGTGTGGAAATAATTAAAAATTTTGCAAATTGAATGCATTTTAAACGGTTGTCTTAAACTAATTTTTGAAAAAAAAAAAATTTAAATAATCCAGTCAACAAGTCGATTGAGTTTCTAGTAGATGTAAAGATGAAAATTCTACTTAAAGAAAAATAATTTTTTCGCGAATTTAAAATTTTACAAAACTTTTTGATTTAAGAATGCAACTATTTAATAGTGTCCGACCGAACTCATTTTTTTCGGCCGAAGCCGAACTTCGTCGATAATGTCAATGTCCGCCCGAAGCCGAACTTTTTGTTTTAATAAAAAAAAATATGAATTGTTTTTTTAGATCAATAAATTTAAACCAAAAAGTTATTAAACATAAACAAAAATAAAAATTTATAGGTATATTTTTTTAAAAAATCATATTTGGAAAATAGTTGTACTATTTTAAGTACAAAAAAAGAATAAAATATTTGTACTATCCCAGGAAAAAATTACACATTCCAAAAAGAAGGTGATGCCCACACTTGCTTACATATCTCATTGCCAAATTTAGTAACTGCAATACCAAACTCATTACAACGATAGAGTCAAAAAAGCAAGTAGTATTGTAATCAATTCTTTAAATTTAAACCAGAAAGCATGAACTCAATAACAAAGTAATTATTCACTTAAAAGAAAATAACAATTTTATTAACTTATATATATAACTTTTTGTACTTTTTCTTAATAAAAGGATGTTATTGGAAGTAGTTCCTAATTTTGAAAAAAGAAGTTATACAATTTTAAAGAATTTATCTCATATATTTTTTTAAACAAATTTTTATTTGCAGGAAAATAATACTAAAAACAGAAATTGTATGTTGCCTAAATTTTGTTAAACTGTGGTTAGGTATAAATTAGGGAAGCGCACGTGAGCAGAAAATTGTGAGTGGAAGTTGAAATTACTGACGTTATCGGGAGTGAGTGTAAACAAAATTTTCGAGGGTGATTGTACGTGAGTCATATTTTTGTTTTTCAATTTTGAATCGTTCGTTTTTTGAAAAATTTATATTTTCGTGGTTTATAGCTCCAAAATGATGACAAACCCATGTTATCATAACAATTCGATGTTTAACTTTTTAGGATTTTATTTCCGTATGAGTTTAGATCGTTATATTTAAGTGTGAGTAAAAGTTAAATTAACTTATGGAACTACTTCTTTTTTTTTTTTTTAAATGTAAGTACTTCTTATTTTTTCTAGGGAACTATTTATTTATTTTTTTTGTGCAAGTACTTCGTAGTTTTACAATGGAACTATTTCTTTATTAAAAAATGTATGTAGTTCTTAAAAATATAAAGTAAATGGTTCTTCGGTAAAAAAAATAATCAATTCTAAAGAATCAATTATTTTAGTCTCACGTCCTGTTAAAAGAATCGAGTAGGTAATCTAGTAAGGAATGCGTTCTGCCCAAAATGCTTGATTACAAACCCGCATACCTTTTTGAAAATTTTTTGCTGGGATATTTTATAGTCAAAGAAAAATAGTTGATCGATTTTTAAGTTGATATAAAAAAAAAAACTTAAACTTTAATATTTAAAATTAAAAAGTTTGATATTTTAATAACAGAAGAGCAATTTTTCCGCATTCACACTATGTGAATTGCTTCGTCTATCAGAATACAGCTGTCCGACAGCGCTAAAAAACTGTTCTCTAGCTACACTAGTTGGTGGGGCTGATAAATATTTTATTGTTACAGCTTTTATTTTTGTAAATGGACTTGAATTCCAATACTAAAATATATTTCTATTTCGGAACTTAAAGGCTCCGTAATAAACATTTTAATTTCTTTTTCAATAAAATTTTCATTTGGTTCTGCTACTTCTAAGTCTGGTACTTCATCATGTCTATCCCAAATTGATGAACCTGTTATTCTCTTTTTAGGATCACTTACCACTGGAATTTTTTTTTTTTTTTGTTTAATTATATCGCATTAAATTTGATTATTTGCTTATAAGTCTTGTAGGTATATTTCTGGAAAATTTTTTTAAACTTTTTTGGCTTTTTTAAATTTTTTCACACATATTGATATTTAAATATCGTTGTTTTTTTTTTTGGTATTCTATAATATTCAACGTTGTAATTTTTATGTAGTTTTTTTGTAAATTCTGATAAGTAAATATAACCCCAGTTGTTGTTTATTTGTGCTTTTAATAAATTAGAGGTGTCAAACTATCAATAGTACTATCGATAGTATCGATAGTTAATTTTTTTTCAACTATCGATTGTGTTTTCCTTTACTCGATTAAAATAAAATAAAACTATTGATAGTTTATACGATAGTAAATGTTGCACCTAGAGGTGTCAAACTATCAATAGTACTATCGATAGTATCGATAGTTTTTGTTTTGTTGATATAGTTTTGGTGATATAGTGGATATAATTTCAGTTTTGTGTTTATTAAACTATGAAATAAGTTTTGTTCTGTCTAAGCATGATATATTAATTGACCTTTACACAAATTTAATTCAAACGATTAAACTTTGATAGTGTCACGATAATATCGTCGATATATCGATGGTTTTTCAATAGTATAGATTCGATACATCGATATTTTTTTTTTAACTATCAAAAACTATTGATAGTGGCACTATCGATAGTTTGACAACTCTATAATAAATAATCATAAAAAGTTCGGTAGTTCGGCCTAATTCGGCCAAAATTTGGCCGAACACCGAACTTGGCCGAATTTCACTTTTTGGCCGAACTCCGAAGTCGAATACTTTTTCGGACACTACTATTTAAGCTCAATATATATAAAAATAAAAATACATTTTTTAATAAAAATAAAAATACATTTTTTAATAAAAATAAAAATACATTTTTTAATAAAAATAAAAATACATTTTTTTTATTTCGTGAAAAAAGTAAAGCCGCGCAAAAACGATTTTGTATTTTTTTTTTGTCTAAGCTACATTTTTATCCTTACATTAACTAGAAACCGAATATATTTGCAGATTGCATTATTAAAAAATTGTTTCCATAGCACGGTGCAATATGCACTAAATTTGCAAAAATCTAAAATATTTTCATACAGATGTAGATGATGTACTTGCCTAAAGAAAAATTTTGATACAGATATTGATATTAAAACATAGTTTTCCCACCATATTTAATTTTTGATAAAGCGCAAACTAGTGCAAATTTCAAAAAAGGCTGAAAAACGTATTTACTTATATTCGGCCTGATTACGGTTGTCGTAGTCGTAGTGAAAATTTGTCGTTTTTAAAAAACGCTATTACGTTTGTCGAAAACTACGAATGTACAACACTGCTAGAAAATCTATTACAATTTCCGTATTACGGTTGTCGTTTTCGACTGTCAAAATGTATAAAAACAGTCGTCTACTTTATTTCTCACGACAGATTTAAAAAATTCTTAAAAAATGCAATTTCAATGAAATTTTAATTAATTTAAATACTTTTAGAATAAAGATTATAGCACCGAAGCTGTTTGCGAAATTGGAGGACGTTTTAGGGTAAAAAACATAATTGGCAAAATCTGGAACAAGTCAGTTTAGAAACATAACTACGATTACTTTAAAACTTTTACCCCAAAAACTATTTTTTGAGCAGATTTCAAGAAACAAAATATTTGTAGTCGCCGGCGCCCCTTGCGGCTGAGCTGGCCATTAAAGTTGAAAAAGTTGTTTTAAGTATCTCAAAAAGTACAAGTCCGTTTATAACAATATCCATGTCGTATGAAAGCTCTTTTAAATGGCTTTTCAATGGTGTACAATATGTCAATATAAATTAACCCATTAAAGGCCGGTTTAAAATTTTCTTATTTTTACTTTAGTTTTTTAGATAAAATGTGCTTTTTATTCAAAAATTGGCCTGTGTAAGTACTTAATAAGTTTATAGAAATGGATAGCCGGATTTATAAGCTTTCTTTTGAGGTACAATATGACCACATATCTCTTGAAACAAAAAAAAAAAAATATCAAAGGTTAAATTTCGACAATGTCTTTTAATCTCTATTTTATTTTAAAAGATATGGTAGTCCATTATACCTTTAATGAAAGCTTGTGAAATTTTCTTTTTTTTTTTTTTTTTTTTTTGTGTTGAACCAACACTCAGGGGATGCCCCTACTAATGCATTGCATTGTGTTGATATCAGGAAAATAGGTTATGGGGAGGAGGAAAGAGGGAGTAGTGTTTGTGGACATTTGACTTGAATTTTTCTAAATTGTAATTTGCAGGGAAGACTTCCGCAGGGAGACAATTCCACATACGGCTAGTGCGACTGAAAAACGAGTTTTCTCTGTAATGCGTTGTGCGATTTGCCGGGCTATATACAACAAACGGATGAGATCTACTTGACAAGCGGGTAGTACGAACAGAGACCCGGTCCCTCGGGATGAGTCGGCTTATCTCAGCAGAACACTTCCCATGGTAATATCTATAGAACAAAGTCACACAACCCACATTCCGACGATGCTCCAACGAGTCAATAGAGTTCGAAACCCTACTGTCGTTGATAAGCATCAACGCTCTCCGTTGCACACGGTCCAGAAGCCCCAAAATAGACTTTGAAGCACCTGCATATATATGGGAGTTATATTCCATCTTCGGCCGGATGTAGGTGGTATAAATAGTAAGGAGATCAGATGGGGTGAAGTATTTCTTACACCGGTTTAGAAAACCAAGACACTTGAAAGCTTCTTTCGATACTTGAATAATGTGATCTGTCCAACGGACATCACACTGTATTCTCATGCCCAGAACATCAAGAGTATCTGAATCCTCAATAACGATCCCATCCATATACACAGATGACGTGGTTGAGTCCACAGACCTATGGGTCAACATACAACATTGAGTCTTACGAGCATTAAAATCGACCCGGTTCGCACGACCCCACTCTGAGATTGTCGAAAGGTCATGATTGAGTGTGTCATTCATAATCTGTCTTTTGCCCCCGACCTCCACAAGGCTTGGCCTACGATAGAAGGAAAAAGAATGACAAATGTTGCTGTCATCTGCAAAGGAGTAAATAGGATTGATAGTTCGACCAAGGAGGTCATTAAGAAAGATGAGAAAAAGAGATGGAGAAAGAACAGAGCCCTGTGGTACCCCTGAACATAACTGAAACTCGTCGGATGAGACCCCATCTATAACAACACGTATAGTACGATCTCTGAGAAAACTCGAGATAAATCGAGAGAAATCATTACCTACACCAAAGGCAATTAGTTTTGATAACAGTGCGCCGTGCCACACACGATCGAACGCCTTGGAAATATCTAGAGCAACTACCTTGTTCTCACCAAACATGTGAATAGACCGACTCCAACATTCAGAAAGGAACGCCAACAGATCTCCCGTAGAACGAGTTCTACGAAAGCCATACTGTCGATCACTAATAAGTGAGTTGGCCTCCAGATAATTTACAAGATGGTAGTTGACCATGCTCTCCATCACCTTCGAGAGCGCAGAACATATTGCAATTGGGCGGTAATTTTCAGGGTTATTAGCCGCACCCTTTTTGGGGATTGGTTGAACATTGGCCATATCGTACATCATTGAATAGATATTTTAATAAGCTTTGATATGACATGTATATTGTAATGATCGGACTTGTACTTTTTGAGACAACTTTCCGAATTTAATGCCTCGTCCAGCCGCAAGGGGGCTCTGGCGACATAATGTTTTTTGCTTCTTAAAATCAGCTTAAAAAGTACTATGCGAGGTAAAAGTTTGGACGTGATAGGAGTTATTTTGCTAAACAACACTTAGCCGTTTTCTTCGAATATCATACGTCTCAGCCATAGGCACTCATATTTTTCTTCTAAAGTTAAAAAAATAAGTCCAAACTTAGCATTTTATATATTTTTGATAATTTAACAACAAAATTAAAATTTTCTTATTGCCGCCAATCAGCTGTTTTTGACAGATCGTCATAGAGTGCTTCATAATAGGTCCATTCGTTTACACCAAAATTTGCACAAATTTGTACAAATTTGTACTGGATTTTACTGAAATGCGTTCGCGTACACATAAATTTGCAAAAGAGAGCATCTACTAATGCCCAGTTTTTCACTTCGTATTTAAATGCCATTTGGACTTTAAGTTTTATTTAAATACAAACGTCAGTTTTTAACTTAAAATTTAAATCACATTTAAGTGACCAATCTTGGGCATTTAAAGTCTATTTAAATTGTAGAAATATAACATATGATTTTGACAGTTTGTTTTTTTTCCGCGTGGTAAAACTAACAATAAAAAATAAATTAAATTACAGCAGCCAATAAAAATTCAACTTCGGATGAAATTTTCACTTCTCTTCATTTTTATTTTATGAATTTAATTATAATTTATATTTTATTTCGATTTATACATATATTTATATATATGTATATATTTTATTTTTTTTTTTATTTCTATATTTTATATTTTTTGCTTTTTTCTATTCCTTAAACAGCTGTTTGTGAATAATGATCATTAATTTTTTGACATTTCATGATGCTACCATACTTTTGTCGCAAATAAATAACAATTATCATTTAAGACTGAAAAACTGAAACTGTATTTAAATACAACTTAAATTTAAATGGCAATTAACTAATTGCATATTTAAATACTAAGTTAAAAACTGGGCATAAGAGAGTAAAGTGACAGTTGTCAGCAAAAAACCTGCAAATTTTTACTGGACAAATTTTTGCCAGTAAAATCCAGTAAACTCCAGTAGAAAACAAAAATAAGCATACATTTAGTAATAAAAACATTTAAAAGATTAAAAGCTGAATTAAAAGGGCGGCAAAAACTAAAATAATTATTTTCAACCTGAAACAAATTAAAGTAGTCAGTTACAATTATTATAGTAACAATTTATCAGTTTTCTAATATCTCTGTTAATTGTTTTTATTTACATTAATATATTAGAGATGTAAAGCTAATGAATATATGAATACTTCTTACTGCATATTATTCAGGGTACCGAATATCAAAAATCAAGTATTCATGTATTTTCGTATGTTATTTAACTAGAAACAAAATTAAAAGTCATGTACAAACTAAACAAGTCTAAAAGCTTCCACAAAAGTTTATTCAATAAATACAATTGATACGAATTTATGATTATTAAAATGCAATGCATCAAGTACCAAAAACAATATATACTGGGTAGTCTAAATAACACATATTTTACAACACTAAGCTTTTTAGCGCTCATATGTTTGAATTAACCTGCAAGTTTTTGCAATTTTTCCGTTCGTTTACTTTTTTGTGCAAGAGCCAGTTCTGAGAGTAAAATTTTCATTTTGCCCAAAATTTACTCATCTACTGGATTTTACTGGAAAAGTAAACAAATGGACCTAATATTAATAAATTTAACAAATTTGTCAACGCTCTGTTGTTTTCAATCTATTACAAAAACCTTTTAGTCGAAAAATTTACGTAATACCGCAACAAATAAAAATCGACAACGACTTCGACTAGAGTCGAAATACGACTACAACAACCGTAATCAGGCCCATTGACTAATGGCGTTTTCTTTTCTGACAAAAAAATGTTGCATTTTTGTAAGTGACATTTAAATAATGTTGGCATGACCCTCTTAATATGTTGCCATATTCATAGTCACAATAAAACATGAATTTATACAAAAAAAATGATGCCCTGCTTTAGAACAGCTGATTTGTGTATAAAAGAAAAAAAGTTTAAAAATAAAAAAGCGGCAAATTGCAAATTGGCATTCAAATTGTTTTTAATTAATTATTTTTTTATTTAAAATGGATTCAGGAATTGATGCAAGCTCGTATTTGTACAAAAAAGTTCAGCGTATGTATTAATGAAAAGATTATAAAGAAAAAACAAAATTACATCTAATCTCTCTTGTTTAGTATGGTCGGATGGAGAAAGCAGACTCCTTTTGGATTTGTATGCGGAATATCTGCCAGCAATAGGACCACTAATCATTTCCTCTTCATCTGATGATGAGGAAGAATCCATTAGTACCCCAACAACATTGTTTACGCATATCACTACAGCAGCTTTTTCCATTTTTAGCAATTTAAATGTATATTTTTTAAAATTATTATAATTTATAAAACAAAATTTGTTAATTTTCGTCTTTAAATATTTTTTTTTCAAAACAAAACTATAAAATCAGCTGTTTTATAGTGCAACATTTTCACCCCATCATTTTATAAAGGGTGAAAATGGCAACATTTTTGTATGTTAATAGGGCGACATAATTTTAAAAGAACATGATTCCTTTTTAAATTGCTGTCAATTTTTTAGAAAAGAACACAAAAAGTGCAATTTTTTAGAAAGGGCAAACAAAATGTTACATTTTTTGCCAGAAAAAAAAACGCCATAAGTATTAAAATATGTCAATTTGACATTTCAATGACGTACGAAAAACCTAGAAAAATCACAACTGAAAAAAGGAAATGTGGGACATGGGTTGACATACACCGTTGGTATACACCGTTGGATACGCCTTAAAAAATCTTTCATGTTAAACTAATATTGTATACGTTCTTTGAAAAACTAAAAAAAAAACTTTTTTTTGAAAACGGTCCAGCTCACGGGGACAGTGCTAAACACGAAATATTTTGGTGATTATCATAAAACAAACCAAAGTACATTTTGGGGGATGGTCAAAAGAAACTGTTTTCGTGAGTCGGCCTAGAGTACATATTTTTTCCATCTTTGCATCATTTTCTAACTATTTTATACGATAGAAAGAAAGTTTTTATTATAGACCCACTTTAGTGTACATGTTCGCTAATGTTGACCTTTTAGTTTTTTTTTAATTTGTTTATATTAGTGCCACAAGAAAATTATCTATAGAAAAAAAATTTACAAAGAGTTGGCTTATAAGCTGCTGTTTTTTATATAGCCCAAAAACCAGGTGTAGGTCCACATTAGCGCACATTCCCTTACCAAATATGAGACAGATAAAACCAAATAATGGACACACTCCAAAAAGTTTTAGAGTTACTCCATAGTTTTTGAAAATTACAAAACAACTATTATGGAAATTTTTTTAAAACCACAACAGTATTTTTTAACAGTTGTATGAACCAGTTGTTTTAGAATTTAAGTAAACAACTACCAAAACATAAATTTTTGCGGTAAACAGTTGATTTTTGATAGTTATTAAAAATAGAAGATTATATCGAGTTTTTCTCGTTTAGTTTATATTTGTTTTTATTAATGTGTTCATAGTTTGCAAATAATAATTAGAACATTTCATTGTATCTCCAATGTACTAAAACTCCATAACTGGAGTACGGTTTGCAATTTTGACTTTGCATAAGGATATAGGAAACAACATTTTTTTTGGAATTGAAAGAAAAAAAGATTTTTTTTTAATTAAAAGCTATTTTTAAAATACCGAAAAAATAACTGTTAATTGCAGTAGTTTTTACCAATTCTTACAGTTGTTTCAAAATTTTTGTAGTAAAAATTGCGAGTCGTTTTTACTACAATTTAAGTTGTTTTTACTACAATTGTTATTTGTTTTTCAACAGTTAAAAACAACTACATTTTTAGTTGTTTTAGCGGTAATTAGCTTTACCGCCTTTTTAACTGTAAAACTTTTTTGAGCGCAATAAAAAGTCCTTAGATTATTTGAAATTTCAATTTATATAAACTTTCTGGTAATGTCCAAAACGTTTTTCACTTACCAGCCACTTCAGAAAGAGCACGTAAAATCTTCCAGTCTTCACGTGCCATACCAGGTGGTGATACAGCAACTAATGTTTGTTGGGCACGACCTTCGGTATTGACATAAGTAGCCTGTTTTTCTGTGTAGGCGGCACCGGGTAAAACGGCATCAGCAATGGAAGCTCCATTATCACCATGATGACCAATATAAACAATGAAACAATCCTGAGGTAATTTATCGCGGCTAATTTTGCCAGCATCAGCGCCTAAAAGGAACAAAACTTTAGGTTGAGCCTTAATGGCTGCCTGGAGACCGGGTTGATAGCCAATGTCATAGGCACCAGTTTGTGCGGCATTTGTTTGCAAAACATTTAAAGCATTCCAGTTCTAGGATAAGAAAATTTAGAAATTAATTTTCAGTATATTTTCGTATAAAAGACAAGCAATACATACGGGCTTATTTAATTTTTTGCAGTAGGCCGATACGCTAGCCAAAATACCAGAACCGTCAGGTCTTTCAAGAACATCGGCACCAATGATAATGGCTGGCTTTTTGGCATTCTCCAAAGTCTTAGAGAAAGCATGGGAACCACTGCAGACACGGCTAATCAAACCAGCATCTTCACCCAAATTATCGTGTTTATAAGAGAGATCTACTTTGGGACCAATCGAAGCAATTTCCAATTCATTGTGTACATAAGCCTTACGCAAACGGGTATTAACTAAAGGAGCCTCATAACGGGGATTGGTGCCAATTAACAAAACAGCATCAGCTTCTTCCAAAGCTAAAAACAATAAAAAATCGTAAATTTTTTTTTGCTTTTTGTACATATATTTTCAACACATTTTATTGACACATCTCCATATTCAGTTTTTCAAATTTCTTAAAAAACTAGCGATTTTTTCATGGTTGTAATTGAAAAACAAATTAAAAATCTCAAAAGTATGTAATTTTAAAGAGCTCTATTTTCGAAATTTGTTATCGGATTTCTCTAATTAAAAAAGCTCTCTATTCCAACGGTTGTCTTCTTTCACATTTATGCAATAGAAAAAATATATTTTTAATGCAAATGCAATATTTAGATGCATTTTTGAAATTGTTCTCCGCCTTCAAATTTTTTTAAACATGCATCAATCCAAAATTTACCAATTTTAAGAGGTTAGGTTAGGTCGAAAAGCGGATTCGGAGAAGGGAAAATACTTCCCTAATCCGACTCAAGTCCCTGAGGACTTACACTTAAGCCAGAATGTCGGCTTGTTGTGCGCTCTAAAAAATCGGTCCTATGTCACATTTCTACCCCAGGAACTCCGTCGCACTGACGAAACTCCTGAACTTCTTCCATCCTATGCCCCTAAGATCCCCCAATGTGGATATTGGGTCACTGGATAGTATTTCGACCCGGATCCCGGCAAATGCCGGCATTCACAGAAATAGTGTTCCAAGGTCTCCTCGTCCTCCCCATAGGCCCTGCACACTCTCGAGTCCGCCCTACCAATACGGTGGAGAAGGGCCCTTAGTGTCGAGTGTCCCGTTAGGATTTCCATCAAAAGACTCAGTTCCTTAATACTGAGATTCAGGATTTCCCTCGTCTTGTCCGTGTCCGGGTTGCCCCAGTGAATACTCGCAGTCCTGCAAACACCCGCATTCTCTCAAATGGTCCTATGCATGGTGTCAAGTCAGTCCACCAGCTCCGCCTTGAGAGCTCGAAAAGGTTTGGCTAACTCCAGGGAAGATCCTCCCCTAGCCAAATCATTAGCCACTTCGTTTCCCGCTATACCACAGTATCCCGGCACCCATATAATCTCAATGCGTCCCCGTGCAGAGAAATCGTTAATTACCCCTTTACACCTGAGTATCGTCATTGATCCCACAGAGTCCGTAGGTAAAGTCCGGATAGCCGCTTGGCTATCCGTGAAAATCACAATATCACCAGTCAAGCCCATGATATTCGCCTGCTTAATGCACTCCGTAATCGCAGTGACCTCCGCCTGTAGAACGGTATTATGGTCAGGAAGACGGAAGCATTTGCGTACATTGAAGTCAGCGTCACAGAAGCCCAGACCCGTTTAACCATCCAGTTTCGATCCATATGTGTAAAAGTGGATAATATAATTAAATATATATAATATATAATATAATTAAATTTAATGTGAGATGTTATTTTCTTTTGGGCGAAAATTAATCATGAAAATCTTTCTAATTAATAGAAAAATTATAATTTATTTGTCCTAATTTACTTTGAATAATATAGAAAACTCAGAAAAATCTATATTATATTACATAAATGTGAAAGAAGACAACCGTGGGAATCGAGTGTTTTTTGAAATCCGATAAAAACGTTCTTTTTACTAACTTTCAACTAACTTGGCTTTTCAAAGTTTTACAAGCTTTTGAATTCTTTTTTAAATTTTCTTAAAAATTCGCGATTTTTATAAATTTGAAAAACTGAATATGGAGATGTGTTATACGCTTCATAGAGAATATATCGTTCATTTACTGCAAGACTGACATAACTCAAAAAACACGATTTTGCAAAAAAACGAGTTTAAAGTTTTCAATCCATATCTGCCTCGCTTGAGCCTTTCTCTATTTATTTGGTCGTTTTTTATAAAAAATGGGTTTTAATGTATTTTTCTCTTAGTGAGATTTGTGTGCGAATTCGCTAATTATCGAGAGACCCGTTAGTACCACAGTTTCTCTATTCTCTTTGCACCCACTTTAAAGAGAAAATAAAATATATTATCCTCTATCTCGAAAAGTGTACATGATATTAATATAAAATTTTTACACAATATAAAGCATATAACTAATAAATCTGTATCATTAACTCAAAAATCGCATTTTTTCACTTATGACAGTCTTAAAGTAAATGAGCGATATGTTTTTAATATGTAGAGGGAAAATCGGAAGACATGAGTTCAAAAAATTTTCGAGTTCCTTCAAAGAATGAAGGATATTTAAGAATCTTATATAAAATTGATGCTTAAACTTACCTGCAATTGAACTATTACAAATATAGTTTGATCTTAAATCGGTACTAGCTCCGCTTGTGGCAAAACCTTGTTCAGTGCACACAGTTTCAGCACCATTGCGATTGAGCAAGTCCTTAAGGGCAACCATCGATTCAACATCAGCCAATTGACCCGATACAGCAGCGACGGATCCATTAGCATTGCGAATAGCTTTAGCCACAGCGATAAGAGCACCCTCCCATTCAACAGCTTGTAGTTCACCATTTGGCATGCGTACCATGGGCGCTACTAAACGTTGACGTTTTAATCCATCACAGGCAAAACGTGATTTGTCAGCCAACCATTCTTCGTTGACTTCTTCATTTTCGCGGGGTAAAATACGCAAAACTTCATTGGTACGTGTACTGACAACAATGTTACTACCAACAGCATCTAAAACATCAATACTGCTGATTTTACGAATTTCCCAGGGACGTGCAACAAAGCTGAAATTTATTAAAGGAATATGCGATATCATTAATTATGATGAGTCCGAAAATCGAAGTTTTCAAACTTCTCAGACCTTTTAAGTGGTACTTAAACATTGGAATATCCAAAAATGCTTTACTTGGGTTTGTTCTGGTTTTGTTCAATATGAAGCTACGTGCGAAATTTCGTGATTCTAGCTTTGTCAATTTAGGAGATACACCAAACGGCTATTTTTCGGAGATAAATGCTGATTAAAAAAAATATGACTTTGAACGCAAATATAGCGACTATATTGTCTATGTATGTATATGATGATGTTTTTCCAATGACTAACCAGTTAACGCCCCAAAAATGTTATTGGTTTTGTAAATATATAAGTTGACGAAATAATAAAAAATAACAGTTTATGGGTTTCGAGTACTTGACTAGGACTGATCTAACAGTCAGTCATAAAACTAATGCTTTTTGCCTGCGGCGCTTTTATAAAATACTTTCTTACCCACCTAAAATCACTGAAGTATAAATTTTTAAAAAACTGACTCGGTGTAATAAAACAAAATCGATTTCAAAACCTTAAAGAAAAAATACTTTAAAAAATAAATTCTTTTCTACAGGTGTTCCTTTTTATATTCGTATTAATGAATTAAACGTCAGCGAAAGCTAATACGCATTTGTTTAAATTTATCAATTCAAGTATTTTGGACCTAAACGGAGCCATTTTCATTACAGATTATGAAATGGCTCTGCGAAAGACGATTAAAAATGAATTTCCGTTATCTAAATTATTTGGTTGTTGGTTCCACTTTACTACTAAATCGAAGCGTTTATCAGCTTTTATACGTGAAAATAAAACGGCTTCGCTTCAATACCATAAGCTGTTAGCACTTCCCTTGTTGCCGTCGGCACATATCTGCAATTCGTTTAGCTTAATGAAAGCGGACATCGAAGATATTGACCACCACTTTAAGTTTGCTTATTATGAAAGCCAGTGGCTAAAAAAGGTAAATCGAATTATATTAATATCATTTTTAGTGTATAAAATAAAATTATTATTACAGGTTGCACCGGATGGAATTTCGGTTTCCGGTACAACGATTCGGACAACATCCGCTTTGGAAGAATATAACGGTGTTCTGGGTAAAATAATTCCAAAGCAGGGTAATTTTTTTAAATTTATTCAAGCTCTTCAAAATGAAGAATTTGCTAAAAGCAGGGAATTTGAGTTGCTGCCAAACAGCGGTGGTACTTTTGGAAAAGCCAAACGCAGAAAAACTTCCATCAAAAAGGCAGAAAAAACTAAAAACGGGTTTCAATTAAAAATTTTATTGAATCAATTAATATTTTAATTGATTTTGCACCTACGACTGAAATGATAGTATTAACTAAAAAAAAATGCAGACAGTTTATTAAAACTCTTTCAATTAAAATAATAATAATATCAATTAAAAAGAGTTATTGTTTTTCTTTACAACCTCAATTAAAAAGTTACGTTAAATTGATTAAAACTTTAATTGAAACTTGAGAAGAAAACAATGGTAGTTTTAATTGAAAACTCGTATTTTTTTATTTTTTTATATGCCCCCCATTAAATAAAAAAAGAAATGAAGGTTTGTAAATTAAATTGACATTTTATTTATAATAAAATTAAAGCTTTTTAATATAAAAATGTATTATAAGAAAACAAATAAAAGTAAAGACAACATTTTTGTTTTGCTTGTCTTGTCTTGAACTTTTTCTTGTAATTGAATTGCTTTCTTAAAAAATCACACACAATTTTAAAATGATAGTTTAATGACACTTATACTTATTGAAAATTTAATTATTTACAAAAATAATAGTTTAATTGTCCTTTTTCGATAAGGTTTATTTAAATCCACATGTGCACTTTTATTACCACAGATAAAACACGAAACTAAATTAAGTTTTCGTGAGTACACGAATATCTCAACAAAAAGAGTGTTGCAAACTCTAATGAAATAATTACGATTTTGCGTGTATTTGAAATCGGTAAACTATTCAACTTATTAAAATTTAATCATTTGCGATTTTTTTTTTCTTTTTATTTACAAATTAAATAATATATTGATATAATTAAACCTTTGTTTGATTGTTTAATCTAAATAAAATAAAAAAAAATAGTTTGCCAAATTTTTAAAAATTTTGTTTACATGTTGTCAACAGTGTATGGATATATTAGAAAATTCAATAAATTTTTTAATTGAATCAATTAAAAAAAATTGTTTAAATTGCCATTGATATTCAAACAATCGATTAATTATATATTTGTGGCCCATAATTTTTTCTGTGTATTTCCCAAAAACCAAACATGCACCGATATGGAGCCAGAAGATGACTTATTTGAAAATATTTCTTAATTTAATGAGGAGAATGATAGCGAAGAATTGGAAATAACTGATCCTCCAAAAAGTTGTGACTCAAAATTATGTGTTGTTTCTCTAATCTTACAGGTGAACATAGCACTGGTTCCTTGTGGACATGCAAAACTTTTTAGCGAATGCGTTCTAAAGCTACAGGCCGAAGCCATTAAGAAAGCAGCACAAAAATTTAAATGTCCAGTTTGTCGGCAGGAAGTTGACGACACTATGCAAATTTTCTTATAAATTTTGTTTTTCACAATTACATATGTATATATATGTATATATAATTAAAATGTATATATAAACACCTTTTTGGGGCTTATTTCATTTTTTTGGAGATTAATTCATTAGGGGTTACATTATGAAACAAGCCCCAAACTTTGGTGGTTATTTCATTTTCTCCTTTGAGAATTATTTTATTTAGTTTGGGTGTTATTTCATATTTTTTCTTGGGATTTTTTTAATTATGATATTTTATGAGATAAGTTCCATTTAACCAAAGATTTTTGCTGTCGACTTCTTTAGGACCGTTATAGCCATTCAGAATTATTAGGCCAGGGAAAAGCTCATTTATTGTAGCTATGTGTTGATCATTTGAAGTTGGACATGTTGAAGATATACCGGATAATAAATTTGGCAAACATTTGGATGAAGTGACATTTACCAGATTTTCATTTCCGCAAATGCTAATATCATAGGTTAGGGTTAGGTTAGGTCGAAAAGAGGATTCGGAGAAGGGAAAATACTTCCCTAATCCGACTCAAGTCCCTGAGTACTTACACTTAAGCCAGAATGTCGGCTTGTTGTGCGCTCTAAACAATCGGTCCTATGTCACATTTCTACCCCAGGAACTCCGTCGCACTGACGAAGCTCCTCAACTTCTTCCATCCTATACCCCTAAATCCCCCAATGTGGATATTGGGTTACTGGATAGTATTTCGACCCGGATCCCGGCAAATGCCGGGCATTCACAGAGATAGTGTTCCAAGGTCTCCTCGTCCTCCCCACAGGCCCTGCACACTTCCGAGTCCGCCCTACCAATACGGTGGAGATGAGCCCTAAGTGTCGAGTATCCCGAGAGGATTTCCATCAAAAGACTTAGTTCCTTCCTACTGAGATTCAGAATTTCCCTCGTCTTGTCCTAATATCTAATATCATAAATCATTTTGCATTATACTTTAATTTCAATTAAAAAACTTTTACATATTAAAAAATTTTTATTATTTAATTTGATTGTCATTTCTCTTTTTTTTTAACAGGATTTATAAACAATTTTCTGCAAGTTTCTTTTTGAGTTGTTTTTAGTTTTTATTAATTTTATTTTAGTTTTCATTAATATTTGAATTGTTCTTAATTTAGCTAGTTATCACCGGCACTGGGGAATTTGTCTATTTCATTTTTTACTGAGGTTCCCTCTTGTGCACTTTATTTGTGATATGTGTTTTATTTCTATTGAATTTAAACACGAATTTAAATTTAAAATTTTTTTTTAGATTTAGGGCCATTATTATAACTTGCCAATAGCTAAAGTTCGGATGTTATCTGACAGATTATTAGTTTTTCGTTATTATAAGTATACTTTAAGCTAAAAGTGACCGATAAGCTAAAGGGAAGATATTGTTGCCTTTAACTTTAAACGTAAGGTTTATGTGTTAAAAGTTGCCACATTTTCTGCTCTATAAAGAAGAAGAAGAAAATATAAAAAAAACAAATAAATAAAATAAAAATGGAAAGCATACGACGTTTGTTTTATATAAACGAGCTAGAGGATATTTTTGAAGACTCGCAGCCTAAAAGAAGAGCGTCTAAAAAATATCGCGATCAAGTGGACTATCTGGAATTTTACGACGAAATGGAATTTGTGCAAAGATTTCGAATATCAAAACATAGATTTCTATTTATTTTAGAAAAAATTCGCATCTCTTTACAGTCAAATAGTCAGAGGTTTTTACCAATATTTATATAATTTGTGTAACAATTAATAAATTTCCTTCCAGGCATTATTCCGTATCACCTCAGACTAAATTACTAATAACGCTACGGTTTTATGCAAGTGGCAGTTTCCTAATTACAGTGGGTGACTTTTGTGGAGTTATCATCTCTACAGCAGGCCGTGTAATTAAAGAAACATCATCTGCTTTGGCTGCTTTGTCGAATGCATATATAAAATTCCCTTCCGATGCAAGGGGAATGTAATACAGCGTCAGATTTCTTTGCAATTGCAAAGTTCCCAAAAGTTATCGGATCCATTGATTGCACACACATACGTATTCAATCGCCTGGAGGAAACAACGGAGAAATTTTTCGTAACAGAAAAGGTTATTTTTCCCTCAACGTTCAAGCAGTGTGCAATGCTAAACTAATATTCCAAGATTTAGTTGCAAGGTGGCCCGGATCAGCACACGACAGCAATATATTTAAAAACAGCCGTTTAAAATTCCGTATGGAAGACGACCATTTTCAAAATTTCGTTATTTTAGGCGATTCTGGATATAAGCAATGCAACTATATGATGACCCCTTTGCTGAATCCACGTACAAGACCAGAAACCCTTTATAATGAATCTCAAATTCGTACTCGTAACACGATTGAGAGATGTTTCGGTGTTTGGAAGAGACGTTTCCCAGTATTATCAATGGGTTTGCGGTTGGCGAACGAAACTAAAATGTCTGTCATTGTGGCATGTGTGTTCTTCACAATATTGCTATTATTGCAAAAGACCCACTTCCATCAACAGAAGAAACATTGATAACAGAATCTCCAGAAGAATTTGTCTCAGATGGACAAAACCATATTTTGAGCAATGTGAATTCAATGGCAAGAACTATTTTAATTGAAAACTACTTTGCAGAGTAAGTTTATAACTTTTTATTTGTACTTTAATTAATTTATAAAAATATTAAATATTTTAATTAACACATTTTTTACTCTATTTTCAGTCTTTCACGAAATTCATTGGGCGACTAGATAGACAACTACATAACACAAACTAACATTAAAAACAACTAAAATTAACATTAAAAAAAACAACATTAAAAATAAAAAAACAAATAAAATATACAATAAAAAAACTAAAGAAAATTCAAAAACTAACATTAAAAACAACTAAAATTAACATTAAAAAACAAAATTAAAAATAAAAAATATACAATAAAAAAAACTAAAGAAAATTCAAATTCTTGTTAAAAACAAAATTAATTTAATGTTAAAACACTTTTTGATTTTTACATAAACCAATTCATTTGGTCAAAAATAATCGGTTTTTCCTTTGGTGCTGCCACATTATCAAAAATATTAATTTTATTTTATTGGGAAGTTGTAATAACGAAAAACATTATAGCTCACTTTATTCCTCACTTTAGCTAAAGTTACTTTTTACTAACATTTACTTTAAAGGCAAGTTGTAATAATGGCCCTTAATGTTTTTTTCTACCGAATTTTAACACTTAAATTTTTTTTAGATTTTTTTTTTGGTATTTAAACAATAAAATTCCGTTGGGCGCCAGTTGACGAAATAATAAAAAATAACACCGAGTTTATGGAGTTTACACTAGTTTTATTTCATCACTACGAGTACATAACTACAACTGACTGTTAGAATAAAAATTATTTTATTGAATAAAGAAAAATTAAAGTTGAGAAATGACAATAAGTATAAAAAAAATTATTGCAGAAATAGCGTCAGCATAATTTTATTTCACATAAGAAATGAGAACTTTTAATTGTAGACATAGAGTCAGTAAATATTATTATAATAATTTTAATTATACGGGGTATTAAATATCCTGGTGTTTAGTAAACTCATTTAAGGCTTACGATATACTTGTTTTTAAGAACATTTACTTATACAAAAACACAACTATTAGGGAACTATGTACACACAAAAAAATCATTGCCAAATAATTAGGAGCATTTCAACTAATAAAGTTTATTCACAAAAGTTATACGAAAACTAGTAACAGTTTACAAAGTTTTTACTTGTTTATACTTAATCATTGAATAATTTATGTGAAAAAACTTTATTGGTTGAAATGTTCCTGGTTATTTGGCAACGATTTTTTGTGTGAAGGTTAAATACAAAAATTTATTTTTCATTTAAAACTAACCTTAATATTTTATTTAGTAAAATTTACGTAAAGGGACTTCAATTATTAGTCATCCCTCTACAAAACAAAAAAACCGATTGAAAATCGGTCCCCCGTTAAGGCTGCACATTTGCACGCGATTTTCAATATCTTGTTTTTTTTTTTTTAAGAGAAGCAACACTGGAAATTCTTTCTAATAATTAATGTGTTGCTTTCTTTGGAAAGGGGATAGTGGAGAGATGAAAGGTGGTGAAAGATGAAGGGCTTCAAACATGGCAACACTGTAATTGCGCGAGTAGATAAGCCTTAGAACAGTTGTTGCTCGCCACCTGATGTAGAGTTTGCGAATTTATTGAAGCTTTTTGTTTCATAGCCCTGATTCATTATTTTACTTCGGTGGGGTTAAGTGCGATTTGAACACCGAAGGTGGGCGCAGCGATACATATAAGTGATAGAAAACTCATACATATTATTTTTCTAAATTGATGTTGTCGTCACCGGGAATCGAACCCGGGACTATCTGTGTAACAGTCCAACGCGCTAACCATTACACCACAACGCCCACTTGAAGCCACTTTATACGGTATAATACAACTATAATTAAAATATGTAGTAATATTTTGTTAGTCGTTTTTTATTGGTTTGACAGTTATTTTAACTTAAATTGCAGTTGTTTATATAGTTAATAATGACTAAAATTTTTAGTAATTTTTATGAAAAATGTAGTCATAGCCATTTTGTCATAATTCCCTGAGTGTAATTCGTTTTTCATAATTACCTGAGTGTAGTTCCTTTTTGCAGATTACCATTCTCTAACTAATTGACATTCCTCTAAATATATACTACCATAATTGGACTAGACTGTAATTTTATGTTTTTTAACTCTAGTCCCTTAAATATTTTATATTGTCTAAAGAAACAAAAATCTGTTTTAGGTTCGCAAATATGGCAATATCGATTTGAATACAGGGAATTTAAATTTTAGGTGGCAAACGATAATATATAGAAAAAAAGATTGCATATAGAAAAAAAGATTGCATATAGAAAAAAAGATAAGTTTGCAGTTGAACACAATTGCATTTTATGGGATTATAGGGTAGTAGTGCCATCGAAGTTGAGGCCGATGGTTTTACGGGAGCTTTTGAGCTCATTTAGGTATTGTAAAAACAAAGGCTTTGGCTTGGTCCTATGTCTGGTGGCCCATATGAGTTTTTTTGTATGGAATTTGAAAGTATTAAAGATTTTTTCTACCTATATTTTTTTTTATTGTTGTTCATTAAAATATGTAAAAAATAAATTGTATCAAATTGGATCAACAAATAGTAGAAAATCAACTTATGTAGCATATACTAAGATATCTTTAATTCCCTGTTTCTAGAAAACGTTCGTCGCTACACGGATGAGATGACTACAAATTGTTTTTGTATGGAATGTATTTTGTTATTGTTTTTTTGTTCGTGTAAAGAAAAACGTCATCTAAAAACAGGTTATTAATCTGAAATTGTAATACATAGTTTATACACTCAGGCTAAAACAGAAAATTTGTTCATATTTGTGCATTGTGCTCCACTCATATTGATTGTGCATTTTAAAGGATTTTTTTTTTTTTGTAATTATATTGGAATATGTCAAACGGCTTAGCCGACATCCGATGCAAGCCGATAGTGTCGGCGGTGTCGAAATAAAACCTGTCTGCAGCGGCAGCTTATCGGCTCAGGACCGGCGGCTTGCATTACTGCTGTGGAGCTAAAAGTGATTGTTATGATATCTACAATTCAAGATATATTGGATCCACTAATTCTTAAAGTTGCTGGTGTGCCTTCAGTTGGATAAAAAAATCTTGTAGAGAATACAAAGTTCATTCGATCCTTTTAGCGCTTTCACATAATAATAGTAATGATGATATATATTGTGCAAGCTACATTTGACCTCATAATTCTTTAAAACACGAATGTGCTAACCAATTTTGTGCAGCATAAATTTCCACAAAACCCAGTTGAGTTGGAAAAATTTTAAAACCAAATTCGGATTTAGCAAGGAAAGGTTACTCGAAAACGTGTGGTAGAATTGCCGAAAAATCCAAACATTTTTTGTGTGCCACTAATTAGAAATTTTTCATTTTTAAAATCTGAAATCGTACGGTTTCGTAGATTTTCCCATATATAGATTATTTTAACTGAGACAATTTTAATGTTTATAAAATATCTAAAAATATGGAATTAAAGTACAAAATATACAAAACATGCAACAAAAAATTACAAAATATGCATTTATAGCAAAATATGGAAAAATATGAATTTATAACAAAATATGCAACAACAAATCGAAGTCATTTTGTTGTAAATTCTTTGATTCGAAAAAGTATTTGGTTAAAGAATTTGGTCTTTGAGTAATTCGCTGGCAGTTAGCCCTTCTAAATCTAAGGCTATATAGTTTGGATCGTCAGAGAACTTTGTGAATGATTTTGAGATTTTTATTTGGAACTCTAAGATCGATTTTGTAAGCCAACATAGATGTTTGGGTATTATCATTGATAACAGGCTTAGTTATGAGTCTCATTTTGAATTTGTACATCGTAGGATTTCTTGTACTTTACGTAGAATATATTCCACGAATATTTTTCTGCCTTTTCGGGTTAAATGTAGACTAGGTCATGCACTTCTTATGCCGCAGATCTTATATAGACTTGAGCTGGTATCAGGAACCATTGCCTCGAACTTAAAGGTATTGGAGCGAGTTGTTAATGCTGTGGCTCGGTATGTGTTTAATATCTGTAGACGTGAACATATTTCTGAATTTGTGAAGAAATTCTTAGGGTGCCACTTTCATCGCATTATTAAAAGTGGCATACCTGTCCTATTATGTAAAGAATTTACTTTTTCGCTGTCTACTAGGAATGATTCTATTATTATTATAGTTAATATCAGTTGTGATAATTACCGGATTATAATTGCTTAACTGAATCTCTTTTTTATATTTTTTATAATTTGTTACGGCTGGGGAGCCAATAAGTTAAATTGATGGGTGCAGTTATATATGCATGATTTATATTTACATAAGTTAATTGTATAGATTATGTTAACTACTATACTCAGGATTGTATTGCTATGTAATACGTTTTTTGGCTTTAATGGCTTTGTTTTACAATATGTATTAATAAATAAATAAAATCGATTTTGGGCTATTGACTACAAATATGCATTTGCACGAAAGTCGATGCCCTGCTTATTACAAACATTTAAAGCGCATTTAATTTTAAATGATTGATATAATATAAACTGAAAAAGTGCTGCAAACAATTTGTTAATGTATTTCTTTTATATACCTATTACAATTGCGTCAATGGTGCAGAATAGTGAAAATTATTTCAATGCACCATCTTCTGACAAACATTAAATTTCAACAAATTCCTTTCAAATAAACTTAAATCTATATTAAATAGAATTTTAAATTTAGCAATAAAATTTACCTGTAGGGTTTGTTAGTCAAAGCACCAACAGGGCACAAATCAATAACATTGCCGGACAATTCAGTTAAAAATAGTTTTTCTACATATGTGCCAATTTGCATGTCATTGCCACGACCAGTGGTTCCCAGGTCATCAACACCAGCAATTTCAGAAGCAAAACGTACACAACGAGTACAATGAATACAACGTGTCATAATAGTCTTTACCAATGGCCCGATATCTTTATCCTCAACAGCACTACAAAAAAAAAAAAGGAGAGCAAATTATTAACTTAAAAGTCCTTATAATTAAATTAATTCTCATAAATACCGTTTGCCAGAATAATTAATATCGGTAAAACGTGAACGATCTGTACCAAAAGCCATGGCTTGATCTTGTAAATCACATTCACCACCTTGATCACAAATGGGACAATCCAAAGGATGATTCATTAACAGAAATTCCATAACACCTTCACGGGCTTTACGGGTCATATCGGAGTTTGTCTTGATGCGCCAACCTTTCATGACGGGCATAGCGCAGGCTGCTACTGGTTTAGGACTTTTTTCCACTTCCACCAAACACATACGACAATTACCGGCCACAGCTAAACGTTCATGATAACAAAAACGTGGAATTTCCACACCAACCAAAGCAGCAGCCTTAAACACATAATTTCATTCATTTAAAAAAAAAATCATGGAAATAATTTGAAATCTAGCTATCTTACCTGTAAAACGGTTGTTCCAGGTGCTACTTTAACGGGAATATCATCAACAAACACTTCAATCTTTTCGGGAGCTTTGGCTGGTGTCTGGGCAAGAGCGGCACTGGTACGCACCGCTTTACTGGCGATATTGTGTGTGGGCGAGCCCAGTGTGCCCAAGGCCTTAATAAGCGGTGCACGAATCATATTCGTCTATAATGAAATATTAACACATAATTAATAATTTCTTAATATACTCTGAAAATTCCTTTAGTTGGTGGCCCATCGATTAATTACATAAGTTTTGAATAGCACTAGCAATTTGCAGTTCAAGTTTAAATTTTATGTAAAATTCGTGGGCATTTTTCTAAATTTAAATTTTCTAATATTATTCTTTATTTTATTTTATATTTTTTAAAGTGCTTTATTGACTATTTTGTAGTTATTATTAAATTAACTCACCTAAAAATATGAAAATATACAAGAGCAGCCGAATAAAATATAGCGGATGAAATTTTTTATGATTACCTGTTTGACAGTTAAACTGACATGTCAAATTAGTATTGCCAACAACTATTACACAAACTTCTTATATTGAGGGTATTCATTACGAAATAGTAACTTAAAATTCCGTTTAATTTTAATTTTGATTTGTACACAGAGAAACAGAAGTTATGATACGTTTCCACTGAACGTGTTTTGAAACATGTTTTCCCATACATTTTTTTTTTCACCAAAACATACGTTTTACTCATAAACGTAGCATTAAATCCTTAATATCACACTAAAAAAATGCTTCAGTTGCTCAGTTAAAGAAATCATCAGTTGATTTAAAATAAACAAACAATAACTGAGAAACTACACACAAAAAATTTCCAGAGGGAATACGATAAAAGCTTACTTAGTTTAATTTTTTTTTATTCAAATTCCGTGGATTTTCTCATGTGTTGTATAAATTGTTAATTCCATTTTTTAAATTTTGTCAGCACATTCGCACAATTCTCCTAAACTACTTTCCATGTAATAAGTAATTTTATATAACTGTTCCTATTATACTAATTATATAGAAAATGTTAAACTTATATTGTACACCTGTAACATTTTGTCTACACATTTTAATTAAGCATTACTTGGTAAAATGTAACAATATAAATATGGACGAATATAACAGATAATAGGTCATTTCGTGCACATAACTGATAAAAGTTAGAAATGCTTTTATAACGAACAAAAAAAATAACATACAACAGTTTGATCTCCATAAAATAAGCATTTATTTAAGCATTTATTAATATATTAAATATTGAAACTAATATTTGAATTCAAAAAAGTAACACAAACAGAAATCTGTAAAAAAGGATAAGTTTATTTTACTTCGTTATTAAACAATAGGATCCTAATTTGTTTCTAACCCTACTTTTTTTCTAGTTCAAAGTCATTGCTCTGTTGAAATTGGATGGCTTATTTTTAATCGTAATGCTAATGGGAAGGAGGCGTTAATATTAATTAGAAGAGGTATTAGTTAAAATTCGTGTCATGTATTTTTTTACATTTTATAAATATATTAAAATAATATTTAATAAAGTAACAAAAAGAACAGCATATTTGATATAAATATATGGCTCTATTTTTTTAACTATCTAGGGATTCTAATAAAATAGAATGAATAATTTTATTACGAGTTTCTTCTTAATTGTCATAAATAAAATAGTTTTTGTAGTTAAATGTCATTATATTTTTGTACAAATCATTTTCCTAAGTTGATTGACAAAATTTACTGAAATTTGTTATTAGTTGTATTGCTCCTAAACGTTCACCTAACTTTTTTGGGTGTAGTATTTGGTTGATAAATTATATTTTCAGGTCAGCCTGTGAACTTCAAATATTTAAATTAACAGAACATTATTAAAATCAAAAGGAAAAAATAATTGAAATTTTTTAAATTTATGGTAAGTTCTTGTTTTTTCGTGGAAAATAACACAGATTTTAATTATTTTCAATTGTTTACAGGTAATAAATGGTATAACGTAGTCAATAGCATTTTTGTTTTTACTAAGAAACTAAGAAACTCAGTTTAGGCAATTTAAAATATAATTGTGGAAGTCCGTCGCAAAAAACATACATTTTTAAAATATTGACGCCAATTCCTTATAAAATTACACCGTTGTTTAAATACTGTTCTCAAAACTCAATTACATTAAAGGGCGCAAAAACTCTATTTCAAAAACTGTTTAAAAATCAGAAAATTTTGAATATTTAACTTTTATTAATTTGAATTTTATTTTTTATGTTTTTTACATTAAAATTATACTAATACAAATTAAACTAATTATTAAAATTAACCTTTATAATACCCATTAATGCACAAGTGGCCCATAAATAAATTAAAAGAGAAAAAAACAAATTAACTACACACTAAAAAATCGTTGCCAAGTAATAAGGAGCATTTAAACTAATAAAGTTATTCAAAAGCAATAACAGTTTACCAAGTTTTTACTTGATTCTACTTAATTATTGAATAATTTATGTGAAAACATTTTATTAGTTTATTACGACTTTTTTGGTGTGTAATGAGTTATAGTTTATTTACTTGTATTCACGATGTCTATTGGATTCTCGTACAAAAACTATTTTTGTAGCGACTTTGTTTTATTGCTTTTGCCATTTTCTGAACTTCGTTGCTCGTCCCGTTTTATAGTATTTAAATGTTTATATTTTTAAAACAAAAACCCAATAAAATATGCAAGAAAGACGGTGCTGTTAGCTACGGAGATTTTACGGATGAAAACTGTGAAGTCCGTAACTAACGGTGCTGAAACGGATACCAAAAATTTTCCTGGCTGCTAACCAAGTTTATCTCCACTTTTTTTTTTAATGTGCAGACTACTGACTCAAATTTGTTTGACATCTCTTTCTCATAGTTTGGAGTTGCCATGATTTGAAACAGTTTTCTCTGCATTCTTCTATTTTTTTCTATACTTTGTTTTCGGGCAGAAAAGAAGAAACAAAGGAAACATTATAAATACAACACAAATTTTACACATACATGTACAAAATACAAAAAATATGTGTAAATAAACGAAAAAATAGCCAGTAGACAGTGGCGGAATTGTTTTTCATCGTTTTAGTAATTACCTTCTGACCTTTATTGTGAACATACCCTTAATTGTGAACACACTCTTTATTTTGAACATATCAAAATTTTAACTGAAACCGAAAAAAGTTTCCCATACTTTTTGTATGAAATGCAGAAATTCCAAGAGCTACGGGCGAAATTTAGCGTTTCATAAATGTTTTCGTCTTTAGTTTTTAACATTCTCTTACTAGTAGTGGTAAGTTTTTTCTTAATTTACAATAATTTAAGTTTACAAATTTAATTTAAAAACATTTTCATACTATAAAGCTGCATTGAAATTTCCTTGAAATCCAGTTTAAACTAGATTTCGAAATCTAGTTTGTGTATAATTTTATACACTACCATATGATCGAAATATTGTTTAAAACTGATTTCGATAGTAAATATAAACGTAGTAGTAAACGTATTTACAATAAAAGCAAAAAATTTTTATTATACTCTATGATCACCGATGAGTCGTTAAATTTCGACAGTAGCCCAGTAAATGTTGTTATATCATATAAATTATATGGGAAATATTTTCGCCTTTAGTTCTAGCTTTGTTGTGAACTGTGGTCTAAAAGAGGTTGCGTTGCCAACCAAAAGTGGCAACAAACTCGTTAGTTTACATATCGTCAAATAAAATCCAAACGGCCGTAAATAAAATCTACTAAATCTTATAATGAATTTACATTCCACCAAATCTGTCAACTAAAGTAATGCTGCTAATTTGCTAATTTTCCAGCTATGGCTGATTATCAGCGGGCGCGCCGATAATCAGCCATTTTCTTTCCAGATATGCCTGATTTTCAGCGCACTCGCAATTATAGTTTGCAATGGGTTTATTTCTATTTGTTTTCAAAATTTGCAGTTTCAAAAAGTTATTTGTTTATATGTATATAGATATAACAATAAAAGTGCAAAAATAAAGAAAATTAAATATCGAACATAACTATTAATATCTATGGTATTAGAAGGGTTAATATCTTTAATTAAAGCTAAATTCGTAGCTGCAATTAAATATTATTTAATAATATTTCAAAAATTTAATCAAATATAGAGAATATTGTAGTTTTTTCTAAAAAATTCGTTTAAAAACCAGACTTTATGTATTGATCCGATTACAGATGTCGAAAACGAATTTTAAATCCAAACTTTGGAGGCCCATAGCTCGAAAGCCAGGTGTAGCCGCAAAAAAAATGTAATTTTGAGCTTAGAATTGAAAGATCTCTTGATCGTGAAAATTTTAAACTAATCCGAGTTATGCCCGTGAACTAGAGGTTAGCCGGCCTTTTGGATTTTAGGGGACGATATAAAAAAAAGTAACGAGTTGTAACGAGTTGTTTCTTGGTATTCGACACTGGTTGCTTTATTGAACAAAAAAAAGTTTCCAATTATATTCAGAGGGCGAAGTTGACCGGCTGTAAGTCGGCTCACAGCCGCCGCCGTATAATTCTTACTTGCATTAGCCGCCGCCGAAGCATGCGGCTTTTATCGGCTAAAATTCTTAGCCGACATTGATAGCTAAGCTGAAATGTTAATTTTTTTTAGATTATAGTTTACTTTTAGCTAAGTAGACTATTAAATCTTTTGATCTATATTTTGCGGCAAGGCAATTCTAAAATATAAATCAAAATTGTTTAGTTTTACTGAGTATATTTATGATTGTTTAAAGAAGTTGGAATTTGCGTTACTGTGGCATTTTGTTAATGTTGCAAAACTGTTCAGTTTGTGTTTTGGGATTCCAGCCACGTTAGCATCTTCAGAACAAGCTTTTTCTTTTGCTGGGAATTGCGTTAACGAAAAAAGAAGTGGACTCCATCCTGCAACAATATAAAAAACAGCTATTCGTGCATGATAACATGAAAGACGTAGAACCGTTTTTATCAAAATAATCAAAATCTTACAAACTTAATTAAAATGCCTCATGCTAATGTAGCAATGAATTACTTTTACTTTTTTTTAATCTCTTTTTTTTAAATAAATAAATCAATTTAATTTTTTCAAATATTTCTAAAAACAGTCGGCTACAAGCCGGCTTTAAGCCGCCGCCGAGTTATTTTTGCTTAGCCGCCGCCGCCGAAAATTTTAGCTCGGCTTCGCCCTCTGATTATATTGCTAAATAATTAAAAAAAAAAAAAGTTTGTTAAATATTTGTCAGCATTTTTTAAATGAAAAGAACATTATACAAAGAATCCAGTTAATTATTAACATAATACGAATTAAACAACAAAATTAAGTGCCTAGTGAATAAATAGTATAAGCATCGGGAAAATGTTAATGAATCTAATGGTAATTGATCTTATCAATACAACAAAACAATCCATTCATTAGCCCCCAAACTAAAATATAACTAATATTACGTTAAGAATGCAGATCAACATTAATCCAGTTGACTTAGCGATAACTTGAGAATATATTTCCCATGTAATAGACTCTTGTGTATGTTAAAATGAAGAATGAACATATTTTTTTAAGATATTCAAATTTTAAGTAAGAAAATTTAGAGGTTTAAGCTTGATTCATTTCCGAAATGTAATTTTCATAAGAAAAATTACAATAATTTGTCGATTCGTATAACAAATACTGGGAAATAGTAGATATCGATGGACAGATGGATAGCGGTCGAATTAGCCATTATAAAAACTTCAAATACACTTCGAAGCAGATAATAAACTAACAATGTATTTAAATATTTCTGTAAATAATGAACTTTATTCGCACAGTGAATCTCAAAATAGTTTGGACATCTTTATGGAAACACAATAAATCAAACGATATCGAAATAATATAACCTTCTGACGCGAAAACGATGTTTTTTTTTGTTTCTCAAATGTACCCTTTCTAACGATATTGTTTTTTTCCAAGAAAATAAGAAAGCGATATCTAGCTCCGTAAGGTGGTAATTCGGATGGCTCCTCCTATGACATTACAGCAGGATCTATTTCGTCAGCATTTGACGTGTGTTTCTTTATAGTAAGGACCTTCGTTTCTTAACGTAGATGTTGAATTGAGGACATCTTTATGTATTCAGTTATAGTTCTGAGGTCTGAGTTTTGGCAGGTTTGTAATTTCCTCTAATGGGTTTCACTGTCTCTGGGCGAACACACAGGCACCGCATATTATTTTGAAGGTTGCTGCCAAGGTTTCTTTGTGCATACCCCTAGAGCTAAAGGCGACTTGAGGAACTTGTTCTTACTCTGCATCTTATTGCAAATTGCAGTGGTGTGTGCTGGGGACATAAATGGGCTTTTGAATGTGACAACAAGAATCTCAGGGCTATTCAGCATCCGAATTTTTACGCCATCGTCTGCTACACCCAGTTCCAGGGTGTAGTATTCCGATATTTCTTCCAGTGAAGAAGTTGGTAAGAACTAGTAGATAACTGTTCAGCCTACCGCATAAGCTATTAATGTTGAGACCCGTCGCCAATATCGTACAGTTGTCGGCATATGTTATCAATTTCACACCTTCAGGTGGTTCCGGGAGTTTCGAAAGTTAGAAATTAAACAAGATCGGGGAGAAGGCTACACCCTGGGGGACTCCTTGTTTAATTCTACGGGGCTTCGACTTCTTGTTTCATTTCATTTTCATTTCATTTATTAATTCAAAAACCAAGCCCATAGGGCCAAATATGGTTCGTATTCAACAATAAATTTTTACAAAAAATAAAAAAATAAATTTATAATTTAAAGGAATGCCTAAAATAAATAAAATTATACTAAAGTTTAACGGTCCAAAATGTAGCAATAAGATTATCAAAATAAGTAGACGATTAAAAAAATAAAAAATATATGAAAAATGATCGTAAATTATCAAAATTATAGTGAGTGATTAAAAAACTGCCTTAGTTTGCGTTTAAACGTAGCACTTGCAACAACAAAGCTTTTAAGAGATCTAGGTAATGAATTCCAGACTCTAGTTATCCTCACATTAAAGGATCTCTCGAAAATAGAAGAGTTTATACGTTGAAAAACTATCTGAGGGTTTCTACTCGATCTTGTAAATCTAAAGTTGTCAACAATGTAACCAGGACAGTTCGCTCTAATTAGCTTGTAAAACAATAACAAGATTCTCAGTTTTATAAAATTCTCAAAAGAAAAACCAAGAAAATCCAACACAAACGGAGAGACATGTTCTCTTATCCTCAATCTGTAAACATATCTCACTATACGGTTAACTGTAAGATGAAGACGTCTAAGAATATTACTGCTAGTACCCGTAAATACCTCCAAAGCATAAATTAACTGGGGCATAAGAAGAGCACTAGCTACACGTTTCCTTACATGTAGAGGCAAACAAAGATCAAGAGACCATAATCGTCTCAACGTAGCATTCACTCGAGCACACACGTAATCAACGTGTTTCGAAAAACGTAACTTATCATCTACAAGAACGCCCAAACACTTCATTTCCGAAACAAAGTTGATACTAACACCTCTCAATGATACACTTAAATCACGGGAATCAAAACCGAAGCACATAGCCTTTGTTTTGCTAGGATTTATGTCTAACCCATTTGTATCCATCCACCGTGCAATCTGAACAATGACTTGGATGAAGCAGTTTATTGCCATCAATATAATACATCATTTGATCCTTAATAATGTGTTCAACAATCTTTGAAAGGATGGGAATAACAGAGATTGGACGTAAATTTTCTATCAAATTTAGAATTGCCATCCTTCTTAATCGGTACAACACGTGATATCTTCCAATCATTAGGGAACTTGGACGTCATAAAAATTGTGTTCACAATATGAGTGAAAGGACCACATATATAAGGATATATAGTCTTAATAAATTTTGGGGGTATACAATCATAACCCGCTGCATTTGAACGTATTCTACAAAGAACATAAAACACATCATCCTCTACTACAGGTTGAAAACAAAACGAATTTTCCTCTATAAAATTAAGCTCATCAAAAAATGATGAAAACGTTGGTGGTTCACACGACTGACTGGAAATAAAAAATTCATTAACAATGTTAGGGTCCACATCTACAACCTTATCACTCGAATCAATACTATCATTCGTTCGCAAAACATTCCACATCTGCTTGGTACTAAGCCCTTCAAAAAGGCGCTCATGAGCCTTCCTTTTCGCATTTCTAATTATTGTTTTAGTTCTGTTTCTAACTCGGCAATATATCCTCCAATTCTCCGGCGTACTCTCCTGAATATACGCCCTATACGCCAAGTCCCTAAGAGAAATACTGTAAGTAATCTCCCTTGCATTGAACCACGAATTATCATTGAAATCCCTTACCTTGCGTCTAGTAATCGGCACCAATTCATGCAATTTATGAACATTATACATAAAATTAGCGAGCTGATCATTAACATCACTAGTACAAAAATCCTATCAAAGTCACATGCAGCTGCTATTTGATCCAGCCTCGCCATATCAATGGCATCATAATTACGAAATTCAACAAACTGTTCATTTTCCAAAAGAGGCAGCTCTAAGACGGCAAAAATAAAAGCATGTCTAGAGATACCTGGACATTGCCTTTGACCAGAAGAAAGAACACCAATACTTGGACTAAGGATATAGTAATCAATTAAAGAGGTTCTATTATTCTTCACATCATAATGGGTCGGCAAAGAATTATGATAATAAACAAGATTCAGTCTACTACATAGACTTAACATCGATGAAGATTTCAACGGGCAAAACAAATTATGATTGTAGTCACCCATTATAACAACATTCTCATATTTGACGACCACGTCACTTATAGGACTATCAAAAGCATCAATATCACCACTAGGAAGGTAAACCACGCCAAAAAGAATTTTAGAAATACCTAGATCAACCTCTAAAAATAAAAATTCACACGAATTTAACTATCAGTCTTAATTTCAATGAAGCACAATTTTTGACATTATAAGGTAAAGTAACAAATAATATAAATTCATAAAAAAGTATTTTAAATAAATTGTATTAGATGCTATAATGAGATCAATAAAAAAAAGGTTATGACATGGTTAAACTATCAAACTGTAACCCTTAGAAACTCATTAAAGAAATTTATGTTTATAAACTAAACCATTGCAACTTATTCTTATAACATCAAAAACTGTGAAGCACACAATATACAAATTCAACCTAAAATGACAGTAACATTAGAGTTCACAAACTACTATAATCCTACAAATTACTATATGTTCCCCGAAAGAACCATGTGAACTATTACTAATACCTCATCTGTACCACAAGCAAAAACTATTAGTTTTGGAAAACTTATATGTTTTGCTTAAAAATTAGTATAGAATTTTACAAAATAAATACTAGTAGTTTTTGCTTCTAGCATGAATGTAGTAGTAGGCCATTTTTCACACTCCAAGCTAAGCTGGAAGAAAAGAATAACAGCTAGCCTCAACATTTAACAACCAAAAACAGAACCTAAAGATTACAATCCGATATAAAACCATGTTTATAACCAAAAATTAAATATAAAATAAGAGCAATAAAGAATTATATACAAAATAAAGCAAATACTACTCAAAACAGATCATTATCCTAAATCTCGTTTGAAAATGACCGCCTACAAGGTAAAAAACTCTCACGGCCACTGGATCTGCTTCCATTTAGCGGCGTACCAGCCAGGCGGTTTTCATTACGCAAACCAGGAGAACCTTCAGAGCTATATGAAACATGGTACATACTATTTGACATCAAGGCTTCATCGAGTAAAGCCATACATTCTTGAGTATTTAAAACTTTATGACCATTGTTTGGCAATGTAATATTTACTTTGGGTATATCGGTGTTAATTAATTTATAATACAGGATTTTATTTTCTGTACGCAGGTCCCTGCAGACTGATATAAGTTTTGCAGCAGCAGGTGTTAAATGATCAGCAAGTAAAACTTTTGACGAAACATTGCCACCAATAATATTATTTAAAAATAAAAACTTTTTTTTTGAAAACATCATCATAATTTGATCACGATCCTGGACAGAGTTTAGCTTAACTAGCACAGATCTTCCATTATGTATATAAGTACAATGCTGTATATTGGAATTTGACATTGATAACCCACAAAGCGATGCAATTTTGAGAACTGGAGCTCTTAAATTTTTGATTCCCTTTGGTAAACCTTTAACTATTATATCCGCTCTATTCAACCTCCTTTGTAAAATGTTGTTGTAAGTTTCTAAGTCACTAATTCGTTTATTGGCTGCTAAATCAACTTTTTTCAACATGTTGCTATTATGAACTACATCCTTACGAAGATCGTCTACAACCTCACGTTCAGCTCGAAATTCAACCATCTTTTTTTCGAGTGCCGCAATACTGCCATAAACTTGCTGTTCAAAAATACGATTGTGCTCCTCAAATTGTTTACTTATTTTTTTTTCAACTACAATTGCAGTGGTCTTTACCTACATAGTATTCTAAGTGTATACTTATTTATTTGTTTATTAAGTCTTTGGATACAAATCCTTACAGACTAGAACAATTAATTCTTAAATCTATTTCTATTTCAGTAGTCAAATTATGCAAACTCTGTTGTATGTCTCCTGCTACACTCGTTGAGCCTGCAGTAGTTACAGCAGTTGGTTTAAGGGTGCAGCCATTACAGATAAAATGAAAAACTTTTTTATTCTGGCAAAACAATTGATGTTGATCTTCGGTCACATTAACACAATCAATATGAAAAAACAGCCCACAAAGGAAACATCCCACACTATTTTGTGACTTGGTTACATTTTTATTACAGATGCAACAAGTGTATTGCTTTCTTTTTGACGGCATTTTAAGTTCAAACACCAAACAACAGTAACAACAAACAGTATATCAAGCCTCTGACAGCAGGAAAATCCAAAGCAATATTAACCAAATTTTGGAAATAAAATTTGTTAGTATACCAGACGACAGCAAGAAAAACCACAGCAGTATTTAACAAATTTTGGAAATAAAATTTGTTAGTATACCAGAAGATTTTTTTTTCAAAATAATATGTGACAATGTTTTTGCTGTGACAATGATTTGCAGGTTTTTGTTTTTTTTTTTTTATGTTGACAGCCGATCGCGTTTATATACGTACAAACAAAAGACTCCAATGCGTACTGAAGATATTTTTATGCACAAAAAATTATTAAAATTCATAAACTCGGTGTTTTAATAGTTAACGCTTCAATCAATAATTGCTTATTGCTTATTTTTGCTACTTTGCAATACGATTTTTAATTAATTTGCAATATTATTAAGCTTAACAAAAAAATTCACGTTTTTTTTTTTTTTTTTTTTTTTTTTTTTTTTTGTTTCGAAACTCCACGAACGACTGTCGGCCACACGGATAATTGTCGGCAATGTCTTTGAAGAGGGTCGTATGGCTGACCGTATCAAACGCATTTGATAGCATAGTACAACATTTTTCAACACATGATTTTGGGACTCAATTCTGGGAACTTGAAAGTAGCCCCAAAAATAAGAACTTCTGAATCATTCGTTTGGCAAGTTGACTACAGTAATAATTTTTTGGCTCAAGGCGGATTATTAGCACTTTTTCTATATTTTAACACGGTTATATATCGGTATACCGTACGGAATATCTCTTTTGTGTCTGAAGCAAAGTTGTAGATATTGAATGGGAGAGAAAAAAAAAATGCGGAACAAACCTACCCGAAAAAAGTGCATCAAGTGCCTTAAAAATCGCAAAAATGCCCATTTTTCCCCATTTTTCACATTTTTTGCTCAATAACTGGGTTACAAATCCACAAATATGCTGTTTTTTTTTTCTTTATAAACTTTATTTTGCATGAAAATAAAAATTCCGATTCATATTACAGCTATTCTTACACAGGAAATATGAGATTTTTATGTGTTATCTATGCATGGAAACAAAATTTAGAACATTTTCAATTATAATTGAAAATGTTTTAAATTTTGTGCTCCATCGGATTTAGGTCCGGAAACTAAGAAGACCATTCCATAACTGGCTCTTTATTCTCCAGAAACCAAATTTTTACTAGGGTTGACGCATGTTTTGTGTCGTTATCCTGCATAAATTCCCACTTCAGCGACATTTCATTTTCTGCAAATGGTAACATTGTATTCGGCAGAATGTTAACATAATCCGGAGCGCACATTGTTTCTTTAATCCAAAAAATTGGACCGACACCAGATGCTGAAAAACAGCCCCATATCATCAGCGATCCTCTACCATGTTTGACGGTCTTCTTTGTGTATTTTGGATCGAATTCGTGGTTTTTTGGTCTTACATACCATCAGAACCAAACTAAATTTAGGTTTGGTTTCGTCTGACCATAGGACATTTTTCCAATTTCGGCGATGTTGGTGTTGCTTGGCAAATACTAAACGTTTTTTAATGTTTTGCTGGCTCAACAATGCTACTTTTCTCGCACTTCTACCCAACAATCGAACGTCCTGTATAGGGTTTGGGAATTCTCGAACTTTTCCTTTTCCCGGGATTTCCAGGAAAAATTATAAATTTTCCTGGAATCCCAGGAAATTTCTTTTTTTATTTAAAACAAATAATTTGTGTATAAGGAATTTTTTTATTTTTTTTTTTTGTTAAAATTAGGTTTGTATTAAAAGTTAAATAATTAGGCACATACACATTAGCGCGTCCCGAATTTGGCTTTTTTTCGAATTTGAAAATGCTTGCCCCCCCCCCCCCCCCCAAATGATGGGGATTTAGGACCCTTTTACGAGAAAAATAACAAAAAAATTTTTGGACAAAAAACCAGATGGCTACCGGATCCTAAAGATTGCAATCCTAGTGCATTTTGAAAAAAAAAATATTTTTGATTTTAAAAAAATTGACGCCAAAAGTTGCGCAATACAGAGTACATTCCGGGAAAAATATTAAAAAAATTTCCGTATAGCAATTTTGGTGCAGCGTTGCATCTTAAAGATGGAAAGTGAGTATATGTTTTTTTTCTTCTTTCTTTCTTTCTTTCTTTCTTTCTTTCTTTCTTTCATTCTTTCTTTCTTTCTTTCTTTCTTTCTTTCTTTCTTTCTTTCTTTCTTTCTTTCTTTCTTTCTTTCCTTCTTTCTTTCTTTCTTTCTTTCTTTCTTTCTTTCTTTCTTTCAAGCTAAATTAATCACAAAAGCTGCGCAAACTAGAGGGTATTAGTTAAAACTATTTCAAAAAATGTGATAGAGCTTTTCTGGTCCAGCGCACGAGATGTACTTTTTTGTAAAATTTTCTTTTTTTTCACATTTCAATCTTAAAGATGCAACGCTGCACCAAAATTGCTCTACGGAAATTTTTTTAATATTTTTCCCGGAATGTACTCTGTATTGCGCAACTTTTGGCGTCAATTTTTTTAAAATCAAAAATATTTTTTTTTGTCAAAATGCATTAGGATTGCAATCTTTAGGATCCGGTAGCCATCTGGTTTTTTGTTCAAAATTTTTTTTTGCTATTTTTCCCGTAAAAGGCTCCTAAATCCCCATCATTTGGGGGGGCAAGTTAAAAAAAAAAATTTCGGGACGCGTTAATACACATGTATTGAATTTTTGCATTGAAAATTAAAACAAAAACATTAATTAAATGATTTGAGATCATATTAAAAATAAATATCATATAATATTAAATAATCACTTCGTTAAAAAAAAAATTAATACTAATAAGCCGATTAGTAATTTGTTTGACATCCGATTTCGAATTTTTGTGACAAAGTTCCCTACAACAGAGAAATCTACCGATGTTGGTTTTATTGTTAACAGAGCATTATATAAATTATCTAATTTTTTAGTCCGAATATTGCATGCTTCATATAAAGTAATTTCTTTAATTTCATTTTGAATTGTCAGGTTTGGGATCATAATTAAATGTTACTATTACAAATAGAAAACAATAATTGTTAATAAATGTAAGAAAAGGTGAAAAAAATCTAGTGGGTATCAGCGCTAGAGGGAGTGCCGCACTTTCGACCTAAGCGACTAGGTCATCTTAGTCTCATTCACAGAAAATCGATGATGTTATTCTTTCTTTCTGATGATGTAATTTCTTTCTTTAACAAATTCCCATGATTTGAAGTTGGCTTTTTTGAATAATCGTTTGTATTGTCTATATCGTTTTTAGTTTCAGTTTAAGACTTTCATCGACTTGGGTTTCAGATATATCATTGTCACTGCTGGACATTTCGAACAGAAGTTTATAAATTGGTTCAGCATACAATTTTAAAGAACTTTTTGATGTTTTAGAATTCGCATTAAAGTTACCGGCAGTTTTTAAATAATTTATTAATGCTAATGTCATTACGCCTTTGGTTAACTTTTTCTTTCAAAAAGTATATTTATAATAGCATCAGCTACTAAAATATTAGAATCTCGTCTGCATAGTGCGTCTCTTATGGGATTCAAAACTTCCACTAATATATGAAGGACTGCGACAAGTTGATCATTCCATAAATTTGCCAAGTCAATGTCAATTAATGTTTTTTTATAGCGTTTTTTGCCTTAAAACTTGAATAAATCATAGCCAATTAAAAATAAAAATGCCAAGAAATAAAATATTACTGCATAAATTAAAAAATTCTCGACGCAATTTTTGCGGGAATTCTAGTACCCTAGTTAGCTCATTTGATGACCGAAAAGCAGTATTTTTGGATAACCGGACTAAGTGTTTCTCAAATCAAGCAGACGTTTTACGCTTTCTAAATCTTGTTTCAATTTTTACTCTATAAAGAATGGCGTTAAAAACTTTGTTTTGGAACAATTCATTAATTCAACAATTTTTTGCATCGATTTTTCATAATTTTTTAAACTGATAATAATATATTTTTCAGACAGGGTGCAATGAATTCCGCGACTCATTTTCGACAGCAAATACCGAACAAATGCTGTGTAAAAGTTAACTTAATATGATAGATTTAATAATTACAGTTAATTTTTCTCATTGGAGTCTCTTTTGAGTAAATATTTAAACTATGACATAATCTATATTGACTCAAACATCGTATTGGTGCAATCGTTCTTATTATTTTTTTCAGGCTTCTTCTTACCTTTTCACACTCTTTAACTAAAAAATTTTGAATTGTAAAGAGAATCACAAAAGAGTAAATATATATTGAATTACCGTTACATTGTGCTCCATTTTGCAGTCTTTAAAAAACAAATAGGTTGATTATGAAAATTTTTACAACACTGTATATGCATCATATCTGACATATAGGAATCATATAATTCCAGATTTGAATAGTATTTTTCAATAAAAGCCATTTTTTACTTTATTGTGCAATTTCTTTATTTTATTTAAATATTGCAATAATACAAATACAGAATATAAATTTAATAGACAAAGAAATTTGCAAAATATTAAAAAAAAAATCCACAAGGAGCACCAATAGTATTTTAAAATGTATTATTCCCAATGAAAAACTAATTCAACGAAGTATATTATAAAGTTTTAAGAATATTATTGAAATTCAAATAACAACTTCACGTTAGATTTTAAACTTGAGCACGGCTCAGTATCTAATGTCAAACTTTCCACAATTAAGAAAAAAAATGCATAACACCTAAATTTGATATGGCAAAGTTTCACTTTTTGATGCGAAAACTTCTCATATTAGATACTGAAACTGGGGCTATGTATTTTTTTTTTTTAAATTACTTTTATTAAACTTGTCTCTTTGGTTTTCCTCTCCACACCCAGAAAACAGACGCGGTCGTGGCTACACTAAGATAGTTATCTGCATGATAACAATGAATTTTTGCATTCGATTTATAAAATGTCGCTGGAACTTTCATTTTATTTACAATTTCATAAAAATTATAAATCTATTTCATAAAGTTTAAGAAATTTTTCATTCACTTTGTGAAAAAACATTATTTTAGAGAAAAATTTTATAAAACTCGTCAAAAAAAGTTTTCTCTGTGTACCGTATTTGTTGCCAATTGAACGTTTCTGTTACAGCGACCGAAATTTTCGGTTGTTATAAAAATCATTCGATTAAATCAATAGAAAATCTTCCACAATCAATAGAAAATCTTCCATGATAACAACAAAAAAAAAAATCAGAAGCTACAACCGAACCTTTCGATTGGCGACAAATTCGGTTGCTACGACCGAGTCTGTTTTCTGGTTGTAGAGACTGGAAATATGGGGTAAGTATGTTTCGAGAAAATGTTGGCGTTGAAAAAATATTAGAGGTCGGTTATAAATTTTACTCCCTAGGTTCACCTTGGAGACAGTTAGAGCAAGTAGGAGCAAGTTTTATTTATAAATTAAATTTTTATATGGGAGCCCCCTTAGGGAGTGTGGATTGGGGTAGGTATGTTCGTGAAAAATATTAATGGGAGTCGATCTTACATTTTATCCACTATCCCACCCGAATATACCATTAAAGGGTTCACGACAGAACTTTAAAAAAATATCTCATCGTAAGGTTTTTATCATTTCGCCATGGAAGAGACGATATATTCAAAAAAAAAAAAACCAAACCTTTGCTAAAACTGCTGTTTATACTGTGTTAGCTGATGTGTAGCAAACAAATTTATCGCCTCACAAAAATTAATATTTTTTATCTCCAAAAATTTGATTTTGATCGCGAAAAACTTCACGATTTTTCATATGGAGGTCAAAAGTATGTATGAGAAAAATAATTGTTGTTTTATTTTGCATAATAATATTTTTTAACGACACCCCATTATTTAAAAAGTTGTAAAACAACAAAGCTATTAAACATTTTTAGTATATTTTTGAGTTCAAAAGTCAAGATCTTATTTTTTACACCTAATCTTTAAGCAAAAGCACGGGGAGCGAGAAAAACATAATTTTGCTTTTTTAGGTGCTCTAATGTATATATCAGTTTTAGATTATAGAGAAAAAACATGCATTTGCATTCAATTCCTTGCCGTTGTAGTAAAAACTACATGCTCACACAAATTTCTTTTAAACTAAGGCTAAATTCAATTGAGATTGATTTACAATCAAATTTAGTATCAAATCCAACTCATTAGATGTTGATGAATTTCCGATTAAATTTTTATGAATCTTATACCCTTCTATTGAAAAACATATTTTACACATTGTTAATACAATCAGTTTGACATCAACTTTTCCGTTATTATGGAAAACTGCTAGAATAGTGCCGATTAAGAAACCAGGAGGTCACGGGGCGGATGCTTTTCGGCCTATCAGTATACTTTCTTGTCTTTCCAAGGTATTGGAACATCTACTAGTTAATCAAATAAACAACTATTTGTTTGATAATAACTTACTCAGTATTTGTCACAGTGGATACCGAAAGGGTTTCAGTACAACCACCCTTCTACTTTCGTTGACGGATAGGATTAGGCAAAATCTAAATAATCATCGAGTGTGTGTTTTAATAGCCTTGAATTTATCCAAGGCATTCGACACCATAAATCATAATAATTTGATAAATAAATTGTACTCGCGATTTAAATTCAAAAAGGAAACATGTAACTTAATGTTATCATACCTAAACAATCGATCACAATTTGTTACTTGTAAAAATAGAGTTTCTACAGAGTTGCCTTGTGTAAGCGGTGTTCCATAGGGCTCTATTCTAGGACCACTTTTATTCATGATATATATGGATGATTTTATTCAGACTGTAAATTTACCTGTTTCAGACATTTACTTATACGCCGATGATATTCATATGGGTTTCTTTGGCGAAAAACAATTTGTTGATTCTTTAAATGAACGGATAAATTATACGCTTGGAATTGTTGGATCATGGATGAAGGACAATTTCTTTTCTGTAAATACAAATAAGACTAAGGCAATGTGCTTCGGTATTAAAAATACATCTATTTTGAAAATTAAATTTAACGCTTGTTATAAATTATGAAAAGTTTTTTGACCTTTGAAATGAATGACTTTATTAATAAAGTCATTGACGTTGTGGAAAACATGCGATATTTGGGTATAGTTCTTGATAGCAAACTTTTATTTAATAAACACATAAGTGTAATAATTTCTAAAGTAAATTTTACCTTAAAAAAACTGTACAGTTTAAAGTATAATCTTCCTAAGAAAGTTAGAATTATTGTGGCACATACACTTCTGTTATCAATTGTAAATTATGGTATTGAAATCTATTCGGCAACGAATCGAACTAATCTTAAAAGCATTCGAAGAGTTGTAAATAGAATAGTAAGATATGTATATGGTCTGAAGGTACGAGATCACATCTCATCACATGTCAAATTGTTTTTTGGATTCTCATTTGTACAGTATATTCGGTTAAGATTGCTGTTGTTATTTATAAAATAGTTTCTACAAAAAACCCACGCAATTTGTATGATAAGTTTATTTTTTCAAGGTCTACTCGCTCACCCCAAATCATTATACCTAGAATTATTTAATTTAATTTATTTATTCATTTCAATAACCTAGCCTGAAGGCCATAATCGGTTACAAATTTCTACTAAATTATACAAAGTAAACAATAAAATTTGATATACATAAATAAAATAATAAGAAAGAGATAATAATTAAAATACAATAATATTAAAAAAAAACAAAAAATATAAAAAAAGGAGTGATAATAGTTTATTTATTTATTAAGTCCCCAATGTTACGAAAAAAAACAAGAACATGAACAAGCCTTAGTTAAAAACAAAAACCCCCAAACCTAAAAAAATTAAGTGTCTTGTGAAAATAATAGATAAATTTTCTTCCTATACGTATTAATAGAAAATCGAAAGATTTTAAAGTATGTGGTAATTTGTTATACTCACGGGCAACTCTAACAAAAAAAGAACGCCCCAAAAGTGATGTAAGTTTCGGAATAACCAATTGTCTATTCCTAGTAGATCTACCAAATTTAAAAAAATTATACAAAAATTTCGGGGTTTGCAATTTATATATTTTGAAAAAATGTAAAATACACCTAATTTGAACAAAATTATCGAACGAACATCCCAAAAATTTTAAAACATAAGACGAAATGTGATGACGCAATCTAAGAGAGTATAAATATCTCATGACACGATTAAAAGCCAATCTAAGCTTCTTCATCACATAACCTAAAGCTCCAGAGTACACTTCTAAGCAATATAAAAATATTGGCATAATCAACCCATGAACAACCTTAAGCTTGACATTAAATGGTAGTATAACATCCAAGCTATACAATTTTCTCAAAGTAAAATTAACTTTAGAAACAACCGCATTGACATGATCCTGAAAACTTAACTTGGAATCTATAGTCACACCAAGAAATTTAAATTTTTCTACAAATTCAACTGCATTACCATATAAATCAATAGTAAAGTTATAAATATCACTATCACCAAATAACATAGCCTTAGATTTACTATAATTAACATAAAGATAATTCGAAGACATCCAATTGCCAAGTAAATTAGCAGTATAATCAATCATATTCTGCATTACATCAGGGAATTGTCTATCTCCCTTAAATAGAATCTGAACGTCATCTGCAAACGCAAAAGGAAAGCACATATTGTTAGACAAAATATCAAAAAGATCATTAATAAACATAATAAAAAGTAGAGGTCCAAGAACAGATCCTTGGGGAACACCACTATTCTTTCAATATTTGAACGTTCTTTTTTGGTTAGAATTTCCAGAGTTTGGAACTTTCTTCGTAATAATTTAAAAACTCTTTCTTTTACGTTTCCTAGAGCTAAGTAATTCTTTCTGGAATACTTTGCAAATCAATAAGCTTAATAATATTCCTTGTTATATTAAATTTTAACAATATCTTTAAAGTAAGTGAATTTGTTAATATCATTATTTTTAGATTTAAGTGTTTTTTACATTGTTTTTGCACATTATATTATACTATTAGCCGTATATGGCCCATAAGGGCTCGGTTAATTTAAATAAATGAATATAATATATCTTATTTAACTTTAACTTTAAAATATATCAAAATTTTTATTAAAAATTTCAAATGATATTTATTTTATTTTAACAAATAGCAATCAACAATTATCTAAAGGCCGTCAAATTAAAAAACGAGACGTCTAATTTATTTATCAAATACACAAAACTTTATGCAAAAATAATAACGAAAATATGGATGTGAATAATCAACAGGATATTAAGGAAGAAGAATTTTTGAACAATGAATTCGTACCGGAAACTAACGAGCATACAAAATTGCTAAAAGATCCAACACATCAAATACCTTTAAACAATGAAAATCGAAAAAATGTCAATTTTAAAAATCCCTCCATTATTAGAAACAACGTGAAGGAATTTTTAAATAATAATAGCTCTGTATCGAATGCTAACAAAACTCTTAATATTCTAAAAGATTTCGAACATCAAATATCATTAAACAACCTTAATAACGAAGAATATGTGAATAGTAATAATTCTATTCATATTAATAATGAAGACGAGAACGAATTTTTGGATGCTAATGAGTCCTTAAATTTAATAAAAGATTCCAGTCAACAAATAATTGGATACAGTCTGGATAATAAGAAACATGTAAAACATAATAATTGCTCCGTTAATAAAGAAGAATACGAAGATGATGCTATACAAGATGTAATAGAAATATCAAAAACTGAGTACACATATCCCGAATCATATGCATATATAGCTAAGGGTTTAGAAATTCACTCAAATACCCTAGAGGACAATAGTGACATAACCGATTTAATAAAAGATTACATTTGTGATCTTTGTTTTAAATCTTTTGCACAACTTCAGCATTTAAAATCCCACTTAAGTGTACATAAGCAAATAACTCAAAACGAGAAACATTTAGTCAATGGAAATGGTGAAGATGAAGAAATCATTAACTTAACCACAAAATCGTGTAAAACAGACAATACTTTAAAGGTAAAAAATACTTTTACAAATTATGATTCTCAACATACAGCAACAAAATTTCCAAAATGCAAAATTACAAAAATGTACAATAGATGTTCTGTTTGCGATAAGGTAAATCAATTTTTCTTTTTTATTTATCTATAATTGTAATATCCTGATGCAAAAGGTTTCGTTACATGTATATACTAGGCCGGGTCGATTTGTATGGAGCAAAAAAATCGCTCAACGTTCAAGGAAAATCGTATTCTAGGGATCAAAATAAGAAACTTTGCCGAAGGAACCATACCTCTAAAACGAATTCTGATCTCCCGACTTTTGACCAGTAGGGTCAAATTTTGAAAAATCCCACTTTGACCCATTTAGAGTGCCCCAATCGAATCCAACCCAATCGAATATAATTTATACATTCATCTGCTAGAGCGTCTTCCGGAGAAGAAATAGAGACCCTAATCTTGGAAATACTCCTCCTACTATCTGAAATATCTCTATCTCGAGATTTGTACATTTTGCTATAAAAACACGGCTAAAAAGGCCCTCTTTCAACTTAAATTTTAACCCCTTTACGGTCACCTAGAATGATGATTTATGCATTAATCTGCTAGCGCGTCTCCCGGAGAAGAAGTAGCTTCCATAATCTTGGAGAGATTCCTCCTACTTTCTGAAATATCAAAGTGGGCTTTTTCAAAATTTGACCCTACGGGTCAAAAGTCGCGACATCAGAATTCGTTTTAGAGGTATGGTTCCTTCGGCAAAGTTTCTTATTTTGATCCCTAGAATACGATTTTCCTTGAACGTTGAGCGATTTTTAAATCCACCCGCCCTAGTATATACACTTATATCTAATGTAGGAAACGTTATATTTAAATCATTGCTTTACGTTTTAAGTATGTTATTACCTCTTTTTTACAGTTTTAACGAATATGAACTCTTAATGAACAATTGACCTGTATAAATGTTAATTCTTTAGAAAGAATTAACAAAAAAAATAATTTGCATATAGCGGCTTATACTATATTCCTGATTATTCAAATCAGTAACATATGGGATACTGCAATGTTTCAAAACTCTTGCTATCACAATAGTCAAGATATATGATGTTATTCAATTTATGTGGGAGGGGCTACGCATACTTGAAATATATATAGCCGAAAACCTAATTTGGACTATAACACAGTGCAACACGAAAAAAAATAACCATATACGGACACCACAATTTTTCTTGTCATAAAGAACAAAAATTGCGAACATATAAAATCAAAAAAAACTTCACCTTCCAGATCAAAATCGCAAAAAACTTAAAAAAATTCGATTTTTTTTTACCTTTTTCCCGTGTTCAGGTCCATAGGTAGCAAACCGTTCAAAATTCAAGGAAACAATCAACTACAAAAATTTACCTAAGATCTCAATAAACAAATTTCTAGAACATATAAACTTCCTGGGAATTATTCTTAACACCGTTTTTTAATTTCATTTGTTTTTTATTTACTTCAACATTGAGATACTATGCTATTACAAAAATATTAAAAAAAAGTATTCGTATTATGTTTATAATGTAGTACGTAGTAGTACGTATGTTTATTCTGTAGTACGATCTGGAGTTGGCGGCCTTGGTGATACAAAATTTTCAGGTGCAAGCACTGGTAGTGTGGCTGTTGCAGTTGCTTTATAAATTTTGTTCTTCTGAGCATGTCGATTTAGACGACATGTGTAATTTACGCATGCATAGCAACTGGTTGCATCATGATCACCTGGGATTAATCCAGTTTACCGGCTTACAATACTTCATAGTACCTCTGCCTCCACTCAACCATGCCATGAGAATGTTATAACATTGGCGACACACTGTATTAGGTGTGTAATTTTCACCGGTCAAGTCCACTTCGTCGAAAAACAATGTATATGCTCTTTTGAATTCACTAGTTAAAAGATTATTTTCCTTTTGAAATCTTGTAATGTTTTTTTTCTGGTTTGATGACCGCAAACGTAGCAAAATAAATCAATTTTTTCACACTGCATACTGAAACTGTCAGTTGCCACTGTTGTGTACGAATTATGTTGTAGCACTTTATATAACTTTCACCGCGTTACTTTTTTCACTTTTGCGGCTACCTTAGCGCTACCTATACGGTGTTAAGAATTATTCCCAGGAAGTTTATATGTTGTAGAAATTTGTTTATTGAGATTTTAGGTAAATTTTTGTAGTTGATTGTTTCCTTGAATTTTGAACGGTTTGCTACCTATGCACCTGAACAGGAGAAAAAAGGTAAAAAAATGAAATTAAAAAATTTTCGGCAAATTTTTCACTTTTGCGCGCTACCTAAACAGTGTTAAGAATCATCTCTAGGAAGTTTATATGTTCTGTTTGTTTATTGAGATCTTAGTGTTAAGAATCATCCCTAGGAAGTTTATATGTTCTAGAAATTTGTTTATTGAGATCTTAGGTAAATTTTTGTAGTTGATTGTTTACTTGAATTTTGAACGGTTTGCTACCTATGGACCTAAACACGGGAAAAAAGGTAAAAAAAATCGAATTTTATTAAGTTTTTTGCGATTTTGATCTGGAAGGTGAAGTTTTTTTTGATTTTATATGTTCGCAATTTTTGTTCTTTATGGCAAGAGCTACAACTTTGCCTCAGAGAGTAAATCAAAATTCTGAACGGTTTGCAAGATATGAGCCCGAGAAAATTATCACTTTTTTGCGAAAATGATACCGAGGCCCCAAATCTTTGGCGGCCCATAAAAAAAAGTGCATGACTTTGGGAAAAATTGGGAGACACGGGTCTTTTTTTTTTTAGTCTTTTATCACGTAGTGGTGTCCGTATATGGTTATTTTGCCTTAAAAAATTACACACAGTGTAACCTTTCAAATGAAACCGGTTTGGGTCAAATCGGTTGGATAGTTTTAGAGTATATAGAGGACAAACATACAAACATTGTATTTTATATATATAGATATTCGCGATTTTTCAAAAAATTGATATGTCAGCATAGCTTTCCAAGTTGACCACAGAGTCATACTTTCAGTATTATATTTGTGCACATCTAAAAAATGTTGTTGCAAAAATTGATGCAAAAAGTTTCCATTTGCAAAAGTTATCGTAATATAATCAGTTCTTTTCAGGTACATTAAACTAGAAAATTAAAATGACAAAATAATGAAGAACTTAAACTTTAAAAATTTATGTATTTTATAGTTTTAGTTTTTTATTATTTTAGTATTTTAATTTTTTAAAATACTAAAGAAATCATTATATTAAGATACATTTTGCAAATGGAAACTTTTTTGCTTCAATTTGTTCAACAACATTCTTTAGATGTTCCCGCATAGTATACCAAAATTATGACTCTGGGGTCAACTTGGAAAGCTATGCTGCCATACAAAATGTTTGAAAAATCACGAATATATAGTATAAGCCGCTATATACAAATACATTTCTTTCTCAAGATATTTCCCATTAATTGCCTCTTTTTATAAAACTAACAGCAGCTATATGCAAATGATTTAAATATAAAGTTTTGTGCATTAAATATGGGCCATAAATATGAACACAGGTCTTGTTATTAATTTCCGTCAAAACAAAAGCAAACTGATTGCTTGCGAAAAGTTTTAAATGCAAAACCGACCAATTTTAAAGAGATTTATCTCGAAATCTGTACCATTGATTAAAAAATTAAGTACGCCATTAAAATCAGCATGTCTGAAACGTTAATATTTTTTATATAAATATTAAAAAACTTTAAAAAGTAAAGTGAAATTCAATTGGGAGCACTTCTATATTATTTAAAAAAATTAAAGAATTTTTATTAAATTTTGGATATTTCTGATTTTTAGATATTTGGCATTTTGCCACTATTAAACTACATTCACACTGAACCCCAAAATACGTATTTTCGTTTTTGCAAGTTTTGGGGTTAAATATGGGGTATTCAATTAATCGGGTTTTTAGTTTAATCGGTTAATCGAGCAAATAATTAATCGGGATTGAGATTTAATCGGTTAATAATCGGTTAACTAAGAATTATTCGGTTAACCGAATAATTAAAATTTGAATAAATAGAATGGTTAATAATAAAAAAAAACACTTATTTATTGCTTTGATTTTAAATAAAAATCAACAATTTATAAGTAATAAAAAAATAAAGTAAATGAGATCCTTCTTTGTATACATATATGTGTTAATTAAAGGTTTTAAAGAGATCTTGTGAAATAATCTTTTAAAAAAAGAATGTAATTCAAATGTTTAACTTTTAAACGGTTCTTTTCTTTAGTTTTTATAAAATTTGACTTGAAGAAAACTCTTTCGCTGATTGTGGATGTTGGGGAAATCGAAAGTAGGGCATGATAAAGAATGTCCAACTTCTCAGTTCTTTTCTTTGGTTTTTCTAAACATATAAAATCCTCCATTATGCCATTAAAGTACTTTTTAGAATTTTTTATATTTTTAATACTATTAATAGCATCATTTAATTCTGATAACAGATTATTTTCATTAATATGAGAAGTTTCTTCTATTATCATGTCGTCATCCGAGTCATGATAAAGTTCATCATTAAACATTCTAGAAAAAAGTTGATTTCCAAACTCCTTAGTATCAGTTTTTGAACTATATTTTAAAAAAGTATTGCTAGAAGGCAATGTTCCTGAGTTAAGGAATAAAATAAGCGTATAAAAATATAAAATAAAATAGTCATATATAAAAAATACATAAAAATACAAAAAAAAAATATAAATTTCGTTTAATCGACACAAATTAATCGGTTTATTTGTTATTTGAAAATCGTCAATTTTAAATTATTCGAACAGTTAACCGACAAAAATTGAATACCCTAGTGAAATATGAATGTAGTATTATCAATTTTAACTCTCTCCTATAAGTTGTTTATAAATTTTAGTAGCGGCTTTATGCTTAACAGTTTAAAATGGCAATAATTATTTGTCATTGGCAAGGAATAATTTGAATTAAAAAATTCCCTTTGTTCAATTTAAGTAAAAATTTTGTAAGATTTGTTTTTAATTGTGGCAAATGTGTTAAAATTTAATTAAAATTTGAGCCTTTGTATCAAAAACTTATTTTTCATTTATTTTAACTTATTTTTAATTTATTTAAATAACAATATTTTTAAAAACTACTATGTTGCTTTACGAATTAGACCTGGTCGAGTTTTACTGATAACATAAATCTCAAACTCTTTGACATAAGCTGTCCGTGCACGTAACTCATGAGAATGGTTTGGACATAATTCGTATTTGAATGTGCATGTACAAATGTGTTTGTTGTTAAAAGAAGAGGAAGAGTTAATAATATATCTATGTAATCTAAGGTATTTATATTCTCCAAGTTAATATGAAGTTTACGTGTTTTGGACGAACTTATTTAAAACAATCAAGGATATTGAAAGAATAAATTGAAGGAATAAAAAGGGCATTTTTATGCTCTTTTTATTATAAGCATTGTCGCTTACTTTTACTCTTTATTATACGTGAAATCACAATTACATGTATTTTAAACTGCATTGTAAAGATTATGCAAATAAAGAAACTATTATTATTAAAAAGGGCATTTTTAAAATGTTGTGTCCTGAAATATTACGACAAATAATATTGTGGAATAGCAGAGATTATGACCTTTCATCTGATATTTAAATCATTTGTTTAAAAACTTAACATTAATTGCCCTTATGTAAGGACATAGGATGTGATAACGAAAATCGGAGTACGCAGTTTAACTAAATGTGATCTCTTGTTTGACATGCATATCGATTTTATCATGAGTGGCAAAAATTATTGAAATTTGTTGTAGGGTGTTATGTGAATATACAAAATATTATATTAAATAATAACGAAACTTTCGGAAAAATTCCGTTTAATTTGGACCCCTTTTGATTCCCAACTTGAAATTTTTATATGTTGTCAGTGATACTTTGAGTTAATTGCAAAAAAAAATTTAGAAAAATTAATTATGGGGTTTTTTGTGGTATTTATGAATAGGAAATTTTTTCAATTTCGTTATCCTTTTTGCGTAAAAAAATAATTTTTGTTCAACACTGTTTAAAGGAAAGGATTTGATCTTTTAAATGACTCCAAGTTTTTAATTTTCTGTTGACACGCAAACTTCATATTAACTAGGAGAATGATTATGACAAGTTTTACTAAAATCAGAAAGTTGAAATTGTAGTTTTATTCTGCTTTATATTTAATTTAATTTATTTAAGAAATCCCATAAGTGTTATTTTTATCAGGATTATTCACATTTTGATGCGTTTGTTATGAGCTTTTCAAAATTATAAAAACAAAATTTATTTTAATGCATTTTTAAAAAGAATTTAACTTATATTTTTGCTCGAAAAAATAAAAGTAAACAAAATACCTTTTATTTTTGCTTAAAAAAAAGAAATCTCAAAACATAACTTTTATATTTGCTCAAAAAACAAAAATCCAAATTTTAAAAAGCAGAGCATTTTATGAAAGACTTCTCCGCAATAATCAAAATGTTATACTTGAATCAGTTCTCCGACATTTGTTTAAAATTTTAAAAATAACTGTTATTTTTCGGATTAAATTCTATCTGATTAGTTATTGTAATCTATCTAATTAATTTTTTTTTACTTGGGCATCTATACTTTCAGATATTCAATTTCCAGCAAGATCTTATTAAACATGCCCGGGAAGTCCATTCTAATGCAAAAGCTCTTAAATGTCGAGAATGCAACGAATGCTTTTCAGACGCTTCATCATTATCGCGTCATTTTAGAACCCATAAAGATATATCGAAGCCAAGTGTTTGTAAAACTAAAAGTTCTAAAACAAAAAATGTGGAATTTAAATCCCAACAGCTTAACAATGAGTTATTCTTAGACACAAATCTAACAAATATGAGCTTAGAAGAAAATTTCAATACTATTGATACTCAACAAATGCAAACAAACGATTGCGATCAACTAAAGATTTTAGAAAATAAAACTAAAAAGTCGACAAAAACTACCATTGAAGAACATGATACAAGTTTAACATCGCTTACTAATACAAAAAGGGATTTAAAAACAAGCAATAAACCGAGAAAAAGAACTGCATTTAAAATTAATAAAAAACAAAAATGTAAAATTTGTTTGCAACACTTTTCTACTAGAGGCAATCTGAAACGACACATAACCGTACATAGTGCAGAACGTCCCTACTCCTGTTCGTTGTGCAAAAGCACCTTTGGGCGAAGGGATCATTTAAAAGCACATACAAGCAGACACCTGATTTGGGAATCAAAAATTGAATCCAGTATTAAAAAACCAAAACTGCTAGATAACAACTGTGCATATAAAGGTTTAAAGAATACAAAAACACACAAGAAGGAGACGACAGAAACGGTGGTGGAGGAAAATAAAACCAGTTTAACACCAAGTAACGTGGTCAACAATAAGGATGATAGTGTCGCAACGAACGATGTTCAATGCTCAAATAGTGACAAGTCATTGAAAAAAAATAATAAAAAACGTATTTGTACTTTTTGCACCAAATCCTTTAATAGTCCCTCTTCTTTGAAGAGTCACCTAATGATGCATACTGGAGAACGTCCCTACTCCTGCACTATATGTGAAAGTTCTTTTTACAGTAAAGGACATTTAAAAAGACATCAACTGTTGCACTTGAATTCGAAATCGCAAGTTAAGAAAACAAAAAGTGTAGATTACAAAATATTGGACAAAAAATGTGCTGTTTGTTGTAAGGTAATAAATAACAAAATAAGACCTTGCAAGCGTTACAAAGAAAAAACGCTTTCAAGATTAAAACATTACACTAACATTCAATGTTTTGCATTAGCATCCCAGTCAGAAACTGTCAGTGCACAGTGGTAAAATACCGGCATAACTCTATAACTTCTTTGTTTATTAATTTAAAGAAGTAAAATTTGGTACATGAATAAAGAATGTACTTTCTTATCTGTCACCTTAATTTGGGTGCAAGTTAGTATGGACATGACATATGGACATACATATAATATATTGAAGATGCACTTAAATATTTTACAATTCGTCTGGTATTTGGGCAAACTATTTATAAATATTGCCTAAGCCTTAGATCAAAAATTATCAAATTCGATCCACGCATTCAGAAGTTATGTGTAAAAGAATGAACTATTTTTAGATGTTCATATATTTTCTGTAAAACTTTTATTATTTGAACCTAGTTCGGAATAAAATGTCGGCGATAAAAACAATACTAATTTTTAGGTTGAAATTATCGCGCTGAGTCCGATAAAGGAACAAGAAGTTCCAAGAATTTTCTGGAGCTTATTAAAATTTGGTAGATGATTTTTGTATTTCACCTAAATGGAGGTAAATAGCTGGAAAATATTATGTTTATAGGACATCATTAAGCCTTGTTTACCCATGTAAACCCATGCCGAATGTAAGCCAAAAAATATTTTTTTATAATTTAGTTAATGTCTTTAGACACAGTTAAAAAAATTTTTTGTTGAGAAATTACATAAAAAGGTTAGAATTTGTAAAATTTTCACGATCACGAAAGTAAATTTAGGTGTCGCTCACACAAGCGTGAATCACACAAAATTTTGCTCACGTGTCCATCTCTAAATTAAATACTAAATTTATGAATTGGTAAATTGGGTTTTCCTCCCAGCCACTTCTAAAGTTGACACTTTTTTAAGGCAAATAACAACTTTAACCCACTGTTAAAAATTGTGCACGCTTCCAATTAGGTAGAGGAAGCGATTGTATATACTCCATTGGGTAAGTATCTTCCAATCCCCGCACAGTGTGTTCGAGTATACCTAAAATGGAGATTAATTCAAGGAAGGGTGCAATTAACGAGATAATATTTTTTTTTTGTATTAACAATACCCTAATTAGGCAAAAAAACTAAACTTCTAACGTTTTTTAATGGATTTTTATTTTTTTTTATTTAATTAAAGTAATTTATTTGAATATTCTCTATTTCTTATTCATCACTTGAACTATCATAGTCTTTATCATCATTACAATTACTGTCATCTGTATCATCATCATCATTATTATCATCACTATCATCATCATCACCATCATCATTATTATCACTCTCATTGTTGTCATCATCACGATTTTCTTGAGAAATTTTTGGTAATATTAATATTAATTTTTGGTAATAATAATTCTGACTTCGATAAATTTTCTGTTTTTTTTTGTTCATATTGCCTGCTAATGCTCGATATAAATGGGTCTGAACTTAATAGAAATCTATTAAAAATATCTTTATTCGACTTTTCCCGGCTGCATTTTCGAGCAAAGTGCTCTCTGTAGTTTTTAAAGTCTGTATTCCTTGCTTCTTCTGATAATTCTCCTATTGGTAAAAGCGCGTGTTGTACTATCTCCGGGCCGTGAATTAAAAATTTATGTAATGTGGTAGGCATGCAAAATCAGGGATATATTTCAACAAAGTACTTTGCTGTGTTGTGAGCGAAACTACGAAAAGTTTCCAAATTAATCTCTTGACCACATGAAACAACAATTAGTATTGTGTGCATTTTTTTAATTGGTGTTAGGTCCACTTTTGTTATTTCAGCATTTTTAAAAAAACGTCTAGCGGTGTTTCCATCGTTAGAGTTACCAAAGCCCAGCTTTGGCTGATCAACAATTAAACCTGTTCTTTAACGAAACTCTTTGAATTTGTAGTTTTGTTTCAGCAACAATTTTTTTTGTCCTCATCTGATCGTGCTTGCCATTTTTTAATTGGAATTTTATACGATAAGTGGAGAAGGCACTCAAAAAATCGAATCCACCCGTGTAGTATTGATAGCCCAAACTCTAAAGTGTCTGTTCTAACTTCCCTAACAATCATGCTGTCAACTGAGTTGAACATCTTACTTGTACATACATAACACTTTTGCGTGGAATTCGTACCCGTTATTGCGTTGTACACTTTTCCATCTATCATTACTAAAAACAAATCGTGATGAACCTTTAAGGAATTTTCTCCAACTAAAACTAACGTTTCTTCAAGATTTTTTTTTTTTCATCCTCGACCCTAATTTTTTCTAAATTAGATACACTTGTTGTTTCTTTGGTGTATTCTATCTTTAAAGGCCTACAAAATCTTGTTGATGAAGGACGAGGATTTTTCCAAACTACTTCATTTCCACTAACAAGTTTAAGTGGTACGATGGATGTTATAAACACTGAAGAGTCGCTTGCATTAGAACTATAAAAAGCCTGTTTATACGAACTATGTCCGGAGCTTCCATCAAAATTTTTGAGTTTGATAATTTTTTTTCTGTTAAAATATCATAACATTTTGGCAGCATAACTAGTCTTTCAACCGTGTGATTTAAAAGTCCTTGAAGACTAACTTGTGCTGAAGTTCTTATAATATTATAACTATATCGAGTTAATTTTGCTTCTATTAAAACGCTAAGTGCTTCTTCTGCACTTAGTTGTTTTGGTTTAGCCTGCTTAAAGCTTTTTCTATATTTTGCAGCCCTTGTAGGTGTTGACGTTGTTATTTCTTTAACTAGCTTTGCTGCCTCAATATTTCCAGAAGATCTTAAACTCATTTGTGTAGCATGAGTCAAAACTGGCAATAAAATACTATCTCTTATGCTTCTAGTTTTCTTTGATATGGTTTTCGCACTGCAATCTTCGAATGAAAGTTCCTTGCGACCTCGTTTATTTGGTGGAGGAACAAATGAGATAGAAGCATTTAGCCATTCAGTATTTAATTCCAAAAAACGATCATGGTACCTTTTACATTTACTATATCGAGATTTAAACTGTTTAATAAAATTATCAAACGTTTGGTTGAAAAAACTCATATTGCTGGGGTTTATACGCTTAATGGTTTTCATTTTAAGAAAATTGATTTTATCCTTCCAAAGCGGTATTTCTCATAAAGTTGTATAGTTCTAGGCGCGATATAAAAATAGTTTTGGGGCTTATTCCTAAAAATATCAAATTTGTTCTTATTTAATTTAACTGTTTAATCGGTTTTCCAATTACCTTATACCGATTACCTGATTTAATGCAAAACACAATACGCACTTTACAAAAACTTCAAATTTTAAAACGGCAAAAAACACCACTGAAAAACAAAACATAAAAACAAGCACAAAAATAACGGCAATAGAGATGGGCGCGTGTAACAGTTTATTCGCAAACATTATTATTTATAAATTACGATAGTCAGTTTAATTTCAAAAAATATTAAACGTCAAACGCATTGGTAAAAAAAAAGTTGATTGCCCAAAGTACGTGATTGAAAACAGTTATTATATAGGCGTGACTATCTCGGCACGGGCAAATTAGTATAAGATGTAAAACCATCACGTGAATTTGGTAAATTATTAGAAAGTCCTATTTTTTCGCTGGAATTGAGTGTTAATTTTTATTCTTTTCTGATAAATAGGTCACCCTCGTGAACATAGGTGATCAAACGCCACCCACGCAGCCATCTCTATTAAATATCAAAATATATTGACAATAATATCTACAACAACAAAAATAGCTAACATTGAGAGTAAGACAATAGTAACAACAAAAACACTGTGAGTATGGTAAATAAAGGAATTTTGAAAACAAGACTTTTTACATAAAAATATTAATATCTTAAAACGAGGCAACAAAAAGGCAAACGTTTTTGGTTTGTAATATCAAGTAGAAATCCCATACTTTTCAAAAAACACAACTTCAAAGCCGGCACTTTACTACTTTGTTACTTCTGGTCCATCATATATGGAAAATACCCCGATTTTAGAGCTTTTTTTTTTTTAAAAAATATTACATATTTTTATAAACACAAAATCATTTTTTGTACACTTAAATGCCTGAAGTTGAAGGTTCCATCATAAAAGTTTAACTTTATTAATTTTAAATTTTAAAAAAATAAGCACTGCTTTTTATCAAATTTCAATTTTTTCACTTTTTAAGAAAACAGCAATACTTAGCTTACTTTGACAGCTCACTACGGATGAAGTAAACAACTTAGATGGTTCAAATTTTAAATAGTGATGTAGAATTTTATCTAGTTTTATTCGATACCAATCATAATGGCAAAAACTTAATTCTAAAATTTCAATTAAGCGCCACTTTGGACCCATTTCAACCCAATAATGCACCGCTTTAAATGTAGACATGACAGCAAAAAATGTAAACAATCCCAATAGTGGAATTTTTGTTTGTTTTTGGGAATTGTGGGATTGCTTACAGCAAACCATAAATTCGGACATAAATTCCACATTGTTGACTTCAAAGTCTATTTAAGTCCAAAAAATCATTGGATTATGTCTATTAATAAATATTTTATTGAATAGTGAAAATTTACATTTTAACAAAAACTGAAATTTTTACCTGCCTATTAGAATTTCCCAAATTTTTTTTCTACCCATAGTGCTAATTGGGATTCTTTTTAAATATCGTAATCTACATTTACTTCAACGAAATTGAAAAAAATTCCTTAATTCGCGAACATCTCCAATAACCCATAATTTATTTTTCTGAAATTTATTTTGCAACTAACTCAAAGTATCTCTTACAAAATATAAAAATTTCTAGTTGGTAATCCAAAAGGTTTAAAAATAACCGAAAGTATCTTTAATATTTGATATAACAAATACGACAAATTTCAATAACTTTTGGCACACATGGAAAAATCGATAATGATGTCAAACAAGAGACCCCAATGTAGTTAAACTGCGTACTCATATTTTCGTTATCACATCCTATGTTCTTACATAAGGACATTTAATGATAAGTTTATTTAAATATTTGTACTCAATAAATGATGCCAATATGGATATCAGTTGAAAGATCATAATCTCTGCTATTCCACAAAATTATTCGTCGTTATATTTCAGGACCAAACATTTTCAAAATGTAATTTTTAAAATTTTAGCCTTCCATATAATTGATTGTTTTAAATAAATTTTGTTAAAACAAATCATGTTAAAGATTTGACTGTACTGTAAATACATACTCAAATTTTGCTCTTGCATATCTAATTTTTTTACTCTTGAATCTATACTTTCAGATATTCAATTTCCAGCAAGATCTTATTAAACATGCCCGGAAAATCCATTCTAATGCAAAAGCTCTTAAATGTCGAGAATGCAACGAATGCTTTTCAGACGCTTCATCATTACCGCGTCATTTTAGAACTCATAAAGATACATCGAAGCCAAGTGTTTGTACATCTAAAAGTTCAAAAACAAAAAATGTGGAATTTGAATCCCAACAGCTTAATAATGAGTTATTCATAGACACAAATCTAACAAATATGAGTTTAGAAGAAAATTCCAATACTATTACTCAACAAATGCAAACTAGCGATTGCGATCATAATAGCAAACACCTGAATCCGAAATCAAAAATTGAAACTGGTATTAAGAAATCAAAACAGCTGGATATCAACTGTGCATATATAGGTTTAAAGAATACAAAAACACGCAAGAAGGGGACGACAGAAACGGTGGTGGAGGAAAATAAAACCAGTTTATCACCAAGTAATGTGGTCAACAATATGGATAATAGTGTGACAACGAACGATGTTCAATGCTCAAATAGTGACAAGTCATTGAAAAAAAATAATAAAAAACTTATTTGTACTTTATGCTCCAAATCCTTAAATAGTCCGGCTACTTTGAAGCGTCACCTAATGATACATAAAGAAGAACGTCACTACTCCTGCACTATATGTGAACGTTCTTTTTACAGTAATGGAAATTTAAAAAGACATCTACTGTTGCACTTGAATTCGAAATCGCAAGTTAAGAAAACAAAAAGTGTAGATTACAAAATATTGGAGAAAAAATGTGCTGTTTGTTGTAAGGTAATAACAAAATAAGACCTTGCAAGCGTTGCAAAGAAAAAACGCTTGCAAGATGAAAGCATTACACTAACATTCAATAATTTGTATGAGCATAGTTTGACATGCTCAAAAAGATAAAATCTATATCTCAAATTAAAGAAAACCCAACCAGCAAACTAAAGATACTTTTTGAGGGTTCTTAAGCTTGATTCACACGATATAGGAGTGTCCACCTACTATTTCCCAGTATTAATGATACGAAATGTAATTTTCAAAAGAGAACTTGCAATAATTTGATAATTTGTATCATCAATACTAGGAAATAGTAGATATGAGTGGATGGCGAGTGAATCAACCATTATTCTATGAGTCGAAAGTTAATCAAATGAAACACATATTTTTGAAATTCAAAAATTTTATTGTCAAAAATTACTAATTTTGTAGACAAAAATATGAGCCTTCTAAAAAGAATCATAAAAGACTTAGAAATGATATTAAATTTGAATATTTTGTGAACAATTCAAAAAAGGCTCTAAAAGGAGATTAATTTTTGAGCCTATATAATTTTTTTAATCTCTTTTTTGAGTAATTTTTGAATAAAAAAAGAAGACTTACCTGAGCAAGACATTTATTCAATCAGTACTTTTTCTTGTTACCTATTTAAAGGAATTTCCATTTTTGTAAACGGTAAGAATTTTATTCACAATTTTAATAAAACTAATTGATTCCACAAACAAATATAATAAATACCCAGTTTAGAAAAGCATTACCCAATAAGTATTTGGAAGATATATCGTCAAGAAGATATTACGGCAATATCTTCTTTGTATTCATTTAAAAATTATCAAAGTAGGTTTGTGAATATATCTTCTTTTTATTACTTAGAAGATACTTTGGATATAGAAGAACAAATTTATTGCAAAGATATCAGCTTTTGGAAGAAAAATATATAAAAATTTTGAAAATTTTGTCATTTGAAAAAAAAATTTAACAAACCAGCTTGAACCATTTCATTTTAACTTAAAATATTGCTGTTTTTGAAATCACTGTTTCCAAAGTGTCCGAGTTTTAGTAGGCATAAAACTTATCAGAGAACTAAGACAAATACAAAGTTTGAGGCCAGGCCACTGACGTATCTGGATCCGAAAATATGATAACTTGAAAATCGGGGGAAAAAAACTATAAAAATGTTCAAAGTTGTACTTTCTTAAGTGGTACATATACGTTTTAATACAAATTTGACGCAAAAGTAGGGTTTTTATTAGAAACACTTTTTCAGATATAAATATTTTCGGAATAGTTTTTAAACATATGTATACTTATTAACGGTATTCACATATCATACTAAAAGTAGGATTCTGGGTTCGTCTCGGAAAGCTATGCTGCCATATACAATTTTTGACACATCGCGCTTTTTGCATATGAGGCCTCATATGAAAATAACTGTCTTCTTGCTAAAACACCTCTTTGTAATAAGCTCATTTTACTGCATAGCCATTTGTTAAAATTTAAAAATTGGGAAAATAATAAATACCGCTAAATAACGGGTTTAATCTATAATTTTGTTAAGCAAATAAGGACCTCAAATAAAAAAACAGCGGTTCTCTATACATTTAAACAGAAAGGAGTCAGATTGGTTGCATTTTAAAAACGTTATATGTAAAAAACTGCGTTTACATGCGCCAAACAAAAAAATAATTTTGTGAAAAAACTGGAAAAATAAAGTACGCCATTGAAATCAGGGTCCCTGAAGTATATAGAAGTGGTGGCCATAACCTTATTAATTTGTAAAGGTTACGATTTTGTCATCCTTTATTGTCTTTACTTTTATTTGAAAAAAATATTTAACTGTTAGTTTCCTGGGGACAAAAAAGATCCATAAAAAAATACGTGTCACTTTTTTTTTGCTCCTCTACTACATATCCAAAGTTTATAAAAATCTGCGAATTCAGGTCGGCTACATCCCTTGTTAATTATTTTTCAATAGATTTTTTATTTTTGGGCAGTTTTAAAAAGTTGATGGGTTGAGCTTTTGGGACTAGAGTTGAAAAAATAATGAGTGTGTTTTTGACCCACCTTTTTAACCCTTAAAAGTAAGATTGGTACACTTAACAAAATTTTGCAGATACTACATGTATAGTAAATTCCACTTTATACAAATAATTATTTTATACGACTTGATCCATATAGGGTTAATATTTTACTTTTGGCCAAAAAATACCCATTAGGCAGCGCTGCCAACAACTTTTACAGTTACTACATGAATAGTAAAAAAAATCCATTTTATCCATATAGGGTTAATATTTTCTCTTTTGACCAAAAAATACCCATTAGACAGCTCTGCCAACAAGGCTACCCAATGTGTAGCCTTAACGGATGGACCGATTTTCAATAGGATTTTTTTTTTAGTTTTGTACAGTGTTGAACAATTAAATACCTTAGTTAGACATTTTTAAATTTTTGGTCAGTATTTTTTTTAAAGCTAAAAAACAATGATTTTTTTGTGTGTTTTTTTTTTAATTTTGTGTACACCCTCGTACCACTTAAATGCAAATAAAAAATTTTAAAATTCGACTACGTTAGGGACTACAGAATTTATTCGTGTGTAAAAACAAAATTAGAATTTTATTCTCAGATGAGTACCCATGGATTTACAGTGGAATATATCACAACATTTTTGGAAATAATATAGAGCTTAAGTTTTGATTATGAACCTTCCAGAACCCCCGGGGCGGGGCGGCAATATTACCACCCAAAATATGGAACTTTTTGCATATAAAATTTCGAGTGCTTGCCATTTTTTGTTTCTAATCCGATTTTCAAAAAATGGACATATTTGTAATCTGCTAGTAGAGACTAACAAAAATCATGCTTACATTTGTGGGTTATCTCTAATAGTTCCCGAGATATTTCCATTTCAAATGTGAAATTACAAATTTGGTCCGGCTCAGTTCCAGTTTTTTTCGAATAGCGGGACGAAATCGGGCCAATTTCTTTTCTAAAAATTAGTCTTGATTAAATACAACAAAATGAATGCAATATCTTGATTAACTCAAAAACTACATTCGTTTAAAGTAGAAATTAAATAAAAATAAAATTTATCCGATTTTTTCCCCAAAAAGCACCAACAGATAAATATTTTCTTTCTGAATATATAAAGTGTGCATACTATTCTGAAAGGTCTCGTTTCATAAAAGTGAGTTGTGGTAAACAAATTATTGAAGCGATTGTAGATACTCCAACATATACCTAATTTATTCTGTAAGTCTCTTCAAATCCCCGTTTTAAATGTAGACATGACAGCATAAAATGTAAAAAAATCCCAATTTTGGAATTTTTTTTTTTGTTTTTTGGGAATTGTAGGATTGCTTACAGCAAACCATTAATTCGGACATAAATTCCACATTGTTGACTTAAAAGTCTATTTAAGTCCAAAAAATCATTGGATTATGTCTATTAATAAATATTTTATAAAATAGTAAAAATTTACATTTTAACAAAAACTGAAATTTTTACCTTCCTATTAGAATTTCTCAAATTTTTGTTCTACCCATAGTGCTAATTGGGATTATTTTTAAAAATGTCGTAATCTACATTTACTTCAACGAAATTGAAAAAAATATCCTTAATTCGCGATCATCTCAAAGAACCCATAATAAATTTTTCTGAAATTTATTTTGCAACTAACTCAAAGTATCTCTTACAAAATATAAAAATTTCTAGTTGGTAATCAAAAGGGTTCAAAAATAACCGGAATTTTTCCGAAAGTATCTTTAATATTTAATATAAAATTTTGTATATTCACATATCACCCTACAACAAATTTCAATAATTTTTGTCACACATGGAAAAATTGATATGGATGATGTCAGACAAGAGACCACAATGTAGTTGAACTGCGTACTCATATTTTCGTTATCACATCCTATGTTCTTACATAAGGACATTTAATGTTAAGTTTATTTAAATATTTGTACTCAATAAATGATGCCAATATGGATATCAGTTGAAAGATCATAATCTCTGCTATTCCACAAAATTATTCGTCGTTATATTTCAGGACCAACCATTTTCAAAATGTAATTTTTAAAATTTTATTGATTTTTCCTTATGATTTAATGATTTCCTATTGATTGTTTTAAATAAATTCGTTAAAAGAAAAAAATCGTGTTAAAGATTTGACTGTACAGTAATAAATACTCAAATTTCAGTCTTGCATATCTAATTTGTTTACTCTTGAATCTATACTTTCAGATATTCAATTTCCAGCAAGATCTTATTAAACATGCCCGGAAAATCCATTCTAATGCAAAAGCTCTTAAATGTCGGGAATGCAACGAATGCTTTTCAGACGTTTCATCATTATCGCGTCATTTTAGAACTCATAAAGATACATCGAAGCCAAATGTTGAATTTGAATCCCAACAGCTTAATAATGAGTTATTCATAGACACAGATATAAGCTTAGAAGAAAATTCCAATACTATTGATACTCAACAAATGCAAACAACCGATTGCGATCATAATAGCAAACACCTGAATCCAAAATCAAAAATTGAATCCAGTATTAAAAAACCAAAACTGCTGGATAACAACTGTTTAAAGAATACAAAAACACACAAGAAGGAGACGACAGCAACGGTGGTGGAGGAAAATAAAACCAGTTTAGCACCAAGTAACGTGGTCAACAATATGGATAACAGTGTCCCAACGAATGATGTTCAATTTTCAAATAGTGACAAGTCATTGAAAAAAAATAATAAAAAACGTATTTGTACTTTTTGCTCCGAATCCTTTAATAGTCTCTCTACTTTGAAGCGTCACCTAATGATACATACAGGAGAACGTCACTACTCCTGCTCTATATGTGAAAGTTCTTTTTACAGTAAAGGAAATTTAAAAAGACATTTACTGTTGCACTTGAATTCAAAATCGCAACATTCTTCTTCTTCTTCCCTGTTGAGCAAAAGGCCTCACAAAAAATCGCAACATAAGAAAACAAAAAGTGTAGATTACAAAATATTGGACAAAAAATGTGCTGTTTGTTGTAAGGTAATAACAAAATGAGACCTTGCAAGCGTTGCAAAGAAAAAACGCTTTCAAGATTAAAACATTACCCTAACATTCAATATTTTGCATTAGCATCCCAGTCAGAAACTGCCAGTGCACAGAGGTAAAATACTCTATAACTTCTTTGTTTATTAATTTAAAGAAGTAAAATTTGGTACATGAATAAAGAATGTACTTTCTTATCTGTCACCTTAATTTGGGTGCAAGTTAGTATGGACATGACATATGGACATACATATAATATATTGAAGATACTTCTAGTTGCTTTTTTTGTTTAAAAATTTGAAAATAACTGTTATTTTCAAATTCACGCGCTGAGTCCGATAAAGAAACTAAAAATTGTATAGGGTTGCCATATTTTTTATATTTAACTCCATTTAGGTGAAATACAAAAATCATATTCCGGTAATTTATTTCACAATAACATTTTTAATCAATTTTAGCATAAAGCTCCAAATTTTCGATTTTTTTATGTTGGCCAGTTTTGACATCGGGTCGATATGGGTTAACAATGTCCCCGATCTATAATTTATATTCACTGGATATTTATAGGTCAAAGGAAATTTACAAAATAAAATTTTAGTTAATTTGGAACAAGATGAATTTTTAGTAAATTAATTCATTGGTTAACAAAAACCACGTTTCCTTGAAGTCCGCAGTTTTAAAATATCCCCATACGTTAATCCAAAAAGGCGATATCTATTTTTTCCCAACTAATATTTTATTCAACTGATATTTTTAACCAGTTTGTTTAAAAAAAATTTCAAAATTTGAATTTGGAGATTTGAAAAAAAAACGTGAAATTGTAATATTATTTTGGTACCAAATTACAATGGGTTAACGATATCACAAAAATTTTATATTTTATGTGTGAGTACCTGTGAGCAATTGTACAATAAAACTTATTTTGTTTTGGATATATTTTTAAAATTTTTAATTTAATTTTTTTTTTTAATTTACCCATTTTGGCCCTGAAACCGAAATTTTGATCAAAAACAGGATGTCTATAAATTTGGCTTAAATTTTCAGCATTTACTAATTGGAGGTCGTGTAACAAATTTAGCGGTTGGGAGCAGCAAAAATTAAAAAAGTCCAATTTAAGGACAACCCTAATGGGCACGTCAGTGAATTTTGAATCACACTCACGAGAAAGTATTTTAACTTTCGCACAATCATTCACACGTGATTCACGTGCATATTCAAGAAAAAAAATTTTACCGCAAAAAAATCAAATCCAAAATTTAGGGTAAATTCTGAAGTTTGATATAATTTTTATTAAAAATAAAAATTTTGTTTTTTCGCCCTTTGTGCAATGAAAATGAAAATTATATAGGCTCTAGCTTTTCTAAAACTTCGGGTTCTGATGAGATCTTTAGCCAGATCGAAATACTAGTATCAACCTAGCTAATATGTTTGATTTGCATTATTTTTGTAAATATACGGAGGTTGAAAGCTCGTTATAAATTGAAAATAACATAAAAATAATCTCGATGTATATAAAAACAAAAAACTAATATAACTGGAAAATTATTCAAGTTCGAGGCCATACTCTATATTTATTTATTAGGATATTGTCCTAACAAATAATCTATAGAGTTTTTGTTTTCAAATTTATTAATTGACCACTTTCAGGAATGTGTTGATAGATCTATTTCGGGAATTTTCTAGGTTCCTATCATCAGAACACGTTTTGAAAGAAGTGACATTCCCATGCAAAACATCACACATTCATATAGTTTTCCCACTAAATGAGAACTAATATATGAGCTCGAAGTTAAAGATAATCACCATTGATAAAAAATAAATTGAAAACTTGTTTGTTATGTGCAAGCTCTACCTTTGGTAGAGATATACAATACACGCTTTTTGTTTATATTCTCCTTTTTATTTTCACACTTGTTTTGTTTAAAAACAAGATGTTAAGGGGGAGTAAACAAAAATGTTAAATGCAAAAACGTTTTGTTTTGTAAAATTCTACTCAGGCACACTCACTCACGCACGAAAAAATTAGACACACGCACACTTATGAATATTTTTTTCCTTTTTTCTGCCAAGTTTGGTTGAAACATCTCCAGCGGTTCCATGACATGCCATTAATAAGTTAATTAAATCCAAGCAAAAAATGTATTTTTAATATTTTTAATTTGCTTGCAATAATTTTTGCGGCGTGAAAGATAAATGATTAATGCGGAAGGATTTAACATGCTTAAACATTGGCTAACACATACATAAAAGGTTATTTATGTCATAAAAACAAAAAAAAAATTAAATACAGTGCACTCGCGATAATGTGAACACTGTATTACGTGAACACCGCTTAATGTGAACACATTTTATTTTACATTGACTACTCTAAAAGGTGAACAAAGTACGAAAGCCCTATAGTGTGAACAAAAAAAAAGTCAATGTGTTAGTTGGAAATGCGTAAATACGTTAAGAATTAAATTTTTTCTAAGTTTTGGGATTCCCCTATTTTAACTGTTTCACTGCATTAAGGACAGAAGATACTTAGAAATTATTTTAATTGCTATTTTTACTTATTGCTTAAAGGTTGTTTTTTCGTATTTACATATGTAGTATTTTTACATAAATCTTCATACAAATGTATGTAAATAATTTTCTTAATAATTTATTTACTTCTTTTATTCTAATAAAATGTCAATTATTAATTTAATACGTATAATTAGTCTAAACTTATGGCATTATTGATACATTTTGCCTTAAATTTTTGGCATTCGGAAAGGTGAACAGCTCACAAACGTGAACACTATCGGTTTTAATTAGTTCACATTATCGCGAGTGCACTGTATATTGCCTCAGTGTCGAACATTTTTTAAATTCCTCATATACTTATTATGCACTAACCGATTAATCGACAAGTTTGCCGATTAACTGACCCGAATAACAACTTAAACGATTTTTCGGATAATGCCTTAACCAATTATCTGCCTAGGTCGACTAATTAGAAAAACTAGTTTTTATATACACTTCTTTTTTTGCACTTCCCGTAGCCCAACATTAATTGCTTTTCGCAACAACACTAACAACGGTCACTTATTTCAATATAAAATTACGCAAATGAAATGTCAAATAATAACACTGTGCCACAAGGAATTGTATCCTTGAAGAAACCACTGAGAAATAAAGTAGACTAAAATCCCCAAAAGGTTTTCAAAAACTAGCTTTGAAGTTTGGGTATTTTTTACCGGTTTTTTTTTTATTATTATGGGTGATAGTTAAAAATATTAAGGATTAGTTAACGCACACAAAAATATGTTTCAACACATATATGATCATATACAAAACCGTATATGATCATTAGGATGTCGCTTAAAAAACGATTTTCTTTTATTATGTGGTGAATTTATTTTTAAGAACTACAATGGAAAGCATGTAAATTAAGTTAATTGTTTATAAAGTTAATTGTTTATAATACAATTAAATATGTGATTTTATATTACAATTAAATATGTGATTCAGAAGAGTTCTACAGTTACTAGTTGTTGTTGCGTATACAAAAATCCTTTTTTGTTAACATTGGAATCGTTTTAACCCTTTAACCGGCAAGCCCGCCTCTAGGCGGAGTATTTTAAATTGACCATAAGTTCACCAAAAAAGTGGTTTATTATAAAAATGTAAGCTATATCGATAGAGAACGAAGTTAGCCACATATTTTGCGAAGTAATGTTTTGTGTACATGTCATGGTTTGGAAGCGAGAAAGCGTTATAGTTAAAATTTTCAGTAATTTCAAAAAATAAATATTTTGAAACAACCACAATTTTGAAAAGTCCTTAAAACACATTTCTGTTAACATGAAACCATTCATATTCCACACAAAGGAAGATTAAAGCTTAAACTTTTGGACTTTTTTCCAAGGACATACAGGACTTTAAAGGGATACATATAAAGGACATCATCTTATCTTGAAAACGAGTGGACGGATTTTTATGAAATTTTGCAGAAATATTATATTTGATAACATTATCAAAGCTTCAAAGTTTCGTCAATATATATTAAAGTTAAGGTTCGTTTTCGCTCGATTTCGCGTTTTTCGAAAAACGAAAATCGCCATATCTTTTTATCTAAAAGCTCAAAACGACTAATTTTTGGACTGTTGTTATATCTTTGTAAGAAGAATAATTTATGCATTAACTTTTTAAATTTTATAGGTTAGTTTTTGAGATAGCCTCTAAACCTATTTTGACCCATATCGCCTAAAATAGGCAACAAAAAAAATTTCGCTAAAACAAAATATTATTTATTTCTCGTTCCGAACAAGTGGAATAAATTTCAGTCCAAAAAAGCTTATGCCGGTTAGAGGGTTAAGCAATAGTTTTTCAGTTATTTCTATACACACGGGAAAAAAGCGTTAGAAAATCATATACAAACAACATTAAATTAAATAGAAACAGTTTTGAAATCAAACAAATTCTTTTTTCTATTTAGATGTTTTTACTCATTTTTAAAATGCGGAAATTACTTTTTAATTACGAAAAAGTTTATTTTAACTAGAATCATATTTAATTTAATTAGATTCAGACATAATTTAAAAATGTTAGCAAAAAAATAAAATATTAACTTAAATATGAAATAATAATTCATTTAACTATGAGTTTTTTTACTTAACAACGGTTAAGAACTTAGTTAATCATGTGCTGATAAAGGACTTTTTGACAACGTTGCGAAAACGTTCTAAATAAGGACTTTGCCAGTGCTTTAATTTGAATGGTCATAGAAATTAAGTGCTTTGACAGTGTTTGATTTGTCCGACCATCGGCAATTTCTGGCTGAGTAGTTTTACAATAGTGTTATTAAATAATAAAATCAAATTAAGAATATTTACAAAAACAGTTTTAATTTTTATTATTTTTTTTTTTTTTTTTAGTGCTATATTGTTGTTTTAACTGGATTTGTTGTTGTTTTTACTACATTCGTCAATTAATTTTTAACAGTTAAAATAACTACACATTGCAGTTGATTTAAATCGTCACCTAAAATACAAAAGGGCGCAACAACACTTTTTGTTTTTTACAGGAGATGCAAAAAACATTGTAGAGCTCTCTTACTTAAAATACGAATATACTCATTTCTGAAGGTTTTTTTTTCTGAAACAAAAAACCGTAACACCATTGAACATGAGAAATGGTATACAGCTCAAAATTGTGATTATTTTTTGGGATATTAGTATTTTTCTAAACAAAAATTTACAAAAAATATCCAAGCCAACTTAGCTATTCAAAAAAAGAGCTACTTTTTACATACAATTGTGTTGTAACGCCTTATTGTCAAGTTCAAAATTTTGTATGGACATGTAATTTAGTCTAATGCACCATAATCAATCAATCAATCAATTAAAACTCAATCAATCAATTAAAACCTTTGCATTTTAGGTGACGTAATACAAATGTAGTGTACGCCTTTTGAACTGCAAATGTAGTTCTTTTAACGGCCATTTGCATTTATTTCTACCGACATAATTTTCTTAGTTTAGCTTTCTTTTAATATATAAAATCTTTTTTTTTCAGATCTTTGATTACGAACAAGATTTTGTTCTTCACGCCAAACAAATTCATAGGGGTGAGAGGTGTTTCAAATGTCAACATTGTGGTGTGACTTTTTTGGAAATTCGCTATTTAAAACGTCACTATAGACGTAGTCATCTAAATGAAACTGAAAAAAAATACTCTTGTTCCTATTGTCAAAAAGCCTTTATTAATAATTACAAATTAAAAGAGCATGAAAGTTTTCATAGACGTGTGTTGAATAACAAATTCACATGTGATGTTTGTTCTAAAGTCTTTCATCACCGAAATGTTTTTAATAAGCACATGAAAATAGTACACAGTGATGAAAGGCCATACTCTTGCTCTCTCTGTGACAGGTCATATAAACGTCACGGCTCTTTGTTGGAGCATAAACGGGATATACATTCGAAAAAGCCCAAACTAAGTCATTTAATCACAGAAAATAAATGTGCAATTTGTAATAAGGTAAGGAAATAGTTTTTAAATACTAATCGCCATTTTTCTTTTCACTAATTTTCAATATGTTAAAACATTTTTCCGAATATATTTTGGCTTTTTTTGAGAAATAAATAATCCATAATTAATAATTAATAACACTCCATCTGCGTCCAATAGTTTCTGCAGATTTGTTTTCATATAACAACAAACAGGAGCATATATGTGTAAATTTAGGAGATGCAATCAACATCGGACAGATCATGCGAAACGACATCGCAAAAAACACTCATGCGTCTGCATCCAAACCCCAAATTTGCACAAATGGACAAAACAGGATTTCCATCTCAAATTTGATTTTCTTTTATCTAAAATCCTGTTTTGTCCATCTGTGCAAATTTCTGGATTTGGATACAGACGCATGCGTGTTTTGTTGAATGCATCTAATAAATTTAGACACTCCTTGAAAAAACTATGAAAACTAAATTTGGACATTTATATATTTTTTTTTTTGATTTGACACGTTAAGTTTTTTGGAATTGAAAGCCAGCGTATATTGAAATAAAGGTACTTTCGCTCAATTTCGAAAGTCGCATAAATCTTTTTAAGCTCAAAAAATGTAATTTTTATTCCTTGGTAGGAATAAAAAAACACTATATTTCCGATTTCGGAAAAATATATTTTTAAAAAATTTGTAAACAAATTTCCTACACAATTTTAGACTTATTCCTGAAGGTCAAGACATACTTTTCTAAAACATACTTTTCTGAAGGCTTGAGGTTCGCTGTATCCGAATCAGAATTTCATTATCAGATTAGGTTTATGAGATATATTAACATAAAGTTTAGAAAAACCCGGTTTTTCGCTATATTCAGGACGTTAAAACATCGCGTTTTATGACTTTTCACAAAATTTGTTATGTCATCTAAAATTTGATCCTATTGTTTTCAAAATTCAGGATTAACCTTTCCAATATCTTATCAGGTTTTCGAGATATCTTAACATAACATTTAGAATATGCGGGACGTTATAGCATCGCGGATGCTATCTGAAATTTCTCCCTACTGTTTTCAAAACTCAGGTTTAACCTATCTAATATCTTATTCCATTCCGGAAAAATCATCAGCTGAAATTTTTTAATATAGTAAATTCGCTATAAATAAAATAGACGATTTTTCAAAGAAGAAATACGTAAGATATCAGAAAGGTTAAACCTGAGTTTTGAAAACAATAGGGAGTAATATCATATTATATGACGAATATAGAAAAAATACGGGTTTTTCTAAACTTTATGTTAAAATATCTCTATGTGATGTGATCGAGAAATGCTGAGGTCAGATTCGGATTCAGCGGACCTCAAGCCTGTAGAAAAGTATGTTTTATTCCCAGGGTCTTGACCTTTCTAAAATTTTGTTTTTTGTGTGTAGTCATAACTTTGAAATTTGTTTCTGAAATTGAAATATAATGTTTTTAACCCCTATACTCACTTTTAGTGGAGTTTTTTTTTTTTTTTGTCAATACCTAATTCAGACCACATTGTCTTTATGTATTAGTGTTCAAGATGCACTCTTAATTTATTTTACACAGTATCCCCCAAAATAGGCAACGAAAACAAATATTGTACGGCAACTTTTTGTTCATTTTTTATGCCGAACATTTGTTTTTGAAAAAATGCTTTGGTGGGTTTGAGACTTAAGATCCAAATATGCATAAGACGAGATTTTACAATTTTATCATAACAAAGTTTGCCATCTACACTCAAAATAATATATCTGTTGTTTTAACAGAAAAATTTGTTAATCTATTCATATTATATTTCTGGGTTAGAAACCGATTTATTGATTTTAAAAAAATTTTGTTAAATCCAAAATTCAAAATTTCTATTAGATGAGTTAAGCGAGTTTGAACTGTACATTCATTTGACATTCAAAACCAGGGCAACCAGAATTATGCTGAATTATGTTTTTTCCTGTGCAATATTGAAAAATGGATATTAGTTTCAGAATAATTGACGAATTCCGGAATAGATTTGTTAGAGCATATTTTTGCATATTTTGCTCTTAACTGCTCATTTTTGATGAAAAACTTAATGTGAGCCTATTTTTGTAGAACAAAAGCCTACCCAGTCAGAATTTGCCATTGGTCTGAAAAATCAAGCACTGGCAGAGCACTGTTTCCCAATGGTCCAACAAATTAAGTGCTGACAAAGCACTGATTTACAACGCTCTGCTAACGTTAGTAAAAAGTGCTTTGCCAGTACTTAATCAACAAAATTTACAACAGTAAAAATAATAAAAGCACTGGCACAGCCCTGGCGTAGAACGACCTGTCAACGTTCGTAAAAAGTGCTTTGCCAGTACTTGATTTAGAAAAGGATATAACCGTAAAAATAAAACAGCACTGACACAGCACTGGCTTAGAACGCTTTCCCAACATTGCAAAAAAAGGCATTGCCAGTACTTATTTACAAAATTTACAACCTTTAACATAATAAAAACAATGACATAGCACTTGTTCACAACGCTTTTCTAACGCTGGCCAAAAGTGCTTTGCCAGTGCTTGATTTACTAAATTTACAACCGTTTATAAAAATGGAATTTATTGCATGTACTTGTTTTTAAATAAAAATTTAATATTATGGTTTTGGTACCAGCAAAGCATTCATTGCCAGTGCTTTGCCAAAAAAAAAAGAAACGGCCAAGACCTGCCCGGTGCTATCATTTTGGGGCTGGCAAAGCACTTATTTTATCATTAAAAAAGCACTTTATTGGTTGTTCTACCACTGCTTTGCCCAAGTTTTAAAATTATAGTTTTGGTACTGGCAAGGCGCTTATTGTCAGTGCTTTGCTAACGTTTTAAAAAAGTAACGGCCAAGCCCTGCACGGTGTTATCATTTAGGGGTTGGCAAAGCACTTAAATCTTCAGAAATCCAACGATCTGTCAACGGTCATACCACCGTTGAAAGCACTGGGCCAATACTTTGCGCTCGTATTTTTCTGGCTGGTTATTTTTAGAGCACATTTTCTTTAAGCGGGAAATAAAAGTGTCCTATAGTTTAGATTTCATTTTAATGAAATTCGTTAGTTACAAACTAAGGGATGCAGGTTTTATTTCTTGTTCGCAATCTAAAGTTTAGGAATTTTCCTATAGTGTTTCGAAAACCCAAAAGAAGAGCAATACTTAAATAAACTATGGAAATACAAATAAAATTGTAACATATACCCTTATTCCACTAAAGCAATTTTTTTTGCTACTTCTGCTTAATATTTTTAAATGAAATTTTGTGCACAGATACATGTGGCCTACATTTGTAGAATAGCAAACAAATTTTTATCAAAAAAATTAATTACGATTGTCATTATCTGACGGTTGCAAAACACTTTCTAACATGAAATTTGAAGAAACTTGCTTAACGGCGACTCAATCTCTAACCTACACTTGGTATCCAACTATTGTATGTGAATAAAGCGCATCATAAAACGTGATAATTACTTGTGAAAAAGAGATAGGATTAAGAAGAAAAATCATTCTAGTTGAGAAATGAATTGTGCATTGGTATTAGTTAATTCTGTCTCTTCTGATCGAAACAATACTTGTGTATACTTAGTGTGACAAAACTCCACTTAGCCACAGTCATCGCTGTGTCGACCGTGGCTCAACTCGTTAAGAGGTGAGATTACGATGCATAGCTTGATGCTAAGGCAGTGAGTTCAAATCACAGTACGACACCAAAAAATAAAAAGTTTTTCATATAGAGCAAATTAACAATATAAAATACTTTGTTCAATTGACACATAAATTAACCACTGACGAGTCCCAGGAGGGGGACGAAACTGCGGGAGTCTGGTGTATCCCTTGTGTCCGTAAAATTTTTCAATAAAAATGTTTACTTCTTCTCCCTGTAAAGAGACTAACTAAAGTAATATTCTACAGTAATTAATATAAAAATTAATTACGATTGTCTTTATCTGACGGCTGCAAAACACTTTCTAACATAAAACTCAATTTTGTTTACCGTTTCTCACATTTTGTTCCTCTCCTGAACACTTTGGTTTTTGGATTATATACCCTTGTTCAAGCGCGGCATTCAGTTGTAATAAATTAACTAAGAATTTAGCTAAATCAACAGATTTTTCAAGCTGAATCAAAGGAATGTTTCTGCTAAAAAGGTTTTTCCCGATCTGACCAGAAGCGGGTCCCGATTTATTACCGGGAATATAAGTAGTTAACAAAGAGTACTTAATAAGTACGATGTAACGATTTTTGGTCCATTTTGCTCTATCGCTCTTAGTTTCAGATATTTTAGCCTATTTTATGGCTAAAATATCTGCAAGTGAGACTGATAGCGGAGAAACAAAAAAATAATGGTTTGAAAAGAATTGTGGCTAAACTAACTGGCATAATTTGTAAATTTGATAACCACGAATCACTAAACTTTATGTCGAAAAATTACTTCACATACGGAGGAAATTTGTTCTTGAGGTAAAATGAGTTAACAAATAACTCTAGCTAAATAACTAAGTTAAATGATAACAGCAGAAAAAATTAGAAGCTCAACTGAATTGGAACCCGTTTAACAGACTTTTGAGCTAACTTTTTTTATTATTGAGTTGCACTACACCTACATGAAATAGGGACACGCTCTCAATTTTTTAGTGAGTCAGGTTGCTATATTATACTATGGGTTAAGTCCTAAACTTTAGTTATTGTAAGATAAGTTAACATGGATTAAGGGAATTTTTTGAATTTAAATTAAAATTTTCAGAATGGTATTGGTAATGTAAAGTAAAATTTTTTTTCTTTCAGATTTTTAAATTCCATACTGATCTTTCTAAACATGCCAGACAATATCATCCAAACGGCAATACGTTCAAATGTCGAGATTGTAGTCAGACTTTTACACAAGTCGTTAGTCTAATGCGCCACTATAAGAAAAGCCATAAAGATAAGCTACAGTCAATAAACACAGAAGACACAACCGTAACTATGTGTCATGAGGAAACTATTAAAAATAATGAAAAATACCTGTTACCAGTTATGGAATTAGACGACAGTAATCGGATGAAGAAGAGTTATGAATGTGAAATTTGTAAAAGATCCTTTGATCAACTGAAAAAAATAAAACGTCACCTAATAATACACGCTGCGCAGTGATCCTTTACTCGTTAAAAATGTATTAAAGCATTCGACAATAAAAAATAATCTAAGACAATGTTTCTTATTTTCTTCTTTGCGTGAAAAATCATTACACTCAGAAAAGAAATACCGTTACTATATGACAGTCATTTGTAAAGTAATGCGTTTGTAGTTAATTACTTGGTCCTGTGAATGAATCTTTTTAAAGGAAGCTTTGTCAATTAAAAAGAAACTAATCTCTTTCTTACTGAGCGGGAATTCCCGGAATTCCGGGAAATTCAACAACGAATCTCGAATTCCCGGGAAATGAGAAATCCCGGAAAAAGAAAAAAAAAACATCAAATTTAGAGAAATATATGAAATCTTTGAGTTCATAGAACGATCTATATAATTCAATGTATAAAGATGATTTCATAACTTAATTTAATCTTTTTCCCTTTTTAATTATTTATTTTTTTGCTACGATTAAAAATCCATTAACTATTTGTTTATTTAAATAATAATTTAAGCATTATCTGTATTTTTTTCCTAAAATTTTAGTTATATATTGAATTATTTTTATCTTTAAGGTATATTTTATATTTTTTTTTATGTTGTTGTTACTGTAGTAGCCTTAATTAACTGAAGAAATAAAAAAAAAATGTTGAACGCGGCTACGCCTCAAATGGTTTATTCGCTGGGTCCAATTTCGGCATACTCTCTCCAACATATCGGCCGGTATCTCACGAATAAATTCTTCAATATTTTCGTCCAGTGCGTCAACCGTTGCGGGTTTGTCTTTATGGACATGAGCCTTAACATAGCCCCACAAAACATAGTCTAAAAACGTGAAATAAACTGTTCACCGCACTCGCCTCTCAATTCTGCTATTGTTTCGAGTGCTGTGGGGCATGTGGCACCGTCTTGTTGAAACCACATGTCCCCCAAGTCCAGCTCTTCCATGTTGGGCAAAAAAAATTTGTAATCAACGCACGGTAGCGCTCGCCATTCACAGTAACGTTCCTGCCTTCGTCGTCTTTGGAAAAGTACGGTCCAATGATGCCACCGGCCCATAATCCACATCAAACTGAATTTTTCGGGATGCATTGGCAGTTCTTCCAATGCTTCTGGCTGTTCTTCACACCAAATACGGCAATTTTGCTTGTTCACGCATCCATTCAACCAGAAATGAGTTTTGTCGCTGAACACAATTTTCCGATAAAAAAGTGGATCTTCATCCAACTTTGACAGCGCCCATTCACCAAACTAAGCCGTTGTGGTAGGTCGTGTGACTTCAATTCTTGCACCAGCTGCATTTTAAAACTTTTTACACCCAAATCCTACCTCAAAATTTTCCACGTAGTGAAGTAACAGAGGCCCAATTGCTGCGAACGGCGTTGAATCGATAATTCACAGTCATCAACAACACTGGCGGATACAGCTGCGATATTTTCCTCTGTCCGCACTCTACGTATGCATGTTGGTGGTTTAATGTCCAATAATGTAAAGATTCCGAATAGCCACCTCAGAAGGTGGAAGAAGTGCACGACGCACTTTCTTCACCGAGCATGAATTTTGATAATAAATTTCAATAATCTGCAAGCGTTGTTCGTTTGTAAGTCGATTCATGGTTAAATTTTAGACCAAACTGAACATGTAACATGTTAAACGAAAACAGCTGAGTTGCCAAAATGAAAGTTGCTAAAAAATCACCCTTTACGTATCGCGCACTACGTCCATTTTATGGTCAGCATAATCGTCCATCAGAGCAATTAATTCGATTAACTATGGAACGTTTTCGCACCACGTTTACTCTAAATGATAATAGGCATTCACAGATACGTCGTACAGTGCGTAGAAGTCATTGCTGCTGTAGAGCGTAGCGTAGAGGAAGACCCCAATCAGTCTGACCGCTATAGAGCCATGATTACTGACTTTTTCGTTCATCAATTGAACAACCATGATGTGCAGGAGCTGTGTTTTCAACAAGACGGCGCAACATGTCACACAGCTCGTGCCACAATTGATTTATTGAAGGAAACGTTTGGTAACCGCATAGTTTCACGTTTCGGACCAGTGAATTGGCCTCCAAGATCGTGCGATTTAATGCCGCTGGACTATTTTCTGTGGGGATATGCGAAGCCGTGGCGGTCATATGCCAGAAGTTATATTTAAATTATAATGCCAGATGATTAATAATCTTTCGAATAAAGTAAATTTCATGTCAATTTAAAAAAATCATCTTTGTTTTATTCCATTTCAAAGTTCTATGCCTCTATAAAAAACATCCTTTATTATTATTGTGTGTAAGTGCTATATGGATCAGTGTTATATTGCTATCCATAGCAACTTAAGGTTAAATTTTGTATCTTTTCATAGATTTTTGAAGCTAAAAGTGATGTAGCAACGAAAGGGATAATCCCATCCTTTTATCCCTTACACAGAACAATAGAAAACTTCAATCTTTAATTCTTCAGAGCCAAAAAATAAAATCCGATCTATTTAGCAGATTTATATAATGATTGTTATGATATCTAAAGTTCAAGATATATTAGAGTCCATAATTCTTGCAGCTGCTGGTGTGCCTTCAATTTTAAGTTTGCCTTTTAGCGATTTTTGGAGAAAAAATGTTGTAGAGAATACAAAGTTCATCCGACTTTCACATAATAATAGTAATGATGTTATTTACCGTTCAAGACATATTTGATCCCATAATTCTTTAACCCTCTAACTGGCAAACGATGTTTTGCAACGAAATTCATACCATGTGCCCCACTCGAAAAACAAATAATAAGTTGTTCAACAAAATTGTTTATCGTTGCCTAATTAAGGCGATATGATCCAAAATATGTTAGGGTGCATTTTGAGAACTAAAGCATATTAAAGAGAAGTTTTTGGATATTTCTCTTACCAAGATATAAATACGCTCGAAAAAACTATTTTTTTTTTCCTATTTAAGAAGATATCGGGATTTTCGATTTTTGGAAAAAGCAAAATTAGGCGAAAAAGTATTGAAACTTTAATTTATATTGTTCAAACTTCACACTTTGCTATTAATACTTAATGTCTTCTTTCTGCAAAATTTCATAAAAATCCGTCTTTTAGTTTATAAGTTAAAACGATGTCATTTAGAGGAATCCTGATAAAATCCCGTGAGTCCTTCCTTGGACTAAAGTAAGGACTTATTGTTAAAGATAAAGGTTCAATCTTACTTATATTTTATTATAAAGAGTTTTTAGTCAGCTTAAATTGGTTTTTTAGATTTTCAAAACTTATTTTTTTTAAATAATTAGTTTTTGAAATTTTACAATATTTTGATTTTGAAGCTTTCTCGCTTCCAAACCGTGGACGACACACGAAAAATTTCTTCGCAAAATATTTTGTAAATTTAGTTTTCTATCGGAATATATTTATTTCGCATATGTGGTAAATTTTATGAAGACTGCACTAAGGCAGCCTTACCCGTTAGAGGGTTAGACCACGGATGTGCCACTCAATTTTGTGCAGCATTTATCTTTAACTTTTTATCTATTTTAGAGAACAAATTGATATGGAGACAAAAAATATTTTCCGACCGATTTAATATTTACATATTTAATATTTACAACCGGGCCCGAAGGTCCTTTATTGGCCCTGAACCATTCTGTGGTATACCTTTGGGGTATGTTAGGGAGAAGCTCGGGTCGTGGAGGGAATCAGAATTCTCTCTCTATTGGGAAAACTCTCTTGGCCAACGACAGGCTAAGAGATTAATCTCTTTTTCCAGTGCAGGATCGAGGAGACTTGTCCCTCGGGAGGGGTAACTTGAGTACCCTGGTGTCTTACATGACTGGACACTGCAATCTCAGATACCACCTGCGCAAAAGGGGTCTTTCGGACACGGATGAGTGTAGGTTTTGCGAACTGGTAGCTGAGACATCGGAGCATGTTCTTTGCGAATGTCCGAGGCTTTGTGAAAGGCGTGTCAAGTCGAAGTGGCGATCGCTTTGTCTCCCCTTCGGACATTATGAAGGTTTTGCCTAATAGGATTATTGGCTTTATAGGTAGCTTGAATCTTTAGGGTAACTTTAGGCAGCACAAAAGACCTAAGTTGGTCGCGGTGCATAGTGCCATATACACCCCTGTTACGGCTTTTAAATCAGAGCGAAAGTGAAAATTTTAGAATTCTTCGGTGTTCTTGCGATTAAATCAGAACGTTTTTGACCATTTTTTATTCGTTTTAATTCGTGTAAAAAAGCCTGGTCGAAAGTAAAACGAATGCCATTTTTTTTCAAATAAATTACAATTTAGGGTCAAAAATGGTGCTTAATATTAAAAATTTAGAACTTTTTTTTACTTATTTCTGTTTTTATTGTATTTTTGGTTGTATTGTTTATACTCTAAAAAACTGTTTTCAAAAAAATTTTTTTGGTTTTGATATTATAGAAAACAGATTGACAAGAATGTTAGAAGCATTTCTGAAAAGCATTTTACTTTCCATATGTTTTTTATTTTCCATAAAACCGTATGTTTTTGGCACTTCGATAATAATTTCGAATAAAATTTGAGGTTTCGAAAGCTTTTAGGATTTGAGAACACCAAATTTCAATTTCGTGTGATTTCACAAATTCGTTCTAATTGCAAAACGTTCTAAAGCAGGGACATGGGCGATAATCTAATATTTACATATTAAAATAATATAATACGACTATCTATCATTGAATTTTCTTAACTTTGACCTTAATTTCCGTTAAAACCAGATGTGTTCAAAAAATTTGGAAACCAAATTTGGGATTAGCAAGGAAAGGTTACTCGAAAACGTGTGTTTGCATCCCCGAAACACCAAAAATTAAAAAAGTTTTATAAGCGAACACATTAAGTTTGTTTTGTTTGATTTACAGTCAAAGAATTAACTATGAAAGAAGTTAGAAAATATTTTAAATTGTTTATCTTTTCCATAAAGGCCAATTGATTAATTTTTAAATATTTAAAATTGGTAAAATAGATAAAACAGTTATCTATTTTACCAATTCATACAAATTTGCCGTTCGCTAATTTTTTGGTAAATTTGTCTTACTCTCAGTAATTTTGTTACTGAGTAATTTTTACTGGATAAGTAATCGAACAGACTTATTATTGTATTTAAAATAAGCTAATCGAGAAAAAAAAAAAATGTGTAAAACTAGTTTGAAATTATTCGTTTTTAAATTATTATTCAGGCACTTGAGCCGCCGCCGACTTGTGCAGCTTATTTCGGCTAGAAATATTAGCCGACTCCATCAGCTAAGTTGGTTATTTGCTTCTACAAAACGGCGTTTATAATTTTTTAAAACGAAAGGTAAATTTTATGAGAATCCTCTATCTTTTAAATACCGCCAACCACCTGGTAACATTAAGTTTTCAATATGTGGCAACACAAAACTATTCCATAGCGTCTGTAAAAATAGTCCCGTTATATTTTTCGCGTGGCAAGAAAAAGTGAATATTAAAAATTTTAAAATGTCGCAAAAAAATATAAAAAACTATCTCTCTACTACACAAACTAATCCAAAAATTCCTACTGATTCTGACTCAGTGGGTCGCTGGAAACTGCGTTAATTCTAAAAAGTTGTCTTAATCCTGCTACTGTGAAAAAACAGTTGTTCGTTCATGACAACAGGGTGCAATAGTAGCACCATTTTTATCTAATTAAAACATATATATAACTATACTTAAATGCTATAAGCAAAAGCTAGTTCCTGTTATTTTTTTAATATACTCGCATATTTTTTTTTAAAAAATAAGAATTAAATTACAAGAATGTGTATTTTTGTCAAAGAATCGTCGACTTTAGTCGACTTTTAGTCGCAGCCGATTTTTTTTTAGTTCAGCCGCCGAAAAATGTTCGGCTCTAGTCGACTTTTAGCCGCCGCCGACTGTTATCTTGTTTAGCCGCCGCCAGCCGAAATACAACATCGGCTTCGTTCTCTGGTTGGAACATAAAGTAAACAAACGTAATCACAAATCAATAAAAAAAAAAGTAAACAAATAAATTTACATTTTAGATAATATTTAAAATATTTTAACAATAATTCTTCGAAAACTACCAAAAACTATAAAGCAATTGCAATTATTTAGATACTTTAATAATAGCTTTAAAGCAAAGGAAAATGTGTAATTTATGTATTATACGCATTTAATTTCTTCTAGTGGGAGGTGAATGAATGACAACCATTGAAAAGAAATTGTAATAAAGGAAATAACATTAATGGTAAGTAAAATAATTAATAGACTGTAATAATAATAAAAACCACTTAGTGGCTTAGAGCATACCACCGGAGTATACTATCCTGGCTAAATCGCACTTTATGTGGTATTCACACCTGCCCCTGCAAGGCCTTAAATCGTATTTAACGATACACGGATCCGGATTAGATACACAATCGGTAGAATGTTGGCTAAACGTTACAGACGATGGTACTTTCATTGACAAAACAACTAAATAGAAACGTTTGCATTGGTCTTCCAACGGCGAAATGATAACACCATTAAACTGCCATGTTTAAAGCCCTTCATCTTTCACCACCTTTCATCTCTCCACTATCCCCTTTCCAAAGAAATCAACACATAAATTAATAGGAATAATTTCCTGAGTGTTGCTTCTCTTAAAAAAAAATGTGAGTTTGCTCCCTCTGGTGACGTTTGCTGCCTCTAGTGAAAATGTTAGCAACCAAAGTTGAAACTTTTACAGGATGATATAACTATAGTCTATTATAATAGACAAAGCAAATGTTTGTTCAAAAGTATATATAAAAAAAATCTAAACTTGAACGGGCATAACTCTAGTTCCAAATGTTCACGATTAATAGTGTTTTTAATACCTTTATTTATGTCGGCGATCCCCGGTTCCCGAGTTATGGACCTCCACAGTTTGGATTAAATTTCTTTGTATCTTCGGCATTTGTAATCGGATCGAAACAAAATACATACCATTTGAAAGCTAATTGAAGCGCCTTTCATTGTACTTATAAAGCGTCATATTATAAAAGTCTGTTTTTTAACCAATCTTTTTAGAAAAAACATAAATTTTCTCGATATTTGACTTACGTAAAGTTTCTTAATAAGTATTATTTAATTGCAGCTAAGCTTTAATTTAAGATATTATATTCCACTTTAACAGTTCTAACGCTGGAGAAAAATGTGGCTCAGCAAAGCCACTAACTTGTTTATGGATGACTTTTACACGAATTCACTTTAAAGGATTTAGAATTTTATGAATACCTTTAGTTTGTTTTGGCATTTCAACATTAATAGACTGACGCCTGAACAACGCTTTCAAATTGTGCAAATTTATTTTGAAAAATCATGGTTCTGTTCGAAATGCGTATCGCGCACGAATTTTGCGAATTTTGTTTTGATGGAGGAGTAGCTGTCCAATATTAAATTGTAAATACAAGAAAAGATAATCTGGCATTGATGTTATTTTGAAAGATGTCGTTTCAAGGTAGTGGCTGATATAAATGTACTGAAGTAAATGTACAGTGTTCCGTCTTTATTTTTACTGGTACCGGGAATATCTCAGTTCAAACGTCAAAATAGATTAATTTTTTCTCACAATTTTCTTTCTTTAATTTACCTTTTTTTTTAATTTTCAGCTTTAATGTTAAAGTTAGTGTTTTTGTTTTTCTCTTTTTCTTCGGCACAAACATTATTATTATTTTCAACTAGATTTTTGTTATAAATTATAACCTTGGTTTTAGTTGTTGTTTTTACATTAAGTTTGTTCGCTTACGCAAAAATTTTTACAAATTTGTAAAAGTTTTTACTGAAACGAACACCGTTTACACAAATACTTAGTAAAAAATGTAAGAGAGAGTAAAATGACAGGTTGATACCAAAAAGCTTACTTGATTTTACTGGATAAATTTTTGCCAGTAAGAATTTGTAAGAAGAAAAAAACATGTTTGAAAAAAAATGCTTGTATTTTTAGTAAACAAAAACAAATATTAAATCAAATTATAATTGTTTATGGATTTAAAGTGAAAAATATTAGAAAATTAAGTATGGAAGAAATTAAAAAAACATTCTAAATTATTTCTGGTCGACAATTTTAATTAACTTTTATCTTTTCCATAACGACCAGTTGATTTTTTTTAATATTGGTATTTAAAATCAGCTGCTTTATATATTTTACCAATTCTTACAAATTTTCCGTTCGTTTACTTTTTTGTGAATTTGTCTTACTCTCTGTAATTTTGTTACTGAGTAATTTTTACTGGACTTTACTGGGAAAGCAATCGAACACACTTATTAGTTAAATCCTAAAATTTACATGTCCTCAGCTTCAAATTCTAAACTTGGTAAAATGGTAAAATTATCAAATCACCAGCTGTTAATAAATCACATGTTTTACATTTGTGAAAATAAACAAAATGTCTGAAAAAATAATTGGCCTTATCAAATATAACTTTATTCTTTTAATTTTTTATTCACATTTTTTTTTATATAATATTCTTAATTTATATATGAAAAATTTTGACGTTTATTTTTGGTTTTGAAATGCGCTTTTGTGCGTTCCAGGTATTTTGAGGATTTTTATCTCGTTTTGATAAAATTTTTGTTAATTTTCATTTTGCCAAATTAAAATACTTTTCGATGTTTAAACAGGATTTCGATTGCCATCAAGGTCTTGTTAGACATTTTCAACAAATTCATTATAATTTTAAAGCCATTTAAAATGCAAAATCTATAACACTCTATTTGAATAAAATGTATTCTCAAAAATTTGTATGTAAACTTTGTACCAAAAATTTTAAAGACGAATCTGCACTGGAAATTCACTTAAAACAACACACTAAAAAAGAACTCCATGAATAGTGTCCGACCGAACAGTTCGGCCAGAAAATGCATTTGGTCTGTATTCGGTATTTTAAAGCATTATGGACAAATTTGGCGGATGGAAAAATGTTTATTGGGCTGATTAGATGCTATTTTGAGTGTCAAATTTGAAGAAAAGTCTGTAGTTAAGCAATGAATTCACTGTTCGGCCTCAGAAAGTTCGGCCAAATTGAAAATAGTTCGGCGGCCGAACTTTTAACTTTATAGCTAAACTTCGGCTTTTCTCTTAAATTTTATACACAAAATCGAATTAAATCGGCTCAACAAACATTCTTCCAATACCAAAATTTGTCATCATTGCCTCTAGATATCAAAAAACCGACAAAATATAGTTTTTTGGCCGAACTGTTCGGTCGGACACCATCCATGAATGTTCTTTGTGCGATAAATCCTTTAAAAACACAAATGATTTAAGCAAGCACTCGAAGACACAAAATTCAGAAACTCCTTCAAATCATGATATTATCATCGATTCTAAGGATAACACAGTGCAACACGAAAAAAAAATAACCATATACGGACACCACTACGTGATAAAAGACTAAAAAAAAAAATACCCGTGTCTCCCAATTTTTCCCAAAGTCATATCCTCTTTTGTTTATGGGCCGCCAAAGATTTGGGGCCTCGGTATCATTTTCGCAAAAAAGTGATCATTTTCTCAGGCTCATATCTTGCAAACCGTTCAGAATTTCGATTTACTCTCTATGGCAAAGTTGTAGCTCTTGTCATAAAGAACAAAAATTTCAAACATATAAAATCAAAAAAACTTCACCTTCCAGATCAAAATCTCAAAAAACTTAAAAAAATTCGATTTTTTTACCTTTTTTCCCGTGTTCAGGTCCATAGGTAGCAAACCGTTCAAAATTCAAGGAAACAATCAACTACACAAATTTACCTAAGATCTCAATAAACAAATTTCTAGAACATATAAACTTCCTGGGAATTGGGTTTGCTACCTATGCACCTGAACAGGAGAAAAAAGGAAAAAAAATTAAATTAAAAAATTTTTCACTTTTGCGCGCTACCTAAACAGTGTTAAGAATCATCTCTAGGAAGTTTATATGTTCTAGAAATTTGTTTTTTGAGATCTTAGGTAAATTTTTGTAGTTGATTGTTTCCTTGAATTTTGAACGGTTTGCTACCTATGGACCTGAACACGGGAAAAAAAGGTAAACAAAATCGATTTTTTTAAGTTTTTTGCGATTTTGATCTGGAAGGTGAAGTTTTTTTGATTTTATATGTTTGCAATTTTTGTTCTTTATGACAAGAGCTACAACTTTGCCATAGAGAGTAAATCGAAATTCTGAACGGTTTGCAAGATATGAGTCTGAGAAAATTATCACTTTTTTGCGAAAATGATGCCGAGGCCCCAAATCTTTGGCGGCCCATAAACAAAAGAGGATATGACTTTGGGAAAAATTGGGAGACACGGGTCTTTTTTTTAGTCTTTTATCACGTAGTGGTGTCCGTATATGGTTATTTTGCTATGACTTAAAAAATTAAACACAGTGTAATCAAAGTTTATATGATGGCTGGCAAACGGACAACGAAACGGGTAGTTTACTTAAATATTCCACACAGCAAGCATCTTTAATCGACGACAATGAAGACAGTATGGATGTTAAAGATCACGATTTATATACCAAATCCCGGCTGATAGAGAATAAATATAAATGTGAATTTTGTTCCTGCTCCTATAGTAGACAATTTAAATTAACCGTGCATTTACGAAAACATACTGGAGAACGTCCCTACGCTTGTTCAATGTGTTCTAAAACATTCTACTGCGGCGATCAATTGAGAAACCATTTTAAAATACACTCTTCGGAACGTCCTTACCCTTGTTCACTATGTAACAAATCCTTTAGATTTAAAAATGCTTTAGATCAGAGTTCGAATTTATACACAATTAAACGTTTTTCTATCGTTCTGTTTTGCTTTTTGCTGAAACTCAAAACAATCATTTTGTTGTGCACAGTAAACATAAACAGAACATTTCTTTATTTTCATTTTGATTTGTAAACAGAACACAAACACTTTCACAAACTAGTTTTCGATGAGAGACCGAACTAAACGATTGTGTTCTGTTTGGCCAATATTTCAAACAGTTTGATTTTGTTGTGTTTATGGAATGGAACAAAACTATTCGTAAACCGTTCTTAGTGTTTATGTCATATTACAAGTAAAAAAAATTTTCATTGAATTTTATGAATAATTGCATTAGTTTAATAAAAAGTTTCAACGGAGGAGTTCCAGTGAAATTTCATAAAACTAATGCAAAAAAACATTGATAACATGCATAAAAATCATTTCTTTATTTTGGCAACCACAACGTTAAAAACGCGTTTTAATGTTTAAGAGCAATTCCATATGAAAACGATCAAAATTGGCAAATTTTTGGACGACCCCTCTCCGATTTTAAAATAAATAGTCTCAATCGATTGCCCAGCAAAAAATAATGTACCTACATATATTTTTTTTTTTTATAGTGACTGGTTTAGTGGTGGTGTGCACCACTGTCATGTGACAAAATTGAAGAATTCTTCATAAGGGACCTCATTGTTTTAAAAAAAACTACTAAAGCGATCGCAACGAGTGATAGCTCGTTGGAAAGGTATTGAATCAGGCTTTAATTGAAAAATAAAATTTTCCTAATTTTTCTCAGAAATTTACCTTTTTTCCCATGAAAATTAAATTTTCCCATGAAAATTAAATTTTCCCATGAAAATTAAATTTTCCCATGAAAATTAAATTTTCCCATGAAAATTAAATTTTCCGATTTTCCACAGAAGCTCCTAAATTTTCCGGCTAATTTTATTTTTTTTGGATTCCTCATAATTTTTGCTTTAAGAATCAGCAATAAAAAAATGGGCCCGACTCCTTGTTTGGACAGGAGAAGAGCATTTAAGAGACCACCTTGTTCTCATTGTTTTTATATTTTTTATAATTGAATTATTTTTAATTATTTAACAAGAGAAATTAGGAAAATTTTATTTTTCAATTAAAGCCTGATTCAATACATTTCCAACGAGCTATCACTCGTTGCAATCGCTTTAGTAGTTTTTTTTAAAACAACTTTCAATGAGGTCCCTTATGAAGAATTCTTCAATTTTGTCACATGACAGTGGTGCACACCACCACTAAACCAGTGGCTATAAAAAAAAAAATATGTAGGTACATTATTTTTTGCTGGGCAATCGATTTAGACTATTTATTTTAAAATCGGAGAGGGGTCGTCCAAAAGGTGATCGCTTTCATATGGAATTGCTCTTAAGTTGAATGAACACTAAAAACTAACCACTACGAAATAATAATGTTTGACGAAAGAAACATATTCGTTTTGTTTCGTTTGTTATATTACAAACAACGATTTGAGCACATGTGTTGTGTTTATAGATACGAACGAAACAATAGAGATCGTTGTATTGGTTTTTTTGATAGCAACGTTATGTTAGTGGTACAGAAATTTTCGAACTCTGCTTTAGATATTCACGTAAGGATACACTTTGAAGAACGCCCCTTCCCTTGTTATATATGTAATCAATCCTTTAAAAGTGAGCGTAATTTGAGAGCACACACCGCACACGTTCATAATGAAGAACGTCGCTTCCACGTGTAGTGCAAGATTTAAACGCAACCCGTATTTAAAAAGACATCAAAAAATCCATATACATAGATGAGGAACGTCGAACAAAACAAAAAGAATTTGTTTGTGACATTTGTCCCAAGTCATTTGATAAGAAACGTAATTTAAATGTTCACTTAAGACACCATCAAAAAAGGGTTACACTCAAAAAAAAAAGTTTGTAAAGTCAGCAAAATTTTAGTCAGGAGGGTGCTAGCAAAAAAATGCTAATGTCATCAAAATCTTTTGCTGAAAATCAGCGAGCTGATTTTTAGCAACAAAATTAGTAGATTTAGCAAAAGTTTTGCTAACACTTAGTAGATTAGAAATAAAAAAGCCTTGCTAAAAATTAATAAATTTTTTGCTGAATTTTAGTAGACTGAAAAAAACGCAAAAAAATTGTAAAAAAATTGTAATGTAGTTGATATATTTGCTGAAAATCATAAAACATATTTTTGTGATTCTTTTAAAAATGATTTACAATAATTACGAAATATAAAAATTTTCATTTCCCACATTGACGACATGAATTAATTTAATATCTGAATATATATAGAAATAAATATATATAACATAACAAGAATTTTCTTTAAACTACTTACATCAATGGTAGTCTAAATGATGCTTTCTTTTAAATGACGCAACTGCCGAAGATAATTATAGAAACGAAAAAAACAACCCTTTTTTTGCAATAAGAAAAAGGAACCATAAAAATCTACCTAAGATGTGTGTCTTTGTTTTTCGCTTTACTCTGTCTACATGTCTGTATATGTTTGTTTGTTTGCAATTTGACCACACTAGATTATAAATCTATAAACATTTAAAATATAAACATTTAGTTTAGAAATACATATCAAATTTAAATATTTTATTTTGTCTTTTATTTATTTAAAAGACAATTATTTTCACAAGCCGGTGACAACGCAAAATTTAAGTTGTTTTAATCCTCAATTTTGTTTTATGTATGAAAAACAGATACAAAAGTCTTCCATGGTTGATTTTTTTATATGTCTTATTAGAGTTGTACTTTTTAGTATAATTTTCCTCTTCTCTACTACATCTTGACATGCCGCGACATCTGCTTCATTCTGCGTATATTTTTCAATCTGGTTGTCGTCGACACTATTAATGTGCATATCAGCACAATTTTTTTTAGCAGAATTAATTAGTAAAACATTAGTATATTAGTGAAGCATTAGTATAAAACAGTTAAGTGCTGAATAAGTATAACAAAAATTTTAGCTGAAAACACGATTTTAGCAAAAAAATTTGCTAAAAAATAGTATACCTGATATACAAGACGTTTTACTAACTTTTGTACTAACTTATTTTTTTGAGTGTAGTTGTGAGTATTGTACCAAGTCCTTCTACTTGCAATGTGATTTAAAAATTCACTTAGGAGTACATACTGGAGAACGTCCATTCGTTTGTAAAATATGTCATAAAGCTTTTAAGGCCAAGCGCAATTTGCAGAATCATTCAAGAGTACATTTGTCGGAAGCTAGTATTACAAATAACTCTTTACCAGAGATGTTGGATAATGATTCGGAACACGAGACTAACGATTCTACCAACTTATCAAACTATGATAATGGAGAACATCCGAATATTTATAATACCTGCGATGTTAAGTATGAAAATGAACAAGAGTTTTTGGATAATAGCTCTATTTCAGATGATAATAATACCCCAAATGATAAAATATCTATAAAAAATTACATTAAAAAAGAAAATGAAGATTTTTTAGATAATAACTCTATTCCATATTCAAATGAGTCCACATATTTAGTCAGAGATACCAACAATCAAATATTTGTAATTGTTAATAAAACTGATTCCGATATTAAAGAAGCCGAACAAGAATCTGTTCAAGATTCTAAAGACATAAACAGTTTACTAGAGAATAGCAATAATCAAATGTGTATAAAGGAAGACGACGATTTTGTCATAGATGCTATGAAAACTAAAAATATTATAGAAATTTCCAAAACAGAGTTGAATCTATTGCAAATACTGCTTAGCGCTTAGAAAGGGAATCAAATATTTTGCAAAATAGCGACATAGAAGACGAGGTTTTTGACACTGTAACAGATGTTATGGAAAGTAAACATATAGAAGTTTTCAAAACTGAAATCACAAATTATGAATCTATAGCAAATACTGCTAAGCACTTAAAAAATTAATCAAAAATTCCGGATAGTCGATTTGCTAACGAAATATCTTTTAAAGCTTTTGGTCAACTTCACCTCTTGAAGAGGCAAGTAGTATGGAGATGAGAAAGCATTAAGTCTTAATTGCTTTTTTTAGTTGGGCAAGCAAAATGTCTTAATTGTTTTTTTTTTGCATGCCCATAGTGTAAAAGGGTTGATGGGAATGCAGGAGAGTAGTATGGAGATGAGAAAGCATTAAGTCTTAATTGCTTTTTTTAGTTGGGCAAGCAAAATGTCTTAATTGGTTTTTTTTTTTTTGCATGCCCATAGTGTAAAAGGGTTGATGGGAATGCAGGAGAGTAGTATGAATAAAAAGTTTGTGCGTGCTCATAGTGTTAAAGGGGGAGTAATAAAAAGTTTGTGCGTGCTCATAGTGTAAAAGGGTGGTAGAGAAAAAAAAGGCTGACCACCGGAAAATGAACGGCTGAAAATAAGCTAGCCGTCTGAAAATGGAAATTTGCGTTCTCATTATGTAAAATTTGGTTTGATTTAGTTTCTTTATTTTTTGGTATTTTTGCATGTTCATTTATACGTTTATCAACGTCATCATTGTTTAGTGTCCGCCGACTGTTTTTTTTTTTGTTTGTTCTTCACAAAACTTGATCGTTCTTGAAAAAACTTATCGTTTTCTAATAAATATAGCTTAATTACCAAAAATCCGTTCTTTATATTAAAAAGAAACAATCAATATTGCTGGGGTCCAAAACAATGATTTTCATTATAATTACCCAAAACATTGTATCTTGCAACAATGTGTAGATCAGAAAACACAAGTCAACAAATATAAGTAAAATTTTATAGTTTAGAATTGATCGAATTTCAGTAAGATTAGATTAGATCAGAAGGCACTATGCACCGCGACCAATGTAGGTCTTTTGTGCTGCCTAAGGTTACCTACAGATTCAAGCTACCTATAAAGCCAAATATCCTATTAGGCAAAATGTTCGCGATGTCGGAAGGCGAAATGAAGCGATCACCTAGAAACCTAAGTCTCCTATCACAAAGCCTGGGACATTCGCAGAGAACATGCTCCGAGGTCTCAGACACCATCTCGCAAAACCTACACAAATCCGTGTCCGATTGACCCTTCTTGTGCAGATGGTATCTGAGATTACAGTGTCCAGTTAAGTACGACGCCAGGGTCCTCAAACCCCCCCCTTTCAAGCGACAAGAGTCGCCTCGACCCCCTACTGGAAAAAGAGATCAATCTTTTAGCCTGGCGCTGACCAGGAGAGTTTTCCCAGAAACCAGAAAATTCAGACTCTCCATGCCCTGAGCCTTTCCCTAACATAACCCGCAGGTATTCCACAGAATGGTTCAGGACCAATAAGATGAATAAGTAACAGTAAGATGAATAAGTAACTGTATATTCATATTTTGTTTTAAGCATTTTTGTTTGTTTTTGACAAAACTTGATCGTTTGCATCTAGGGGTTGCTATTTAAAGTACAGATTTCATAATATTTTAATTTCTTTTTATTTACAACAGCATTTACTTTATTTTTTAATTAAAAGTATTAAAAATGTACATGTTTATCGTATAAATTTATGAGATTGTTTACATAATCTGTTCTATATATATAAGTCACGCAATGACACGTATCAGTTCCTTCACTGCAGGTATCATAAGACCAAGGGCAATCTTTAAAATGCTCTCCATTTACTGAAGAAACCATCTCAGTATTCTTATATGAATCAAAATATTCAGCACTCTTTAAGAAGAAATATAAATCTTCTAGACTTATGAACTCCTTATATTCATTAACGAAAGCGGTAATTTGTGCTCGCATTGACATCTTAATCGTCTGAGTGTTTCTTCCTTTCTAAATCCCCAACATTATATATGTTATGTTATTTATGCTCTTTTTTTACAAGTCAACGCAATTTATTCTGCTATCAATAAAATATCTTAAGAAGTTAGTTTATTTTTTAATTCATCGGAAAATTTAATTCTAAAAAAGTCGTCAAAGAAGCAACCACCATGGACGCTGCATCAAATTCATTATTAAAGAAATTTCATGATCTGAACAACAATACTCATACTAAAGATATGGATGATCTTAAATTATACAAAATTTTTAAAGCAATTCGAACGCAAACAAAATATGGAGAAAGTATCCAGATTGAGGGGGAGCACTGTATCATCTTTCTTCCAAAAAGGTTTAATGGCATCACTGAAGAAGAACTACTGGATTTATCATCGGGGAATTACTTTATCAAAAAAGAACCTGGGGTAGACGGCAAACCCTTCCGATTAGAGTTAGAGTTATTTCATATAAATGAATTTATTATTCCTCAAAATGGTGAATATCCGATTTGGAATTAAATTGTTAAAAAAAAAAAAAACAATCTTAAATAAAACCAAAGTTATATACCAAAATTAAAAAAAAAAATAAAGTTGTTTCTTATTTATTGTAAATTTCATATAAAAATTTTATGCATAAGTGACCACAATTATATAAATTATATTTTTGATGTTGATTATAATTATATTCTATATTAACCCCCCCCCCCCCCCCCCCCCCCCCAAGTATTTTATTACTTCAAGTGGTGGCTGCAAATTTCCAAAACTATCGAAATATTCTGTGTAATGTTTATTTTTATAGTACGCTACCCAATGTGTTCTAGGACCACTTGATGAATCCAAATTTATAATTCCACATTATTTTGTCTAGGACGATTGGGAAGCGAGTCTCTCATAAATACACCTCTAAAGTGGGGAATATGGATACAAAACTTATTCAAATCGATATCAGTAAGTGGTCTTTTGGGCAGCATCTTTATTAGTTTTTTGACATCTTATCGAACACAAGACCATACCCCTTCTTATATGGCTTATTTTATTTATTTATTTTATTCGGATATCACATACAACAAGATAAAATCTTTTTAATTACAGTATGTGATCTTATAGCGATACAATCAATTTGTGATAGTAGTTACAATACTTTTAAGAAACAAAAATTACAAAATAATTTAAATTATATATGTAAGTAAAAAGAATAAAAGTAAAATCTAATATATAATTAGCGAGTATAAATAAATAATCAAAAATTGAACAGAAATTAAGAAAGTTGAAAATTTGAGATCAAATTTGAGACCAAATCATTTTTAAACAATTCTTTTTTAAATTGTAAAGCGTTGTCTGTTATTTGTAGATTATTGGGTAATGAGTTCCACAGACATATGGTATTTATAAAAAATTGCCATCTAGAGATTAAAGTTCGATATCGAAATTGTATAAGATTATTTCCTCTATTAGATCGTGCAAATTGAAGGTGTTCAAATAAATAAGTTGGTTCTTTGGTATATATTAATTTGTGAAGTAGAACTAATTATCTTATCCTAAGTAAGTTCACGAGGTCAACTCCGTACAAAGACTTAGAATAATCAGAAGTTCCATCATATCTTTTAATATGCAAAAATCATAGTTTTGCATTCCCATCAAAAAAACAATTAAGACATTTTGGATTCCCATCAAAAAAAAGCAATTAAGACAAAATGCCTTCCCATCAGAGAAACAAGATCCTTTTTACACTATGAGCATGCAAAAATAACGGAAATAAACCCCTTTTACACTATGATGCCCATCATAGTTTTGCATTCCCATCAAAAAAACAATTAAGACATTTTGCATTCCCATCAAAAAAAAAGCAATTAAGACAAATGCCTTCCCATCAGAGAAACAAGCCGATCGGCTCAAAATCGGATGCGCGCCGCCGCCGCCGATTTTTTTAAATTTTCAGCCGCCACCATTTTAATCGGCTCGCATCGGCTTAAAATGTGAGCCGGCTAAAGCAGCAGCCGCCGAATTTTTATTTGCGCCGCACAGTGGCTGAAAATCATTTTTCATTGGCCAAAATTCTGTAACTTTTGAACCGATCAAAATATTTTAGTAACTTTTTGTTTTTTAAATTACATGTAATTAGTTGAACTTGGCTCAGTTTTAATTTTATTAAAATTGATTGAGCACTTCTTAAGAAATTCAAGGTCAAAGTTGAACATTTAATTTTTTTAACATTTAGCGTGAAATATAGGTTTTTTAATTTTTTTATTTATTAAAAAATCTCATATTTTGATTTTAATAATAATTATACATTTTTTGCTATAATGGGAGTTTTTAATGTTTACACTCAAAAAAACAAATAGTAAAATCAACTGAAAATTTTGTTATTATTACTTAAAAACTAACCATTTTTGCTGTCAAATTTGCAAATTTGTTTACATTAAAAAAATATTTACACTTAAAAAACGTTAGTAATATCATCTAATAATTTTGCTATTACTACAGAAAAATTTATTATTTCTGAGAAATAAATAAAATAAATCTGCTGAACATTAGCGCAATTATTCCAATTTTTTTTTTAATTTTTATATGAAAATATGGATTTTTATTTATTGAACCTTTCTTAATTATTAAAACATTTCATATGTGGATAAAAAAACCTTTTCAACTTTGACGTTGAATTCCTTAAGAAGTGCTCAATCAATGTTAATGAAATTAAAACTGAGCCAAGATCAACTATATACCTGTCCTTTAAAAAAAAAATACTAAAACATTTTGATCGGTTCTAAAGTTACAGAATTTTGGCCAATGAAAAATAATTTTCAGCCACAGTGCGTCATTTGAATTTTTTTTTTGAGATATTTCATTAAAATGAAAAAAGTTTTCTACCGGCGGGTCGTGGCGGGTGCAAAAGTATATATAGGGTTAAAGAGGACACTTTCACCTTTCTCTTTTTTTTATTAAAATATGTGGTGAACGATTTTGATAAACACCTCTTTTTCAAGTGTTATGGACTTTCTGAAAATCGAATAATTTTTGCAAGTTTCTGTGATAAATTTTCAATTTTTATTTCTTTTATTTTAATTTGCTACAATTTTAATATAACTTAATATATTGAAGAAAATTCACCGAATTAAATTGAATATTTATTACTCTAACGCATTTTTATAGTTTTTTATTGTTTTAAAATAATTTTCAAACATTATTTTACTTATTTAAAAGTAGAATGTGTTCTTTTAATAAATAACTTTTTTCGTCGGGTTGATATTCGATTAATCGTTATCAATAGGGTGATGGCAATACCTTGCGCTGATAGTGTAGTATAGAAAAATCAACTATGGTTTTTCTGATTATTTCTTCTACTATTCGTGTTGCCTATTCTCCCGAGATTACGTGGTAAAGATGAGAGAAATGTACTTCCTTTTTCTGGAAGATCTCATCGAGTGAACAAGTCGCCACATTCCTAAAATAATAAAATTAAAAAAATCTTTTGCAATCAGCAAATTAAAACATTTCAAAGAAATTTTAAAGCCTCCCGAGTTTAGCTACCGCCAAGGACAAGGTAATATTTTTTTTAAAATTTTATAAATTTCCAGAAAATTCAAAAATAAAACCATGGTTTTTCTACCACAGTATTAATATTTAATTCGGGAAGTAATCCTTCTTCAGGAGGACACGTTGAATCTTCGTATTCGTCTATGGAAAGAATAAATCAACAAGAGTTGTCCTAACCTTACATCTGTTTAGTTGGAGTACCTTAATTTTTATGGTTATTCGAGAGAGGTTTACGGATTTGCTAGAGCCTATAACGAAGACGTTCCAAAAGAAGACTTGTTAATCGGTTGTTAACACCGTCGATGAGTGTTCTTTGCAGATACCCGAAACATTTACAAAGCCTTGAATTCAAGCGACAGGCAATAGTACCACCAGATCCCAAAAAAGTGAATCGCCAAGACAAAAAATTAAATATCTTCGGATGCGTAAACATCATCCAGATTGTCAACATTTGCCCTTAAATCTGTGGAAAAATTATACAACAGTCTACCCCAAAACGTGAAATCAAATCCTTATTAGCCAGCGTTCAAAAAAATATTCCCATTAATATTCTATGAAAAAAAAAAAATTAGAAAATCAGAATCAAAAGAAATTGATTCGACAACAAACCTATAAAATTTATACATCACTAGTGTACAGATCGAAATGATGGAAACCATGTGTAGAAAAATTAACTAGTGTAAAGAATAGCACAAAACAAATGTATAATCATAAAATTGAAATAGAAAGTGAAATAGTCGGTTTATAGGAAAAAATATATATAATTTAATTTAGTTATCAAAAAATTATTAAAATCTAAAAAGTGCCAATTAAAAGTGAGTAGAGTAAAATTAGAGAAAAAGAATTATGAAAGAAAGAAAGAAAGAAATCATGCAACTAAAACCTAAAATGAAAAAAATACTTAAAAAACCTAAATCTATATAAATTTTTCTAAAACTAATATCACAAATAAATTTCTAAATCTAATTAACGAAATAAAACCAATCATGAAATTAATAATCAATCGAACAATATACATTCTTACTTCTACATAAAATTTCTTAACCTAGTGTTCCATCTCATAAAATTAAAACAAACAAAAATAGCAACAAAATCATAATGATGATTGATTAATAATTAAAACAACAAAATAAAATTTTAAAACCTATAAAAAATTCCTTAAACTAGTATCACAGATAAAATACTAAAACTAATCAACAAATAAAATCTAATGATCTTCTAAATATGAAACAGTCAATCGTTAGTGTAAATGAACAGTTTTAAAGTTTTTCAAGAAGTATCATTCAAGAATTCATCATTTTAAATAACTAATTTTTCCCTAGCAGTGTCATCAACATTATCATCGAGTTCGAGGAGGCCTTTTCGTTCATCGTGGATTAAGTTGGGTGAGTGAAACTGAACCTTTAACTAAAGTGTAAATTCTTGCGTATAGTAAAAATATAACAATTAAAAAAAAAAAAAAAAAATAAGAATCAATGAAATAGGAAAAATTTACAAACAAGTAAAAAAACAGATCAATGAATAAAACAGATCAATGAATCTTTACTCATTGATATTTTTGTCTAATTACTCTGTTAACTTTAGTAGAGTACTAATGTTAACGTTAACATAGTTTCTTATTTTTCATTCATAAATGTAAAAAAATCTTTCTTTACATAAAAAAAAAAATATACAAAATAGTAACAGACGAGTTAAAAAAATCGATTAATCGTCACGGTTGCAAATAGTTATTCGAAATAGGAAAAATTCGAAAGTTTAAAGAAAATTTTATTTAAAATTGATTCAAAGTATTTTTTTTATGGTTATACCACTTAATAAATTTTGCAATTTTCGATGTTAATAAAATAAGTTTAAAAACGGCGGCGATTAATTATAATAATTAAAATATTAAATTGAATGCACTGAAATTTCAGGTCAAATATGTTGCATGGATTTGTTTCTTTATTAGCTCGTTGATCTTTTAAAATTCTTTCGGTTAAATTTTCAATATAAAGAACAGTTAAAGTTTAAATAAATGTTTGATTATAATAGATTATTTCGAAAATTGAAAATAAAATAATTTTTTCATTAATGAAATTTCCGAATGTTGCACTGTTAAATGATTTCTTTAAAATTAAACCTTAAGCTAAATTTATTGAATTTATATATTAAACTTTTAATAAGTCTTTAAGACAAAAATCGTTTAGTTTTACTAAATACTTAGGATTAAAACTATTTTTAAAAAATGTTGCTAAAAATTATTATGAGCTGAATAAAGTATTGAAATTCTAAAAATGAATTGCTAATCCAAATTGTTTTGTTTTCTAATATGGGCTGAAACGTTAGGGTAGTGCTTTATTTTTGGGATCCTAGAAACTAAACTTAGATTTGCCACTAGGATCATGGCTTGGGTGGGTTATGAGGCAGAGGTTCCCAATAACAACTGAGGAACCCAAACTTTTGTAGGCAATCGCGATCAATACCATGTTGTTTTAGTATCATTTTTGTACTCTCTTTAGTCATATAAGGGGCTTTGTTTTGTTATATATGACTATATAGGACCAGTAGTGTAAATTAAAATTTTGATTAGTAATGTCTTTGTTACTAAATAGGGAGTCTATATAAAAGACTTGTAATGGTACCGAGGCTAGATAGGAAAGGTCACGAACCCCGTACCGACTGATCGCTAGCGATATTATGGCTCCCGCAGACCTCTTTCTGTCTGGTACTTTAAGGAGTTTTTTTTAAGATTTTTATATTCTTAAAGATTTTTATTTTAAACTCCATCAAAATATGAAACTTTTTATGAATTTTCATTTGACAATTATTTGTACATTACAAATACTAAACCTTATATACTAAATACAACTTATGATTGCTAAATTGTCCTACCTGCACGGAACTAGATTGTCCTTGCAGGGGACTGTTTATTAATGGGTTTATTTATGATAATAAACCTTTTTAAGTGTATATATTTTTACACACTAATCATGATAATAAAACGTATATTACTAAATCTGCATGACAGATGTGACATCCAAAATACACAATCTCGTATAATTAGGAATTTTCTAACATCCCTTATTTTAAGAATACACACTTAAATTTCTTATCTATAATATAACCATGATTTTATGCTGGTTTTAAAAATAAGATTGGTTTGAGTTATTCCTAGAGATAATTACTAATAAATATTATCGGAATTTCACACTGCTAATTTTTACTTGTGAACTCCTAAATAAACAATAATAGTTTAGAAATTTATAATTCCAAACACATAAAAACATGTTCGACTAATTCTGAACAACTACAATCCTACCAACCTTATAAAAAAGACCGTAGGTCATTATCGATGATAACTTGCTAGTAGTAACCATTTATTTTTGATAAAAAGAAACAAAAAAAATCACCTTTTTCTGAAATTAAAGACGAAAGAAAATTGGACTTTTGGCCAGTGAAATCAAATTTTCAGCCACTGTGCGCCTCCAAGTAGATCATTTTGGCACCATCATCTCTGATTGTAATGAAAATTGTTCCGAAATATATCACAAAAATCAAAGAATTTCAAAGAATCTGCGAGTTTGTCCTTACATAATTGCTTATAGCTTTTAAAGTATTTGAGGTACATGCATCATGTGAAAAGTATTCAAAGAACCTTTGAAATACATTTTCAAAGTGTCAAATATAATTTTTTAAAACCAAAAGTTCGGAAAGCGTATTCCAAAATGCGACATTTTTAAAGTTTTAAGAAAGTTATATGTTGTTGCCTAAGTTATGTAGAAAAGTTCGTAATAATTCTAAAATTGATTTCAAAAATTACAGAAAACATATCATACAAACTTTTTTTTTGCAATTTTAAAAATGTCGCATTTTGAAATAGAGCTTTCCAAATTTTTAATCTTAAAAATTAACTTTAACCTTTTGAAAATTAAAATCATGTTGCATATAATTATAAGGTGCATTGTACACCTTTCATATGATGCCTTAGTTATGCATATACCTCAAATACTTCTAAAGATGCATGCATAATGTAAGGGAATATTAGCAGATTTTTCTGAAAATCTTTCCCGACATTACATTTTGGGAACTAGAAGGCTTTGTAAGAGTATTTGTTTTGTAAAAGGTAACGTTCATACCAATTGTCGTTAAATTTGGGAAAAATGCTGAAAACCCATTGGTTGCTTTGACATACATTAAATGTATTATATCAATTTAAAAAAAAATCTGTTTTTTTTTTTCTTTAAATAAATTTAATGAGTTTTTATATATGTATATGAACTTTTATTTGTTTTATTAATAATTAATTAAATCTTTATAATTAATAACTTGTGCATATGCATGGAAATGTTTTTTTTTTTTTTGCTGATTACTAACAAGAAAATAGATCTGATGAAAAATATAGCGATATATCCCTAGATTTTATCTAAAAATCGTCAAGATAACAACAGTTAAAAAACAGCATTTTAAGCCGACAATTCAGCCGCCGCCGGTTTTTTAACATAAACGCCGCCGCCGCCGTAGCTAAAGCGGTTGCGGCGCCGCCGCCGAAAATTTAGGGTCTTCTTGTTTATCTGCTTCCCATCTCCATACTATTCTCTTGCATTCCCATCAACCCTTTTACACTATGGGCATGCAAAAAAAAAAAAACAATTAACCCTCTAACGCCTGACGATGACGTTTGTCATCGTTTATAAAATTCAACCCAAATGCTTCGAATGAGTGTTTTATACTTAGAAATTGATATAGTTCGATATAAAAGTGAATTAGCTAAAAGTTTTGCAAAGAAACTGTTCGTATTCAGTGCACTGTTAAAACGCCAGAAAGCTTTAAAGTTCAAATTTTGTAAAAATTCAAAAAATAATTATTTTTTAATTAACTGAGATTTCCAACAACTAAAACACTTATTTCAGTTGATTTAAAACTCTTGAAAATTAAGTATAAGTAAGATTGAAGTATTACCTTTAATAATCAGTCCTTATTTTTCTTCAAGGACGAACAGGATTTTATGAGGATATCTCTAAAGGACATTGTCTTAACTTATAAAGTAATGGACGGATCGTTTTGAAATGTGGTATAGAGAAGACAATCAGTAATAGTAGCAAAAGTCTAAAGTTTGAACAAAAAATATTGAAGTTAAGATACTTTTTCGCCCTATTTTGCATTTTGCAAAAAGCGAAAATCCCATATCTTCTTAAAAAGAAGCACAAAAAAGTTTATTTTTGGATTGTGGTTATGTCTTGGTAAGAGCAATAATTTGTGGTACAAACTTTTGTTTTACTTGCATTAGTTTTCGAGATAAATTTTTAATTATTTTTGCTCATATCGCCGAAAGTAGTCAGCGAAAAACATTTTTTTAAGAGAAATTATTATTTTTTTTGCGAGACGAATACATGGTATGAATTTCATTGCAAAACAAAATTCGGGCATTAGAGGGTTAAGACACTTTGCATTCCCTTGTGTGCAGTGTTGCCAGGTATGTTGAGCATAAAATCGTCAAATTTTCCAATAAAAATCGTCAAAATCGTCATTTTATTTTCAAAAATCGTCAAAAAATCGTCGAAATAAAATATATTTGTTACAAGTGGGATAAAGTTTTAATAAAAAAAGAATAATAATGTAATTCACATTTCAAATGCTCATGTACTATAGGTGTAATATAATACGATTTTTTACACTTTTCTGTATTAGAACTTCGAAAATCATGATATTTTATAACGATAGCACTTCACCACTTTAACTGTTAATTCCTTCTACATAATTCTGTAAACACCACTTCAGTAGCACAATTTTTAAATCTTAAATTCTTTTACATAGTTTAGAAATTCTTTAACAATGTTATTTTCTTTAATTATTAAATTTGAACTTCCATTAAAGAATTAAAGTTTCAAATTGAATTACATGAATTTTTGCAATAAATTTTGAAATTTTTGATTATTTCATATTTTTGGGTTGGTTTTTAATATTGCTAAAAATTATTTATTATTTTATTTATTATTTATTTTTATTTAAATATCGTTTATTACTGCACGTTTTTCCATTTTCAAATATAAATTGTGAATATCTGAAGTTTCACTTTGGAACACTTTATTTATACAATTATTAGGCCTTTTTTTAAGCACCGAATTTATTATTGGATTTATAAATGAGAATATTCGAACTCGATGTTTGTTTCGCAAAAACTTGGATTTTTTTTTAATTTAAAAAATATTTTATTTTTATCTCAATCTTGCACTAATTAAACTTTATAAAAATACAAATATTAAAAAAAGCAGGGTTGGCATTCAATAACTTTTCATAATAACGATTGGCTATCACAGTAACACTTATAGAGGAATGGAAATTTAAAAAAGCGATTCCATTAAAGACATGTTTCTTCTTATGTAAACGGTTTTAGTTTTCTATTTAACCTGTTTGATTTTGAAATGTCTTAAACTAGTTAAAGTCAAAATAACGCTGAAATACCGAAATGACGATTTATAACGTTATTTTGTTGATGTAACAAAATTTAATGGGTATAATTTTGAAATATACCCTGTAAAGACACATGCCACTATTGGAATCGTAGCTTTAAAACGTTCATAACGGCATTGGTGTGGCCGTGGCAGGCAACTGCCATTGTAATGGAAAGGTAGTGTTTGCCAACCATGGAAAAAGTGAGCACATACTCAGGGAACTTCTGCTGTTAATATTTGTCGTTGCTTCAGTTGTAATACAGTATCTTTATTTTTAAGTGAAAAAACAGTCATTTGTAGAAGAAATTGAATTTTTGACTACAATTTTAGTTCATTTAAAAAACAAACCATATTAAATTACAGTATTCTAATTTTACATTCATTTTGTACAGTATTTTTTTTTTTTATTTAAAAAAATAAAACAAATTAATGTTTGTTTATATTTTACTGCACTGACTGAACCACTCATTAATAATACAATTGTAGTTAATTTATTGAACAGTAAAAAACAAATGACTATGTTAGTTGAATTTACTGAAATGTTAGTCGTTCTTTTTTCAGGTGAAATTTCATTTGTTTTTAGCTGCATTTGCAGTGGTCTTTACCGTTATTAAGTGCAGAAAATAAATTAAAATAAACCTAACATGAATCCATAAAGTAAATTTTTTGCCAAACTTTCAATTAAAAATAGTTTTTAATTTTAACGAAATAATAAAAATCCAAAAATAGATCCGGTGATTTTTTAATAATAGCAAATAAACATGTTTTGGTGACATATTAAACGTTTGACAAAAAATCGTCATTTTGGAAGCAAAAATCGTCAAATCGTCCTTTAGTAATTTAGATACTAAAAATCGTCAAAATGACGATAAATCGTCAAACCTGGCAACAGTGCTTGTGTGTACTCTGCGGGGCAAGATATATTTATATATTTTATAAATATATCTTGCTGCGGGGTTTATGTATTCTATACCAGGGCTGGCAAAACTATGACAAGCGTATCGTTAGTGGCACGCGAGAGGATTTTCGGTGAATATGTTCAAGTTCTTGAATATTTTCAAATATATTAATTTCATTAGAAAAATTCTGTTAAACAGCTTATTAGAGGTTTAAATATTTATTTTTGCTATTAAACATTTAACCGAAAATGGTAAAAAATTTCATAAAGTTAATAACAGAATTTCGGTAATTAAATCGAAAATTCGTTTTACAAGAATCAAAGTTCCACAAGCTTTTCGGAACATAAATAGCATCTTTTTTTAACATTTTTATCACTAAGTATTGCAATTTCTCCTAAAAATGTGTAATACAAATTTGAATAAATGGCATTTTGGGATTTATAGAAGTTTAAGTGTTTTAATGGAAAAAGCCTCATAATTAGAGAAATAAAATAAATTCTAGAAAATTTAACAAAAAATTTTAAATTCTGCAATAAAATTGTAATAAAAAACACGGAAAAAAGCAAAAGTAACAAAGGTTGGAAAAAAACACTTAAAAAGCAACTAAGTTAAAAAATATTACATTTTTAAAATTTTAATAAAATTAAATATGAGTGATCGAAAATAAAAAATTCAAAAATAAAGTAAAAAAATGCAAAAAAAAACTAATTTTTTTTTCTGATGATGACATTAAAAAAAAAAAGTTCGAATTTCTAATGATTGAGCAAAGGGCTTGAAAATATAATTAAGGTGACATGCAAAATTTTTTTTACAACAAAATCTGTCTGTTTTTGACACGCAACAAAAAAAGTCTTGCCACCCCTGTTCTATGCTGTTCTATTAACAAAATGTATAAACTTATTCCTTTTTAGTGTAAGTTGTTATATTGAAGTGTATTGTTGGAGTTCCTTCACTGTTTTAAAATTTAAATTGAGTTTTATGTTAAAGTGATAACAATTAATAAGAATTAAAAAAAAAAAAATCAAAGAAAAGTGCGTAAAATAAATAGTAAGAACTTTGAAAAACTTTTGTATAAACTATACTTTTTTTTTTAATAATTACACTGGAGTGCAATTATCACAAAAAATAAACAAAATAATGATAAGAAAATACTTATCCATCAATTAAAAACATTAATGTGTAGAGAAGTGAAGTTCGTTCGTTAGTTCTTATAGCAAATTTATGTAGTTTATTCTTCGCCAGACCTTTAAAAACATATCTAATTTCTAATTAAATTTTTAGATCTGATTCTTTTTCTCCCGCGTAAAAATTTGAATATATAATTACTAGGGCTGAGATTTTCATGCATTAAAAAATCGAAAATATGCGCTTAAAAAATGCACTAAAAAAATCCAAAATATGCACTAAAAAAAATAAAAAATATGCATTTAAAACTTTTAAAATTTCAATAAAAAATCGTTTTTGTTTTTTAACATTATTAAAAACAAAAAAAAAATAAAAAATTCAGTCTATTTTTATTCAAAGGTACAATATGTTTTAAAAACTTAAATAAATAATTTAAATTTTTGTTTGTATAAACAAATAAATAAATATTATCAAAAGTAAAACTGTCTGTTTGGACGAAAAAAACTTTTGTACGTGCATTTGGAGAATATTCATTTTCTAATTCCGATAATTTGTTTTATTTTTTAAAACCTTTCATTTTTTTTGCAAACTATTCTTCTTTCCACATTGTTAATTTGCCATATCAATTAAATTGATATTAAGTGAACTAAATCCCTTTAATTTAGTTATTGTTTCACCAATATATTCGTAGTTGGAAAATGCAAATGATAATTGACTTTTGATGTTATTTAAATTTTAAATTTTTTTTTTACTTTTTGAATTGCAATCGGTATCAACAAGCTATTCAATAATATTCTCAAATTGTTCAAAGTTTTGTGAATAGTATTCTACAGCATCTAGCCAACAAGATGGGCAACCTCATCTTGTTAATATTGGCTGTGGTGGAAGGAGAACCAAGGGATACATTTCATTAAAAATTGCAACTCGAGAAGGAGCCTTTAAAAATATTTTTTCCCGTATGAAACCAATAAATCATTATTATCGAATTAGCTTCCTCTGCAACGCCGTGTAATCCATGGGCCAAGCAAGTAACAGTTTTGTATAAAAAATTTTAAGCCCATTGCCAGCCTTAACCATGTAAGGCGCTGCATCGGTTAAAAATAGAAGGATCTGCTTTTTGTCGAAATCTTGACCCAACAAATTTATTGAATCATTTAAAGCACGAGCTCTCGTAGCATGGTTGGCATTTTCCAAATCCACAAAGCTAAGTAAGAATTTAGTTTTGCAAACTTCCACATCTTTATCCAAAACTTTGACAATAACATTTGCAACGTAACGCCCCTTTGTATCCGTTGTTTCGTCTATCGACACCAATAAATATTTGCTTTTCAAAAAGGACAGATTCTACTTTGGGGTCATATATTTTGTCCTCACAATTATTTCTAAGAGTAGACTGGCAATGGATACTCTCATTCATGTATGTTTTAAAGAAATTTCCTAAATTTTCGTTACTTAATTTGTTTAATGGTATGCCAGCGGAAATAAATGCTTCACATATATATATATATATTCCCGTCGTTCCTATAAGGAGCATAGGAGCATCACATAAGTCCACACAAAACTTATTTGTTGTCTTTGTATTTTGAAGCAACGATTGGGAAGACTTTTTTGTAACACGCTCGAGAAGCTCCTTGTGTTTTTGACTACTTAAGAGTTGATCAACAAAAAATTTACTTTCGTCATTCACGGATTTATTGCAAACTTTGCAATAAAGTATTCGACTATCAGATTTAAAGGAATTGTTAAATTCCTGATGGAACACTTTGATGGCTTCATCTTCGGCATATTTCCTGGAAAAAGTCTCGTAAAACAAAGAGCTCCAAATGAATTTATTTATTAATTTTTAAATTATTTATTGGAAAAAAATTTTTTTTTGTGTATTTTGAAATTTTTTGAAGAACTTCCTTTTTTTTAATATGGAAATTTCTTAAAAAATCACTTAAAAATGACAAAATATGTAAAAATATGCATTTATAAATTTAAAATATGCAAAAAATATGCATTTAAAATCAAAATATGCACAAATATGCACAAATATGCATTTTCAGCAAAATATGCTAAAACAAATCGATGCCATTTTAACGCAAATTTATTGATTCGGAAAAATAATTGGTCGACATCGTTCTCAGACTATCGACATAAAACATGCATTTGCATGGAAATCGCAGCCCTAATAATTACATATTATTTGATAAGTTCCCATATATAAAGACATACAAATATCTAATTATGTCAATTTAGATATAATTTGATACAGTTTTGTCCGAGATTGGTCCATATCCGGGACATGAAATCATATATAATTGCATATAAATATATCTGATTGTTTATAATTTTAGCTGATAGAGGGTATGCATTTTGTGACTTGAAGTTATTCTTAAAAGTATTAAAGTTGAAAATAAAAATTTCTAGAAATCAACAATTTTAAAAATCCACATTTTTTTAAATAAAACAGCAAAATGTATAAAAATTATTAAGAAAAAATGTAGTGTTTTAAAAATATATATTTAAGTGGTTTTGTCTTTAAAAATATATGTGGTATGACATAAACCCAGCGGACATAATCCCAATTTCTGGTATTGGGATAATGTCCGAAAATGTTTCGAACATAACCCCCAAACCGGAAATTGGGACTACGACTAGGGTTTGGGAATTCCCGCAAAATAATGTGTGCATTGCTTAGTTTGGAAGCAAAAAAGTTTAAAAGTTAAAATTTCGTAAAATTTATTTTTCTTCCGCGTAAAAATTTAAATATATAATTATATATCATTTGATAAGTTCTCATATATAAAGACATACAAATAGATCCGTAAAATGGGACATCTACATTACATGTATCTAATTATTTCAAATTAGATATAATTTGATACAGTTTTGTCCGAGATTTGTCCATATCCGTGACATGAAATCATATCTAATTGGATAGATATATTTGATACGTACAAAAAATAAAAACCTAAATCAATCACGAAAACCACCGATTCAATAACTTTTAATTGCTGAAATTCAGCCAACAACGAAAATTGTTAATTCAATTAGAAATTGTTAGCTCTTTGATTGAATTATTTTTCAATTAAATAATAACTAGTGTCCGACCGAGTATTCGGCTTCGGAGTTCGGCCAAAAAGTGAAGTTCGGCCAAGTTCGGTGTTCGGCCAAATTTTGGCCGAATTTGGCCGAACTACCGAACTTTTTATGATTATTTATAGAAAGCACAAATAAATAACAACTGGGGTTATATTTACTTATCAGAATTTACAAAAAAACTACATAAAAATTACAACGTTGAATATTATAGAATACCAAAAAAAAAAACAATGATATTTAAATATCAATGTGTGTGAAAAAATTTCAAAAAGCCAAAAGAGTTTAAAAAAATTTCCAGAAAAAAACCTACAAGACTTATAAGCAAATAATCAAGTTTAATGCGATATAATTTAAATAAACGAATACTTTTATATTTTGCAATTAATTTCGAGTAGTAAGTAATCCTAAAAAGAGATTAACAGGTTCATCAATTTGGGATAGACATAAATATAAAAATAAATATATTTGAGTATTGGAATTCAAGTCCATTTACAAATATAAAAGCTGTAGCAATAAAATATTTATCAGCCCCACCAACTAGTGTAGCTAGAGAACAGTTTTTTAGCGCTGTCGAACAGCTGTATTCTGATAGACGAAGCAATTCACATAAGGTCTGTCTGCGTACACATATTGTGCATCATTTTGTGCAAAATGTTGCAAAATCTTGCAAAATGTTGTCTGCGTACTCCAAATCTCTTGCAGCGAGAGAGCCAAAAAGAGATTTTTTTGACAGTTGGAAGTTGAGAATTTGCAAAATGTTGCTGGAGAAATTTCTTCTTACAAGATTTTGCAACTAGTTTGAACCGCTGTTTTTATTTACTGTTTGAATGAAATAATTTTTGTGAAATGAAAATGGAAATATGGTATCAATCTCTTCTTTGGAAGATTCTCTAGCAGATTAATGCATCAATCATAATTGTGGGTGGGATTTAAGGGGTTAATTGTTAATTTCAAAATAGGCCTATTTTGCGAAAGTAACAATGTGTGGGATGGACATATCTAAGGAAGTAGGAGGAGCATATCCAAGATTTTGGTATCAATCTCTTCTTTGGAAGATTCTCTACTAGATTAATAGCACAATCATATTTGTGGGTGGAGTTTAAGGGGTTAATTTTTAATATCAAAATAGGCCTTTTTTGCCGTATTTTGTGAAAGTAACTATGTGTGGGATGGACATATCTAAGGAAGTAGGAGGAGCTTATCCACGATTATGGTATCAATCTCTTCTTTGGAAGATTCTCTAGCAGATTAATGCATCAATCATAATTGTGGGTGGGATTTAAGGGGTAAATTTTTAATTTCAAAATAGGTCTATTTTGCGAAAGTAACAATGTGTGGGATGGACATATCTAGGGAAGTAGGAGGAGCTTATCCAAGATTTTGGTATCAATCTCTTCTTTGGAAGATTCTCTACCAGATATGCTAAAATTCTTTTGTTTTGTTATTTCAATTGTTTACACACCGATCAGCTGTTTTCTTGCAAGATTTCACTGGATACTGTCTGCGTACTTTTTGAGATATTTTCAGCCGACAGAGTAAAATTGGTCTTACTCTCCCAAAAAAATTTACTGAGTATTTGCTACTGGAAAAGTAGCCAGACAGACCTATAGTGTGAATGCGGAAAAATTGCTTTTCTGTCATTGCAATATCAAACTTTTTAATTTTAAATATTAAAGTTTAAGTTTGTTTTTCTATATCAACTTAAAAATCGATCAACTATTTTTCTTTGACTATAAAATATAGTACAAAAATTTTATTTTTTTTTTTTGTACTTAAAATAGTACAACTATTTTTCAAATATGATTTTTTAAAAAAATATACCTATGAATTTTTATTTTTGTTTATGTTTAATAACTTTTTGGTTTAAATTTATTGATCTAAAAAAACAATTTATATTTTTTTTTTTTAAAACAAATAGTTCGGCTTCGGCTTCGGTTTCGGCCGAACATTGATATTATGGCCGAAGTTCGGCCTCGGCTTCGGCTTCGGCCGAAAAAAATGAGTTCGGTCGGACACTAATAATAACTCATTTGATTAAAAAGTGATCATTATCGTATACCTTCCCAAAAATAAAAAACAAAAATTGTTGTTGTTGCCATACCAATGTTTTTTATAGCTTGAATTTTATTACATTGACTTTAAACCGACATGAAATTCTCATTTAGTTAGCAGATTTATTTATATTTATGTGAACAAATTCACACATAAATTAGTTTTTTCTTTCTATTGAAGCGTAGGGACAAAGACAAAAACTGTTTGGATTTTTTTTTTTGCAAAAATCAACGAATTACTTTTTTTTTTTTTGTTTGAAATCATTTTTAATTTATTTTTTGCATTTTCAATTTTTATTAAACGAAATTAAACATTAAAAATTACATTATCAATTTTATGATAATGTTTTAGAATAAATAAATATTCAGATTTAAACAACTGAAACTAAATTATTTAACTTAACAGAGTAATAAACCTAATAAGAATTAATATCTAATATAATTAAAATATTTATTATTAATACTACTAAAGAGCAATTCCATATGAAAGCGATCACCTTTTGGACGACCCCTCTCCGATTTTAAAATAAATAGTCTCAATCGATTGCCCAGCAAAAAATAATGTACCTACATATTTTTATTTTTTTTTATAGTGACTGGTTTAGTGGTGGTGTGCACCACTGTCATGTGACAAAATTGAAGAATTCTTCATAAGGGACCTCATTGAAAGTTGTTTAAAAAAAAACTACTAAAGCGATCGCAACGAGTGATAGCTCGTTGGAAAGGTATTGAATCAGGCTTTAATTAAAAAATAAAATTTTCCTAATTTTTCTCAGAAATTTACCTTTTTTCCCATGAAAATTAAATTTTCCCATGAAAATTAAATTTTCCGATTTTCCACAGAAGCTCCTAAATTTTCCGGCTAATTTTATTTTTTTTGGATTCCTCATAATTTTTGCTTTAAGAATCAGCAATAAAAAAAATGGGGCCGACTCCTTGTTTGGACAGGAGAAGAGCATTTAAGAGACCACCTTGTTCTCATTGTTTTTATATTTTTTATAATTGAATTATTTTTAATTATTTAACAAGAAAAATTAGGAAAATTTTATTTTTCAATTAAAGCCTGATTCAATACCTTTCCAACGAGCTATCACTCGTTGCGATCGCTTTAGTAGTTTTTTTTTTTTAAACAACTTTCAATGAGGTCCCTTATGAAGAATTCTTCAATTTTGTCACATGACAGTGGTGCACACCACCACTAAACCAGTCACTATAGAGCAATTCCATATTGCCCTATTTAAAACGAAGAGTTACCACCCCATTGCATTTTTGTCAAAACGCGAACTAGCACGAATTTCAAAAAAAGCTGAGACCCGTATTTAATTAAATCGACTAAAGATTAAAATATGTTAATTTGGCATTTTTATTACAAACAACCCCGAACAAAAAATTCAAAAACCGTTTTTTTTTTTACAGAATATCCTTAAAAAAAGGACATGGATGATCGTCCTTGGACGATCATTTTGTTTTTCCAAAACAAAAAAATAGTAAAAAATGTGATCACATCTCGAACTGTGGCTTAAAACTTGCGCAATATAGAACAGAATTTTAGATTTTTTTTTTTTTTTTTAAATCGAATGGGTCGTACTTCTTGAAAAAGCAGATTTTAATTTTAATTCTCTAAAACTACATTTAAAGACGAACAAAATGATACCGTACTTTTTTAAGAAAGCGATTAATCGTTACAATCGTCTACAAACGCTGAAACTTCCATATAAACAGGAATCAATTTCCCACACCAACAGCAGAACTTCATTGATAAAACAACTACAATGGTAGTAAAAACGACTATCAAAGCGGTCAAAAACAACTAACCTTAAATGAATGCATAAACCAAGGAATAGGTCTGGGTTTATGTTACTAACAGAGCAAATACTGGCGTTACCAATAAATATGACTTATTCCTTGCCGTTACTAGTGTCTACAAATGCTGGAACTTCCATATAAACAGGAACCACCTTCCCCCCAAAATGATATTTTTCAATACAAAAATGTAAAAAAGATTAAAAATTAATTAAACATACTCTAATAACCACCCCCGGTAATATATGTGGACCTGCCTCTTTCCAGATCCAGAAAGACATATTTAGCAGAAATTTTCAGTTGTTTCAGAGTAGATAGGAAATGGGGCCTTTGTAACGAAAAAGCAGCGCAGTCGGCAGAGGCTGAAAAATGCATTGGGGACTTTGTAATGAAAAAGCAGCGCAGTCGGCATGATGATTTTGCCCTAGTGAAAAAAATAAATTTTCTGGCGCAGTGAAAAAAATAAATTTTCAAAAAATTTGTGGAGTGAAAAAAATAAATTTAAAAAAATTTGCGCAGTGAAAAAAATAAATTTAAAAAAATAAATTTTCAAAAAAGTTGCGCAGTGAAAAAAATAAATTTAAAAAAATAAATTTTCAAAAAATTTGTGCAGTGAAAAAAATAAATTTAAAAAAATTTGTGCAGTGAAAAAAATAAATTTTCAAAAAATTTGCGCAGTGAAAAAAATAAATTTAAATGAAAAAAGTGTAATTTCTGACTCAGTGAAAAAAGATAAATTTTCATAAACATCTGGCCCAGTAAAAATTCTGTGTGTGGAAAATTTACATAGAGATGTGAAAATATAGCTTATTTTAAAATATGTGTGTGTGTGTGTGTGTGGAGAATATTTTTATTACACAATTATGTTTTACCGACGGCTTTTCTCAATTTTACATCTATGAAAAAAAGAAGAATTTTCTGCCCCCAGTTTTTTCACTGGGATGACAGTATTATGTCAAGTGTTTTAGGTGACATAGTAAAATTTGGATACTATTTAAAATGTGTTTACATTATGAAAAAATTTTTGAGAAGAATTTGTACACAATATAATCAAATTAGTGTAATATTTAAAATATGTGGATGACAGTATTATGTCAAGTTTTTAGGGGACATGATAAAAATGTGTCTAATATTTAAATTGTGTTTACATTATGAGAATATTTTTAAAAATTTGTCTAATATTTAAATTGTGTTTACATTATGAGAATATTTTTGAGTGAACAGATCAAATCATGATCAAACACATCTTGTACGTCGCGTTTATATACATGTAAAATTTTTTATAGATATCAAAAACTCAGCCTACAGACATAATGTGTCAAGTGTTTTAGGTGACATTAGGGTGGTCTTTCGTTGTATGGGCGAAAAATAAAAACTAGATTTTGACTGTACCCCCCTCTTAAAATATTTGTTTGTGTACAAAAATTCACCATGCAAAAAATTAGAGTTCTAGCATAACGGGAAGATGTCCCGCATCGCCCTTGAAGATCGGGCCCCTAGGAAAAATGGGCATAATAAAAAAAAAAATTACAAATTTTTTTTCTTCAAAATTTAAAAAATATAAAATAATTTTTGTGTTGGGTTTAATCATAACTACTCAGATAAAAAATATTACTTTCCCAGAAAATCGCTAACTTACCCTAACTTTGTGTCAAAAAAATTATTAAATATTTTGGGGGTACCTCAAAGTGACTTTTTTGCATTTTTGAAAATTTTATTCAACAAAAATCAAAAACCTAGTGTTTGCTGTCAAGTATTTCATTAAGCACATTTCAAGTATTAAATAAGCCAGGTATTACGCATATCCGTTAACAAATTTTTTTTTTAGGGCATTTTGATTCTCGGGGATTTCAAGGTTTTTTTTTATTTGTATACATTTTTATTTTAAAACAAGGTTTTAATAATATTTCATCAATATTTTTGTATATGCCTTTTTATATGATTGTAATAACTTTATTTAACAATACTATATTTTCTGTTGATAGTTAACCCATGTTAACCTGGGGTCAAATATGACCCACGAAAGAAAAATGCAGCTTTGTGGCAAAATTTATAAATAAAATAAAGAAAGGAATAATTCAATTTATATTTATTCTAAAAAAAAATTCGTTAACCGTTTCTAGTCTTCGAGTAGGTCAATTAAGTAAAAATTAGAACTTAAAACTTTTCCATAATAATAATTTTGAGGGAAAAAAATTTACACTATTAAATTAAAAATACGTTTTTCGAAAATACTCCTGAATATGTACAAAAAAATCAATTTTAATATGAATACAAATGTCTGAATTTATACTAAATAATTAATTTTAATTAATTTTAAAATGTAAATAAATTACAATTAGAAACATAAAAAAAATTTATTTTATGTCATCTTTGTGATTTTTGACTCTTTAAAATACGAGGGTCAATTGTGACCCCATGAAAACACAGGTTAACTATGAACACGAAAAATTATACTTTATAATAAAGTTATTACAATTATATAAAATAGCATACACAATAACATTGATAAAATATTACAAAAATCTTATTAAAAAAAAAGTCTATACAAATTTAAAAAAACGTTGAAATCCGCTAGAATCAAAATGCTCTAACAAAAATTTTTGACAACGGATATCCGTAATACTTGGCTTATTTAATACTTGAGATGTGTTTAATAAAATACTTGACAGCAAACATCAGGTTTTTGATTTTTGTTGAATAAAATTTTCAAAAATGCAAAAAAGTCACTTTGAGGTACCCTCAAAATATTTATTAATTTTTTTGACACAAAGTTAGGGTAAGTTAGCGATTTTCTGGGAAAGTAATATTTTTTATCTGAGTAGTTATGATTAAACCCAACACAAAAACTATTTTATATTTTTTTAATTTTGAAGAAAAAAAATTAGATTTTTTTTTTTTAATTATGACCATTTTTCCAAGGGGCCCGATTTTCAAGGGCGATGCGGGACATCCTCCCGTTATGCTAGAACTCTAATTTTTTGCATGGTGAATTTTTGTACCCAAACAAATATTTTAAGAGGGGGGCAGCCCCAAAAATCGCAAGTTGAAAAATAAGGACCACCCTAAGGTGACATAGTAAAATTTGCCTAATATTTAAATTGTGTTTACATTATGAGAATATTTTTAATCCAACACATCTTGTACGTCGCATTGATATACATGTAAAATTTTTTATAGATATCAAAAACCCAGCCTACAGACATAATGTGTCAAGTGTTTTAGGTGACATAGTAAAATTTGGATACTATTTAAAATAATATACAAGACAGCAGGCACGTAGCTAGGGGGGGGCTTGGGGGCTAGAGCCCCCCCCCCCCGAAATGATTTGACAAATTTAAAACCTTAATACAATTCGTTAGAAAGTAACAATGTTATTGATAAATTTAATATGAAAATATTTATTTTTGACTTGAATCAAATAGGAAATAGTTTTATATGATTCGAATCTTAAAATTTCGTTAGAAAACATCGCCTGCAAATGGGCGGCTGTCATTGTTAGAGTTGATTTTCGACAAAAAGCAATAAATAAAATCATTTCATAAGAGATTTCGAAGTCTTTGACTTAAAATATAATCAAGAAATTGTTTGAGACAATGCAAACTAAAAATTAAATATGTCTACATAGAAAAAACTAAAATTGAGTTATAATTAAAATATTTGTTGATTCAGCAAAAGTTTAACTGAATTCAGTCGTGTTGATGCAATTGTAGTAACAATTAAAATAATTTGTATCTTTTTAATTAATATTATTTTCAATTACATATAGTTTTATTCACATCTATTAAAAATTTAATTGAATATTGTTTACTATTGGGAAAAATTACAAAATTTTAAAAAAATCACCAAAATTGTAAAAAAATCGCCAAAATTTAAAAAAATCTAGACCATTTGAAAAAATCGCAAAATTTTAAAAAAAATTGCCAAAATTTAAAAAACAATCCTCAAAATTGCAGAAATTTAAAAAACTCCTAAAATAAACGCCAAAATTCGAAAAAAATTTAAAAATAATCACCAAAATTAAAGAAACGCGAATTTTCAACTTTAAACGATTTTTTTTAATTTTGGCGACTTTTTAAAATTTTTGCATTTGTTTCAATGTTGTTATTATACGTTATAAAAACTGAAATTTTTTTTTATACCAAATTCATTTTCAATTAAACAGTTAATTGAAAGTAAGTTTGAAATCGAACAAAATTTTAATTGAAATTTTTTTGACAATGATTTTTTCTGTGTATTTTGACATAATCTTTTAAAATGGAGATACCACTAAGACTCAAAATTAAGTTTACATGTGCCGTAAAAGTCGTTACTTTACTTACAGTGCAATATTTTTTTTAAATTTGGTTTGCTACGCACGCATCTGGTAACATAGTTTTCAGTATTTTTTTTACGATATATATTACGATATCTCATATATTTTTTTAATTTTTTGAAACAAATTTAAGCCTCAAACTTTGATTGATATGCATAATGGGTTAACGTGGTCCAATGTGACTCAAATTTTCTCAATTTTTTTTTAGACTAAATGTAAACAAATTTCTATCGGCGCTCCTTGAAATGCGACATTTTAAAATCAAGCAGCTAAACAGTCTTTGTGTTATAACGATGTAGTTTTTTTAGACATTTTAAAGGGTTCTTATTTAAAAAATTGATTAAAGACAATTTGAAGAGCGTTTGAAATTGTCCAAAATATAAACCAAAGTGAATTGGAAATACATAATTTAGTTTATATAAGACCTAGGCGATGTCAGGTATATTTTTAAATTTTCCAATTTTATATTTTTTCTTTATTATTATTTCTTTCAGACTACAATCACGCTTGCTTGTAAAATTTACGATTTTTTTAATACAAGGTATGAAGTCGGATATATGAAAAAGGGGAAAAAATAGTGAATAATTTGTTAAAATAATTCAAATAAGTGGCAGCCGGGGTCCACGACATAGTGTCAAAATGGTTTTCAAAATGTGTGTTTTCTCGAGCATTTTAGCGCTGTTTTTAAATAAGTCTAAATTTCCTAAACTTTAAACATATTTTCATACAAAGATGTGTTAAATTTCACCAGATACGTTTTTCATATATTTTTGCTGCTTTATCACCTATCCGAATTTCATTAATTTCAAAGGGAACCCATCGGAAAAGCTTCCTTATAAGTGTCAGGCAAATTATATAGAATATTTGCTTTTAATTTGTTTTTGGACGGTTATAAATCTTTAATTTCCCGAGTTAAAACGTTTGCATAAAATAATACATTATTTTATATACTTATAAGGTTTTGTCTGCCAGTGCATTTAACCGGACATAATTATATAAATTTATATATAAAATTAATTTCGTAGAAAAAATTTAATATGATGTCATATATAGTTGCGTATAATTGTATATTGCATTTAGAATACGCTAAAACTAATCCAATTAATAATTACGTTATATTTATATACCTAGACATTGCAAAATAATATATATTTTGATATTATATCATATTTTAAAAAACACAATTTTATTTTAGATAAAATTGTATATTACCCCATGCAGAGTCACACTAGAAAATTTGTCAATTATATTTTGGATGTAAATATGTATTACATCAATACAATAGTACAATTAATTGCATCATTTTGTGTATAATTTTATACACAAAATTTACCCCAATTTTTGTCTTTTGAAATAGTTTCTTTCTGGTTCTTAACCCTAAAAAAAGAATTTGTTTCATTTGTAACATTATGAGTTCTTAATTTAGTCTAAGATTTTTTTCAATCTTAAACTCTAAATTTAGTTTTAACGTTTTTTTCCGTGTTTGTTATTCAATGGTGTAAGTTAATAAATTCCACAAAATCTTCATTTTCATTATATTATTTTTTATTTTTGAGTATAATAAAATTTCCAAATGCTATGGAATTTGTTACAAATTATAACGTTGTAAACCTTTGCAAGTGGCTAAAGCCTAAAAGGATTAATAGATATTTTGGATTTTCATGAAGTTTTAAAATCAAAAACCGGACACAACTATAGCTTATTTTGTATATTTCAGTATCAGCTCAGATATAAATTTATACCGCTATATAAAATCGTATTAAATTGTATCGCGTCATTATTCGGATGTTATTTAATTATTATGCCCATTTCTCGGATAAAACTGTATTAAGACTCATATTAAATTTCGTATGATTTTATAAAGCATCATATTAATTTTAATCGGGTTATTAGAAGTTGTAACTTTTTTACTTTTTTTACATTTATCAAGTTTTAGCTACCCTAGACGTATATTAGCACATAAAAATATAAAGTAACCCAATTTTATTTTTCGCGGTTTTCAAAAAGTTTTCCGCATAATCCTCTTTTTATTTAATTAAACTAAAAATTAATATTTAGCTAAAAATGTAACGTAATTAGACGATGCATATCCAACTTAAAGTACACAAACGTTTTAAAATTTGACGTGTTTCGCGGATTGTGATCAAACAGATTAAAGCGTTGTTTCGCGATATAGACATCAAAATTCGCAAAATAATGAACACAATAAGTAAAAATGAAAAAATGCATTTTAAGGACATGCACTTTATGCGGGAGGTTTTTGTTTCAAAATGACCTGAGCAAGCGATTTCTATTATTGATACATGATTGCCCATTACAAAAATTTAGAAAAAAAAAAAAGCTGTTACTGTAGTGTGCAATAAAATAAAAAATATATAATCAAAATAAAAAATCGAAAAGCCCCCCCCCCCCCCGAAACAAATTCCTAGCTACGTGCCTGCAAGACAGTGTATTTTGTATATTTTTCATTTTATTCATTTATTAAACGCTTAGATGTTTATAATGCATTTCAATAAAATTAATTATAGATCGTTTTCTCTGTCTATAGACAAAACAGCTACAAGTATCAGATCCCTCTCCGCATGGACAATCAATGAAATGTTCCCCATGTATCGAGTCTAGGCACTCCTTATTTTCAAATTCATCCATTATATTCGTAAAGTTTAATATATAATGGAGATCCTCAAAAGAAATGTATCCATCATATTTAAAAAGAAAGGTGTCAATTCTCTCTCTCGTAGTGTTGGTATTATTATCATTGTTTCTGATATTTGAAAATAATAATTTAAATGTTCATAATAATATTAGTGATATGTTTATGGAGATTGATAGTGATGATGATATATTTACAAATATTGATTTGGAAGATGTAAATAAAACATTGTATTAATTTTTAATTGTATTATAATTTTTATTTTATTTAGATTTAAATTAATTTTTTTAAATATTTCTTATGTAATAGATGATATTTTATAAAGATTTTAGAAAAAATTATGAAAATAACTGTGTTTGAGGAAAATTTAATTTTTCATGTTGACAAATACGACTTTATGTTTTTGGCATATTGTCATTTATTTAAACAACTTTGCGTACTTGAACAGTTAAAGGATTATATTCAATTAATCGATCATGGATGAGAATACAATAGGCAGACGTGTTTTCTGGAATATTACTGCTTGTCTCAAACTCAATTTTTATATCAATTGGACCGTTTGTAGTAGATTCATTTTGATGGCTCACATCAATGACAATAATAGGAGCATTATTTTTAAATTCTTGACAATTCACAATTGGTTGAGGTTCTTTCATATAATAGTTTTGTTGAAATCTCACATACATATCATAGAGAATAGCAAAGCGTTCATTAGCAAATTTAATATTAAGATCATCATAAGGATATGATTCTGAATTCAAGTGTACTTTAAGGTTAGTTAAATTGCAGTGAACAAATTTATTATCATTTTGGAATGCTATTATTAATGCAAAACGAGGACGTTCTCTGTTGGTAGCTAACTTTACATTCCAAATGTTAGTATTTCCAGTTGTTAGTTGAGGATTATAATGACAGTCCCAACTGCGGAATGCTATTGGCAAGTTTTCTCCATTTTTTATCACTTTCATCATATTTAATTTACTAAAATCCGATAAGTGTACATGAGGAATTTTCCATGAAATATTTGTAATTTTTATTTTGGGTTTTTTCAGTATTTGCTGTTGAATACACCATGCCTTCATCACTTTTACTACGCAGTAAAAATTAACTCATGTTTAGATTTTAAAATTACTTTATTGAAACCTTCAGCAAATCCCAGTAAGACTTTTAGTGGAATATAAAAATTAAAAATTGAAAAATAAAAATTAAAAATTGAAAATTAAAAAATAAAAATTAAAAATTGTAAATAAAAATTAAATTAGGGTTCTTCTTATTTTTGGTTGTTGTTTTTTTGGAATGTGATAAATTTTTATTTTTCTAAATTGTTTAAACAAAAATATTAATGATGGGTGTGAAAATATAAAGGAAAAATTTTAAATTTCTGTGTGTGAAAAAATGTTATTCTCTAAATATTGTTTTAATAAGATGGTTTTATTATTTTAGGTGTGGAGGATATTTTTTGGCTAGAAGCGTGAAACAAGGGGCGGTCATATGTTTTAGAACTCTTTAATCTACAATGTAAAATTTATGTTGAATTTGTATAGGAAGCAAAACTCTGCTTGCCAACATATTGTTCGCAACTAAAATGTGTTTACATCAATAAAATTCTTTGAATTTTATGCCATCACTAAGGAGGGTTGTAATGAATAATAAAATAGGAATTAAAACTTTGTTTGACACCATATTGCTTAAAACTATTTAAAATTTGTTTAGGGTCAAAGTAAAAGACAATTTGTATTTACACATGTTTTAATATTAATTTGTTTATTAAGCACTTAGATGTTTATGATACATTTCAATTAGATTAATTACAGCTTGACTTCTATGTCTATAGATGAAGCAGTTGCAAGTATCTGGTCCCTCTATGCAACTATCAATAGACCATGGACAATCGATAAAATGCTCCCCATGCATCGAGTCTAAGCACTCCTTATTTTCAAATTCATCCATTGTATTCATAAAGTTTAATATGAAATGGAGATCCTCAAAGGAAATGTAGCCATCATACTCAAAAAGAAATGCGTTAATTCTTTCGCGTAGTGTCGGAAATTCCATCATTATTTCAAGATTGATGTTTCTCCTTATCTCTATTTTTTAATACTAATTAAAAAATTCATTTTTCTTAATGTGAGAAGAGGATACTTGACAAATATATCCCCAAACTACTAATTATATAAGAGTGAGGGAATACAATGATTTATCATGCACTTTCCTTCACTCTGGATCGATCAATTGGAGGGTGGAGTTAAGGCATAAGACATTTTTCAATTATTTTCCTTAATTTTAATTATAGGAATGTAAGAACAATCATTCAATAAAAAGCAGTCCAATAGTAAAGTCAAAAATGGATATTTCATCATCTCTAATTAATAAATTTAATAATTTCAACAGTAAACCAATTCTCTATATTAAAGACATGGAGAATTTAAAATCCTATACTGTGTTGAAGGCCATACGAATTAAAACTAAATTTGGCAAATGCATAAGACTTGAAGTCGAAAATAACATTATATTTCTACCAACTAGATATAACGCCATGACTGAAGAAGAACTAGTGGAATTATCCTCTGGAAATTACTGCATTAAAAAAGAAGCTGGAGTACACGAGAAATCATATCAATTGCAGCTGGAGCAATTCAATTTAAATAATGAATATATTATTCTTCAAAATAGTACATATCCAGTATGGAATTAAAATGTAAATAAATATTATTAAATAAAACAAAATTATATAGTTTATTTAAAAAAGTTTTCTTTTTATTTATTATAAATTTCATACAAAAATTGTAGGCATAAATGTCCACAATTAAACGAATTATATTTTTGATGTTGATTGTAGTTATATGTATTCTAAATTTCTACCCAAGTATTTTACTACTTAAAACGGTGGCTGCAAATTTCCAAAACTATCAAAATATTCATTTTGTTGATTATTTTTGTAGTATGCTACCCAATGTGTTCCACAGCCAATTGATGAATCTAAATTAATAATTCCACATTCTTTGAGTCTAGGACGTTTGGGGAGTGAGTCTCGCATAAAAATACCTCTAAAATAGGGAATATGTGTGGCAAACATCCTTAAATCAACATCAGTGAGTGGTCTTTTTGGTAGCATCTTTAACAGTTTTTTGATGATTTATTACATACAAGACCATATCCTTTTTTATATGGCTTAAGAAATAATCCTTTTCCCATTGCAATAGCCCCCATTGTTTTATTATGTTTAATGGCCTCATCAAGATTTTGCTTAGCATTTTTAGCAGTGTTAATTGCTTTAGCAATAGCTGCTCCACCAGAAGATAGACTACCTAAGGCTCCGAGTGCTGTAAGAATTGGTACTAAAGGCAAGAATCCTCCAATTTTGGGAACATTTATTATGCGAGGTATAACAACTTTAGATTTTTTTCCTTTTAGAGATTTATTGATAACTCTACGTGCAATTTTAATAGCGTCATTAATATCTCTGGGTTTTTCCTTCTTTAAACTTTTTGTAGCCATTCTTACCGCATCGTTAAAAATTTTCTTTCCACTTTTGTATTGACCCTTTACCCCCATTCCAAATTTAACTTTTGCTTTCATTGCGTTGCTTACAAAATATGCATTTGTTTTCTCGCCAATACTACTATCCTCGGCTAAAACTCTTTCCCAAGCACGATTTTCAAGTATTTCATCAGCTTGATGTCGTTTATTAATATCCTTATTTTGGGAATATGATTATAATGTTTAAGCAGGATGAAATGAATATGAAGCACATATATAGCGATCACGTTGGAATGGATATGAGCTATAAGAAATTTTATGATATATGTCAAGAATGTTGGAAAGACAAGTATGGATTTTTAATAATAAGCAAAGATGATGATTTAGATGCAGGTCGCTATAGAAAATCGTTTAATTTTTTCATTGAAATATAAAAGGATGAATTCATAAATATTAGTTAGTTACGAATAGATCATTGAATCAATTAGATCGATATCAGACCAGCCAGCAGACATCTGATCTGATAAACCAGACCAGCCAGCAATCACCTGATCTGATAAACCAGACCAGCCAGCAGACATCTGATCTGATAAATCAGACCAGCCAGTAGACATCTGATCTTGCCGATACCTAATCATAATTTTAAAACTAATAAACGATGGAAGAAAATGTTTTGGAAGAATTAGTAAAGACGAGAAATGCTTTCAAAAGGAAATTTCAAAGTATAAAATTTGATGAATCTAACACATCTAAACAACTCAAAGATACATTTAGGCCTATAACGGATCGCTATATATGTGCTTCATATTCATTTCATCCTGCTTAAACATTATAATCATATTCCCAAAATAAGGATATTAATAAACGACATCAAGCTGATGAAATACTTGAAAATCGTGCTTGGGAAAGAGTTTTAGCCGAGGATAGTAGTATTGGCGAGAAAACAAATGCATATTTTGTAAGCAACGCAATGAAAGCAAAAGTTAAATTTGGAATGGGGGTAAAGGGTCAATACAAAAGTGGAAAGAAAATTTTTAACGATGCGGTAAGAATGGCTACAAAAAGTTTAAAGAAGGAAAAACCCAGAGATATTAATGACGCTATTAAAATTGCACGTAGAGTTATCAATAAATCTCTAAAAGGAAAAAAATCTAAAGTTGTTATACCTCGCATAATAAATGTTCCCAAAATTGGAGGATTCTTGCCTTTAGTACCAATTCTTACAGCACTCGGAGCCTTAGGTAGTCTATCTTCTGGTGGAGCAGCTATTGCTAAAGCAATTAACACTGCTAAAAATGCTAAGCAAAATCTTGATGAGGCCATTAAACATAATAAAACAATGGGGGCTATTGCAATGGGAAAAGGATTATTTCTTAAGCCATATAAAAAAGGATATGGTCTTGTATGTAATAAATCATCAAAAAACTGTTAAAGATGCTACCAAAAAGACCACTCACTGATGTTGATTTAAGGATGTTTGCCACACATATTCCCTATTTTAGAGGTATTTTTATGCGAGACTCACTCCCCAAACGTCCTAGACTCAAAGAATGTGGAATTATTAATTTAGATTCATCAATTGGCTGTGGAACACATTGGGTAGCATACTACAAAAATAATCAACAAAATGAATATTTTGATAGTTTTGGAAATTTGCAGCCACCGTTTTAAGTAGTAAAATACTTGGGTAGAAATTTAGAATACATATAACTACAATCAACATCAAAAATATAATTCGTTTAATTGTGGACATTTATGCCTACAATTTTTGTATGAAATTTATAATAAATAAAAAGAAAACTTTTTTAAATAAACTATATAATTTTGTTTTATTTAATAATATTTATTTACATTTTAATTCCATACTGGATATGTACTATTTTGAAGAATAATATATTCATTATTTAAATTGAATTGCTCCAGCTGCAATTGATATGATTTCTCGTGTACTCCAGCTTCTTTTTTAATGCAGTAATTTCCAGAGGATAATTCCACTAGTTCTTCTTCAGTCATGGCGTTATATCTAGTTGGTAGAAATATAATGTTATTTTCGACTTCAAGTCTTATGCATTTGCCAAATTTAGTTTTAATTCGTATGGCCTTCAACACAGTATAGGATTTTAAATTCTCCATGTCTTTAATATAGAGAATTGGTTTACTGTTGAAATTATTAAATTTATTAATTAGAGATGATGAAATATCCATTTTTGACTTTACTATTGGACTGCTTTTTATTGAATGATTGTTCTTACATTCCTATAATTAAAATTAAGGAAAATAATTGAAAAATGTCTTATGCCTTAACTCCACCCTCCAATTGATCGATCCAGAGTGAAGGAAAGTGCATGATAAATCATTGTATTCCCTCACTCTTATATAATTAGTAGTTTGGGGATATATTTGTCAAGTATCCTCTTCTCACATTAAGAAAAATGAATTTTTTAATTAGTATTAAAAAATAGAGATAAGGAGAAACATCAATCTTGAAATAATGATGGAATTTCCGACACTACGCGAAAGAATTAACGCATTTCTTTTTGAGTATGATGGCTACATTTCCTTTGAGGATCTCCATTTCATATTAAACTTTATGAATACAATGGATGAATTTGAAAATAAGGAGTGCTTAGACTCGATGCATGGGGAGCATTTTATCGATTGTCCATGGTCTATTGATAGTTGCATAGAGGGACCAGATACTTGCAACTGCTTCATCTATAGACATAGAAGTCAAGCTGTAATTAATCTAATTGAAATGTATCATAAACATCTAAGTGCTTAATAAACAAATTAATATTAAAACATGTGTAAATACAAATTGTCTTTTACTTTGACCCTAAACAAATTTTAAATAGTTTTAAGCAATATGGTGTCAAACAAAGTTTTAATTCCTATTTTATTATTCATTACAACCCTCCTTAGTGATGGCATAAAATTCAAAGAATTTTATTGATGTAAACACATTTTAGTTGCGAACAATATGTTGGCAAGCAGAGTTTTGCTTCCTATACAAATTCAACATAAATTTTACATTGTAGATTAAAGAGTTCTAAAACATATGACCGCCCCTTGTTTCACGCTTCTAGCCAAAAAATATCCTCCACACCTAAAATAATAAAACCATCTTATTAAAACAATATTTAGAGAATAACATTTTTCACACACAGAAATTTAAAATTTTTCCTTTATATTTTCACACCCATCATTAATATTTTTGTTTAAACAATTTAGAAAAATAAAAATTTATCACATTCCAAAAAAACAACAACCAAAAATAAGAAGAACCCTAATTTAATTTTTATTTACAATTTTTAATTTTTATTTTTTAATTTTCAATTTTTAATTTTTATTTTTCAATTTTTAATTTTTATATTCCACTAAAAGTCTTACTGGGATTTGCTGAAGGTTTCAATAAAGTAATTTTAAAATCTAAACATGAGTTAATTTTTACTGCGTAGTAAAAGTGATGAAGGCATGGTGTATTCAACAGCAAATACTGAAAAAACCCAAAATAAAAATTACAAATATTTCATGGAGAATTCCTCATGTACACTTATCGGATTTTAGTAAATTAAATATGATGAAAGTGATAAAAAATGGAGAAAACTTGCCAATAGCATTCCGCAGTTGGGACTGTCATTATAATCCTCAACTAACAACTGGAAATACTAACATTTGGAATGTAAAGTTAGCTACCAACAGAGAACGTCCTCGTTTTGCATTAATAATAGCATTCCAAAATGATAATAAATTTGTTCACTGCAATTTAACTAACCTTAAAGTACACTTGAATTCAGAATCATATCCTTATGATGATCTTAATATTAAATTTGCTAATGAACGCTTTGCTATTCTCTATGATATGTATGTGAGATTTCAACAAAACTATTATATGAAAGAACCTCAACCAATTGTGAATTGTCAAGAATTTAAAAATAATGCTCCTATTATTGTCATTGATGTGAGCCATCAAAATGAATCTACTACAAACGGTCCAATTGATATAAAAATTGAGTTTGAGACAAGCAGTAATATTCCAGAAAACACGTCTGCCTATTGTATTCTCATCCATGATCGATTAATTGAATATAATCCTTTAACTGTTCAAGTACGCAAAGTTGTTTAAATAAATGACAATATGCCAAAAACATAAAGTCGTATTTGTCAACATGAAAAATTAAATTTTCCTCAAACACAGTTATTTTCATAATTTTTTCTAAAATCTTTATAAAATATCATCTATTACATAAGAAATATTTAAAAAAATTAATTTAAATCTAAATAAAATAAAAATTATAATACAATTAAAAATTAATACAATGTTTTATTTACATCTTCCAAATCAATATTTGTAAATATATCATCATCACTATCAATCTCCATAAACATATCACTAATATTATTATGAACATTTAAATTATTATTTTCAAATATCAGAAACAATGATAATAATACCAACACTACGAGAGAGAGAATTGACACCTTTCTTTTTAAATATGATGGATACATTTCTTTTGAGGATCTCCATTATATATTAAACTTTACGAATATAATGGATGAATTTGAAAATAAGGAGTGCCTAGACTCGATACATGGGGAACATTTCATTGATTGTCCATGCGGAGAGGGATCTGATACTTGTAGCTGTTTTGTCTATAGACAGAGAAAACGATCTATAATTAATTTTATTGAAATGCATTATAAACATCTAAGCGTTTAATAAATGAATAAAATGAAAAATATACAAAATACACTGTCTTGCAGGCACGTAGCTAGGAATTTGTTTCGGGGGGGGGGGGGGGGCTTTTCGATTTTTTATTTTGATTATATATTTTTTATTTTATTGCACACTACAGTAACAGCTTTTTTTTTTTTCTAAATTTTTGTAATGGGCAATCATGTATCAATAATAGAAATCGCTTGCTCAGGTCATTTTGAAACAAAAACCTCCCGCATAAAGTGCATGTCCTTAAAATGCATTTTTTCATTTTTACTTATTGTGTTCATTATTTTGCGAATTTTGATGTCTATATCGCGAAACAACGCTTTAATCTGTTTGATCACAATCCGCGAAACACGTCAAATTTTAAAACGTTTGTGTACTTTAAGTTGGATATGCATCGTCTAATTACGTTACATTTTTAGCTAAATATTAATTTTTAGTTTAATTAAATAAAAAGAGGATTATGCGGAAAACTTTTTGAAAACCGCGAAAAATAAAATTGGGTTACTTTATATTTTTATGTGCTAATATACGTCTAGGGTAGCTAAAACTTGATAAATGTAAAAAAAGTAAAAAAGTTACAACTTCTAATAACCCGATTAAAATTAATATGATGCTTTATAAAATCATACGAAATTTAATATGAGTCTTAATACAGTTTTATCCGAGAAATGGGCATAATAATTAAATAACATCCGAATAATGACGCGATACAATTTAATACGATTTTATATAGCGGTATAAATTTATATCTGAGCTGATACTGAAATATACAAAATAAGCTATAGTTGTGTCCGGTTTTTGATTTTAAAACTTCATGAAAATCCAAAATATCTATTAATCCTTTTAGGCTTTAGCCACTTGCAAAAGGTTTACAACGTTATAATTTGTAACAAATTCCATAGCATTTGGAAATTTTATTATACTCAAAAATAAAAAATAATATAATGAAAATGAAGATTTTGTGGAATTTATTAACTTACACCATTGAATAACAAACACGGAAAAAACGTTAAAACTAAATTTAGAGTTTAAGATTGAAAAAAATCTTAGACTAAATTAAGAACTCATAATGTTACAAATGAAACAAATTCTTTTTTTAGGGTTAAGAACCAGAAAGAAACTATTTCAAAAGACAAAAATTGGGGTAAATTTTGTGTATAAAATTATACACAAAATGATGCAATTAATTGTACTATTGTATTGATGTAATACATATTTACATCCAAAATATAATTGACAAATTTTCTAGTGTGACTCTGCATGGGGTAATATACAATTTTATCTAAAATAAAATTGTGTTTTTTAAAATATGATATAATATCAAAATATATATTATTTTGCAATGTCTAGGTATATAAATATAACGTAATTATTAATTGGATTAGTTTTAGCGTATTCTAAATGCAATATACAATTATACGCAACTATATATGACATCATATTAAATTTTTTCTACGAAATTAATTTTATATATAAATTTATATAATTATGTCCGGTTAAATGCACTGGCAGACAAAACCTTATAAGTATATAAAATAATGTATTATTTTATGCAAACGTTTTAACTCGGGAAATTAAAGATTTATAACCGTCCAAAAACAAATTAAAAGCAAATATTCTATATAATTTGCCTGACACTTATAAGGAAGCTTTTCCGATGGGTTCCCTTTGAAATTAATGAAATTCGGATAGGTGATAAAGCAGCAAAAATATATGAAAAACGTATCTGGTGAAATTTAACACATCTTTGTATGAAAATATGTTTAAAGTTTAGGAAATTTAGACTTATTTAAAAACAGCGCTAAAATGCTCGAGAAAACACACATTTTGAAAACCATTTTGACACTATGTCGTGGACCCCGGCTGCCACTTATTTGAATTATTTTAACAAATTATTCACTATTTTTTCCCCTTTTTCATATATCCGACTTCATACCTTGTATTAAAAAAATCGTAAATTTTACAAGCAAGCGTGATTGTAGTCTGAAAGAAATAATAATAAAGAAAAAATATAAAATTGGAAAATTTAAAAATATACCTGACATCGCCTAGGTCTTATATAAACTAAATTATGTATTTCCAATTCACTTTGGTTTATATTTTGGACAATTTCAAACGCTCTTCAAATTGTCTTTAATCAATTTTTTAAATAAGAACCCTTTAAAATGTCTAAAAAAACTACATCGTTATAACACAAAGACTGTTTAGCTGCTTGATTTTAAAATGTCGCATTTCAAGGAGCGCCGATAGAAATTTGTTTACATTTAGTCTAAAAAAAAATTGAGAAAATTTGAGTCACATTGGACCACGTTAACCCATTATGCATATCAATCAAAGTTTGAGGCTTAAATTTGTTTCAAAAAATTAAAAAAATATATGAGATATCGTAATATATATCGTAAAAAAAATACTGAAAACTATGTTACCAGATGCGTGCGTAGCAAACCAAATTTAAAAAAAATATTGCACTGTAAGTAAAGTAACGACTTTTACGGCACATGTAAACTTAATTTTGAGTCTTAGTGGTATCTCCATTTTAAAAGATTATGTCAAAATACACAGAAAAAATCATTGTCAAAAAAATTTCAATTAAAATTTTGTTCGATTTCAAACTTACTTTCAATTAACTGTTTAATTGAAAATGAATTTGGTATAAAAAAAAATTTCAGTTTTTATAACGTATAATAACAACATTGAAACAAATGCAAAAATTTTAAAAAGTCGCCAAAATTAAAAAAAATCGTTTAAAGTTGAAAATTCGCGTTTCTTTAATTTTGGTGATTATTTTTAAATTTTTTTCGAATTTTGGCGTTTATTTTAGGAGTTTTTTAAATTTCTGCAATTTTGAGGATTGTTTTTTAAATTTTGGCAATTTTTTTTAAAATTTTGCGATTTTTTCAAATGGTCTAGATTTTTTTAAATTTTGGCGATTTTTTTACAATTTTGGTGATTTTTTTAAAATTTTGTAATTTTTCCCAATAGTAAACAATATTCAATTAAATTTTTAATAGATGTGAATAAAACTATATGTAATTGAAAATAATATTAATTAAAAAGATACAAATTATTTTAATTGTTACTACAATTGCATCAACACGACTGAATTCAGTTAAACTTTTGCTGAATCAACAAATATTTTAATTATAACTCAATTTTAGTTTTTTCTATGTAGACATATTTAATTTTTAGTTTGCATTGTCTCAAACAATTTCTTGATTATATTTTAAGTCAAAGACTTCGAAATCTCTTATGAAATGATTTTATTTATTGCTTTTTGTCGAAAATCAACTCTAACAATGACAGCCGCCCATTTGCAGGCGATGTTTTCTAACGAAATTTTAAGATTCGAATCATATAAAACTATTTCCTATTTGATTCAAGTCAAAAATAAATATTTTCATATTAAATTTATCAATAACATTGTTACTTTCTAACGAATTGTATTAAGTTTTTAAATTTGTCAAATCATTTCGGGGGGGGGGGGGCTCTAGCCCCCAAGCCCCCCCCTAGCTACGTGCCTGCTGTCTTGTATATTATTTTAAATAGTATCCAAATTTTACTATGTCACCTAAAACACTTGACACATTATGTCTGTAGGCTGGGTTTTTGATATCTATAAAAAATTTTACATGTATATCAATGCGACGTACAAGATGTGTTGGATTAAAAATATTCTCATAATGTAAACACAATTTAAATATTAGGCAAATTTTACTATGTCACCTTAGGGTGGTCCTTATTTTTCAACTTGCGATTTTTGGGGCTGCCCCCCTCTTAAAATATTTGTTTGGGTACAAAAATTCACCATGCAAAAAATTAGAGTTCTAGCATAACGGGAGGATGTCCCGCATCGCCCTTGAAAATCGGGCCCCTTGGAAAAATGGTCATAATTAAAAAAAAAAAATCTAATTTTTTTTCTTCAAAATTAAAAAAATATAAAATAGTTTTTGTGTTGGGTTTAATCATAACTACTCAGATAAAAAATATTACTTTCCCAGAAAATCGCTAACTTACCCTAACTTTGTGTCAAAAAAATTAATAAATATTTTGAGGGTACCTCAAAGTGACTTTTTTGCATTTTTGAAAATTTTATTCAACAAAAATCAAAAACCTGATGTTTGCTGTCAAGTATTTTATTAAACACATCTCAAGTATTAAATAAGCCAAGTATTACGGATATCCGTTGTCAAAAATTTTTGTTAGAGCATTTTGATTCTAGCGGATTTCAACGTTTTTTTAAATTTGTATAGACTTTTTTTTTAATAAGATTTTTGTAATATTTTATCAATGTTATTGTGTATGCTATTTTATATAATTGTAATAACTTTATTATAAAGTATAATTTTTCGTGTTCATAGTTAACCTGTGTTTTCATGGGGTCACAATTGACCCTCGTATTTTAAAGAGTCAAAAATCACAAAGATGACATAAAATAAATTTTTTTTATGTTTCTAATTGTAATTTATTTACATTTTAAAATTAATTAAAATTAATTATTTAGTATAAATTCAGACATTTGTATTCATATTAAAATTGATTTTTTTGTACATATTCAGGAGTATTTTCGAAAAACGTATTTTTAATTTAATAGTGTAAATTTTTTTCCCTCAAAATTATTATTATGGAAAAGTTTTAAGTTCTAATTTTTACTTAATTGACCTACTCGAAGACTAGAAACGGTTAACGAATTTTTTTTTAGAATAAATATAAATTGAATTATTCCTTTCTTTATTTTATTTATAAATTTTGCCACAAAGCTGCATTTTTCTTTCGTGGGTCATATTTGACCCCAGGTTAACATGGGTTAACTATCAACAGAAAATATAGTATTGTTAAATAAAGTTATTACAATCATATAAAAAGGCATATACAAAAATATTGATGAAATATTATTAAAACCTTGTTTTAAAATAAAAATGTATACAAATAAAAAAAAACCTTGAAATCCCCGAGAATCAAAATGCCCTAAAAAAAAAATTTGTTAACGGATATGCGTAATACCTGGCTTATTTAATACTTGAAATGTGCTTAATGAAATACTTGACAGCAAACACTAGGTTTTTGATTTTTGTTGAATAAAATTTTCAAAAATGCAAAAAAGTCACTTTGAGGTACCCCCAAAATATTTAATAATTTTTTTGACACAAAGTTAGGGTAAGTTAGCGATTTTCTGGGAAAGTAATATTTTTTATCTGAGTAGTTATGATTAAACCCAACACAAAAATTATTTTATATTTTTTAAATTTTGAAGAAAAAAAATTTGTAATTTTTTTTTTATTATGCCCATTTTTCCTAGGGGCCCGATCTTCAAGGGCGATGCGGGACATCTTCCCGTTATGCTAGAACTCTAATTTTTTGCATGGTGAATTTTTGTACACAAACAAATATTTTAAGAGGGGGGTACAGTCAAAATCTAGTTTTTATTTTTCGCCCATACAACGAAAGACCACCCTAATGTCACCTAAAACACTTGACACATTATGTCTGTAGGCTGAGTTTTTGATATCTATAAAAAATTTTACATGTATATAAACGCGACGTACAAGATGTGTTTGATCATGATTTGATCTGTTCACTCAAAAATATTCTCATAATGTAAACACAATTTAAATATTAGACAAATTTTTAAAAATATTCTCATAATGTAAACACAATTTAAATATTAGACAAATTTTTATCATGTCCCCTAAAAACTTGACATAATACTGTCATCCACATATTTTAAATATTACACTAATTTGATTATATTGTGTACAAATTCTTCTCAAAAATTTTTTCATAATGTAAACACATTTTAAATAGTATCCAAATTTTACTATGTCACCTAAAACACTTGACATAATACTGTCATCCACATATTTTAAATATTACACTAATTTGATTATATTGTGTACAAATTCTTCTCAAAAATATTTTCATAATGTAAACACATTTTAAATAGTATCCAAATTTTACTATGTCACCTAAAACACTTGACATAATACTGTCATCCCAGTGAAAAAACTGGGGGCAGAAAATTCTTCTTTTTTTCATAGATGTAAAATTGTGAAAAGCCGTCGGATGTTTTACCGTGTAATAAAAATATTCTCCACACACACACACACACACACACACATATTTTAAAATAAGCTATATTTTCACATCTCTATGTAAATTTTCCACACACAGAATTTTTACTGGGCCAGATGTTTATGAAAATTTATCTTTTTTCACTGAGTCAGAAATTACACTTTTTTCATTTAAATTTATTTTTTTCACTGCTAAAATTTTTTGAAAATTTATTTTTTTCGCTGCACAAATTTTTTTAAATTTATTTTTTTCACTGCACAAATTTTTTGAAAATTTATTTTTTTAAATTTATTTTTTTCACTGCGCAACTTTTTTGAAAATTTATTTTTTTAAATTTATTTTTTTCACTGCGCAAATTTTTTGAAAATTTATTTTTTTAAATTTATTTTTTTCACTGCGCAAATTTTTTTAAATTTATTTTTTTCACTGCGCCAGAAAATTTATTTTTTTCACTAGGGCAAAATCATCATGCCGACTGCGCTGCTTTTTCATTACAAAGTCCCCAATGCATTTTTCAGCCTCTGCCGACTGCGCTGCTTTTTCGTTACAAAGGCCCCATTTCCTATCTACTTTTCAGCAACAAAATTCTGTTGATTTCGCAAAATTCTTTGTTAACTACATCTGTCAGTTAGTTCTTCTAAAATTAAGGTCACCTACATTTAGCAGACTGTAATTCTCAACATCATTGAAAATTCTGCTGGCGCGAATTCAGATACAATTTTTGTTGTCGTATCTGAATTTTCAACTATTTGTACTGGCTTTTTTTAGGAGTTTAGTTAAAAATTACTACATGGCAAGTAATTTTCATGACAAATACAGTCATCGCTGTCTTTGACTACATTTGTAGTCATTTTAACTGAAATTTTTAGTCATTTCTATCTTCTTAATTTCCTAATGGAGCCTTAAGTCGATCGGTATACTAAGAGGCGGACTTAGGTCTAATACTTTTTATACACTGCCCACGTAGTGGTGTATAGAGTATAACAATTTGTATATCATTTCTAATTAACTTTGGTTACGAATATGCTAAACGTTTTTATTATTGATTAAACGTATTTTGAGTTATTGCAACTTCTTAGCCGCATTTTTCGAATTCACCTAAAAAAATATGCGATAATTACGTTATCATTTTTAGGATATTATTTTGTAAGTAAAATTTTCGTGCTCTTTGAACACAGTGTGCCACGGACTAACAACGTCTGATTGCCATAAAAAATGTTTCAAATTAGTTTTAGAGCTAGTGTCACGCTTTCAAAATGTGTGTTTTCTAGAGTATTTCATCGCTGTTTTTAAATAAGTCTAAATTTCCTAAACTTTAAACACATTTTCATACAAAGATGTGTTAAATTTCACTGCTGATTCTAAACCATAAAACATGGAATTGGGCAGCTGAAAAATACGTTTATCATATTTTTTGCTTCTTTATCACCTATTCGAATTTTATTAAGTTTAAAGGGAACCCAATCGGAATAGCTTCCTTGTAAGTGTAAGGCAATTTATATAGGATATTTGCCTTTTTTATTTGTCTGCAAAATCTGAAGCTTTTAAGTTCACGGATAAAAAATACTTAGTTTTTTGGACGGTTAGAAATCCATAATTTACCGAGTTAAAACGTTTGCATAAAATAATGGATTATTATATATACACTTATAAGTTTGTGTCTGCCAGTGTATTTTAATTTTTATTATACCCTCCATCCCATAGTGCAGGAGGGTATATTCACTTTGTCAAATGTTTGTAATTCTTTTAAAAAAATTCTGGGACCCCATAAACTATATATATTCTTGATCAGCATGAATAGAGAAGTCGATATAGCCATGTCCGTCTGTCCGTCTGTCCGTCCGTCTGTCTGTGGAAACACAAAAGACTCCGCCAATACAGAAGAGGTGCTGCTAATTTTCAGTCAAATTGTTTGTTGATATCATGAGCAGCTTTCTATTGAAAATGATCAAAATCGGTTAACGCGTTCAAAAGTTATGAGTGAAAATGTGGGAAGACCTCTAAAAAATTTTTTTTTTTTTTTTTTTTTTGAAGCAAATTTTAAATTATACTATTTATTTCATCATACATACATACATCCATACATACGTACATTCAATGCTTATACACAATATACGCAAGCAGGGATGGCTGTCAATATCGCTGAAATACCGTCCCTATTCTAACACCTTTCAACTGACTATCGTTATCCCAAAAATACCGTTACCGAAATAATTGAAATACCGTTATCCGTAAAATACCGTTACCGATATAATTAAAAAATCAATATCTTAAAATACCGTTACCGAAATAATTGAAATACCATTATCCGTGAAATATCGTTACCGATGTAATTAAAATATCAATACCATAAAAATACCGTTACCGAAATAATCTACCAATATCTGAAAAAAAACTTCTTTAAATATATATATTTTTTTTCCAAAGTATGGTCATATAAACTAGAAAGTCATTGCTTAAATACCGTTACCGATATTCTTGAAATACCGTTACCTTAAAATACCGTTAACGAAATAATCTAACAAGATCTGAACAAAAAAACTTCTGTAAATAGATATATTTTCCCAAAGTATGATCATAAACTAGACAGTCATTTAAACTCGGGCATAATACGGTTAAAAATTGTGGTGTGCATTAACATTACCTGAATAACTAAAATAACATTATCCTTAAAATGCCGTTACCAAAATAATTGAAAAATTTTTTTCCTGAAATAAAGTTACCGAAATATCTAAAATATCGTTAACGCTAAAATACCGTTAACGCTAAAATACCGTTAACGCTAAAATCCCGTTACCGAAATAACTGAAGTATCGTTACCCCTAAAATACCGTTACCGAAATAAAAGAAAATAGCGTTACTACGACCAATAACTACATAGAATCGGTTACCATCCATGGTCATGATCAACACTTAAAAACAAAAAAAAAACCCATAAAATATTGTTGTTGTTTTTTTGTTTTGTAATACAGTATGTATGTACGTATGCATTAGTAGCAATCGCATGCAGTGTTGCCAGGTTTGACGATTTGTCGTCATTTTGATGATATTTAATACCCAAAATAACTAAATGACTGTTTGACGACTTTTGCTTCCAAAATGACGATTTTTTGACAATAATTTAATATGTCAGCAAGATCTACTTATTTATCATTCTCATAAAATCGCCGGCTCGATTATTAAATTTATATTATTTCGTTAAAAATTGAAAGCAAAAACATTGTTTTTTAATCGATAGCTAGCCTTTATATGCTAATATGATGTGAAATACAATTTTGCAAAAATGCAAATCCTAGAATTGAATAAAACTTAATCCAAACCGCATTTATTTTTTTATAAATTCATTACGGGTTTAGCTTAATTTAGTTTCTGTGTTTATATGTTTAGAACATTTTTTTAAATTTTTATAAAATTTTATTGGAGTTAGATTTAAATAAAAATAAAACAATTTTCATGTTGAAACACAAGGCATGGACTTTTTTTGCGAAACAAACAGATCTCTAGCCCGAATATATTTCATGTTGAAAGATGATATATATACCACTTTAAATGAAACCAAATAAATCCAAAAATAAATCCGGTGCTTAAAAAACAGGCCTAATAATATAACTAAAGTGCCAAAATTTAATAATTAAAAAATATAACATTAAGATTGTTCGATAACACAAAAATTTGTACAAGTGTTTTCTGGACGTTGTTCGTTTAGACAAATACGCAGTAAAAACTGGTAAAAAGAGAGAGTAAAGTGACAGTTTGATGCCAAAGAACTTACAAGTTTTTAGTGGATACATTTTTGCCAGAAAGAATTTGTAAGATGAAAAAACATATGACTAAAAAATAAAAAAATATGCTTGTATATTTAGTAAACAAAAACAAAAATTAAATTAAATTTTAATTGTTTATGGATTGAAAGTGAAAATTATTAAATAACTAACGATGGAAGAAGTTAAAAAACATTAAAATTATTTTTGGTCGATAATTTCAATTAACTTTTTCCTTTTCCATAATGACCAGTTGATTTTTTTTTAATATTTAAAACAAGTTATTTTATCTAATTTAATAATTCCAACAAATTTTCTGTTCGTTTACTTTTTTGTAAATTTGTCTTACTATTTGTAATTTTGTTACTGAGTAGTTTTTACTGAACTTTACAGGAAAAGTAATCGAACGGACTTATTGTTAAAGAATTTCCAAATTTTGTAAAAGAATTTAATATTTAAAAAGTTGTGCCACTGAAATGTTGTTCACAGAATTATGCAGATATAAGTGATTAACAGTTCAAGTGGTAAAATTTGTTTGATTTAAAGTTGTATTTATTTGATCTTTCAACATTATATTTTTGTTATTTTATTAATTAATAATCATATAATTACAAGTTATTTACTATTACCCTAACCGAGCACTAGCTACTATGGCCTTCGGCGCGTTGTAGCGAAAACAGATCAGTGCCTCTGGTGGGAATCGAACCCACGACCCCCGCACTGATAAGCCAGCACGCTACCAACTAGCCTACTGGGGCACACTGTTTCAACATTTTATAAATATGAATATCGTTGTAAAATATAATGATTTTCGAAGTTTAAACCAAAGAGAAGTGTCAAAAATCGTGTTATATTACAACGATAACACGTTAACATTATTGTATTTTATTTTTTATTAAAACTTTATCCCTCTTCTAACAAATATATTTTATTTTGACGATTTTTCAAAATATGATGACGATTTTTACGATTTTTTCTAGAAAATTTGTCGTTTTTATGCTCTGCAAACCTGGCAACACTGGTTATGAGTGCAAATGTGAGAAGCCCTCGAAAAATTGTTAAGCTAATTTATAAAGTATTCTTTTGTTTTCCATATACCAGGCTTGCCATATACCTTTTTTTGTTAACCCCAACAAATCAAAAAATCACCAATTAGAAAAAAGGTAGAACAAAATAGTTAAGTTAAAATTCTTTATTTATTTGACTGCATTAACCGGAGTTGCCAGACACATTAATCGTTATCAGATCAAAAAAATATACAGGAACAAAATCCCCGAATTCAACAATGTAAATTGATAACTTTTTTTCGTACACTATTTTTACTTATTCTCATTCTCAACCTTTAATAAATTTACAAGGAAACTCTTACACTCTAATTACATTTATTAAAAACCCCATTAAATTTAAAGGACATTCACTTTCAGAACTTTTTTATTTAAGACATATAAGGTGCATACTTCATCTTAAAATCTTTTGATTATATGCATTTGTTTTCCTTAAAAGCCCTAATTTTTATTTGATACATACAAAAATAATCTAAATTAAAGTATTGATGTGTAAAAACCAACCGAATTTTGGGAAAATTTCTTAGGGTTCTTATTCTAGAAGTCGTAAACGAGAATTGCACAAGCAACTGAGCTGAAAAACAATAATTTGAAATACCAGTTTCTTTAATGTTTTGTGTCTCGAAAACACCCTAAACACTCGAAAGATTTTCTTTTATAATTTTTGACAAACACTTTCCGTTTTACTTATGTGATGTATAGTATAAACACATGTGTTGTAATGTAAACTGGCATTTCATAATTATTTCATTATGCATGTCTCCGCAAGCGTATTTTTGTTCCCTTAAATTTATCTAAAATTCTGATTATTCGAAACTGTTTTTATGTGTTTGTATTCATTGCATCTCTTCTAACGATCCAAAAATATATTTTAGTAACCCTTATTTCTTTCATTATTATATAGGCAAAGAGACAAACAACAGGCGAATTTTACAACAGTTTTTTTAACATCATAAGGAACTTTAAAAATATATATATTTTTCACTACACGTTCTTCTTTAGGTAATCAGAATAACCTTTGAATACCCACTGTTATAAGCATGCAGAATTTCAGATTCATTTTAGTAAACTTTAATTAAACATTTTTTCTTTTGTAACATCCCAATCAGTCATATTTTGTTTTACTTATAAAAACAACATTATTTTTGTTATTTTTACAAAGAATATAGATATTAATATTGTTTGCACTTTCCCTGGTTTATGAAAAAACCGAGATGGAGGGTATCCAAAAATTCGTCACAGCCGAATTTAATCTTTTTTTATACCAAATTCGGCACATCGGACTTTAATGCTTCCACTTGTTTTTAAATTTTATTTCGTTGAAAAATTTTAATATGATTTCATATATAGATGCGTATTATCGCATCTTGATCAATATATAATTGTATATTGTATTTAGAAGACGCTAAAACTAATGAAATTAATAATGACGTTATATATAGCTACCCAGCCAGAAATTGCCAATGGTCTGAAAACTCAAGCACTGGCAGAGCACTATTTGCCAATGATGCAACAAATAAAGTGCTTGCAAAGCACTGATTTACAACGCTCTGCCAAAGTTAGTAAAAAGTGCTTTGAAATTGACAAAATTTACAACAGTAAAAATAATAAAAGCACTGGCACAGCTCTGGCTTAGAACGCTCTGCCAACGTTCGTAAAAGGTGCTTTGCCAGTACTTGATTTACAACCGTAAAAATTAAAAAGCACTGGCACAGTGCTGACTTAGAACGCTTTCCCAACATTGGCAAAAAGTGCATTGCCAGTACTTATTTCCAAAATTTACAACCGTTAACTTAATAAAACATTGACACATCATTTGGTCACAACAAGAGTGGAAAAATTCAAAACTAAATTGCAATTTATGATTTGAAGTTAAGAACATTAAGGTATCCTATTATAGTCAGCACAAAGTATAGTTTTTGTACTAAAATTTTACTTAAGAAATTTATTTTCAAATTTCTTTCTTTAGTAAAGTTGTAGTAAAAAATCGTGCTAACTTATCAAAAAAATAAATTGATAAAAAAAATATTCAGTTATTTTGTAATTAACTTAGCTGAAGCAAGAATATTTCTGTTCACTGTTTACCAAAATCATTCAATAAGAAATAATACAACTCTTTACTGAAGTGAATTACTAAGTAGGACTTTATTGGTCGTTTTTGGTTTTGGTACTGGCAAAGCGCTTATTGCCAGTGCTTTGCCAACGTTTTAAAAAAGAAACGGCCAAGCCCTGCCCGGTGTTATCATTTTGGGATTGGCAAAGCACTTATTATATTTTATAAAAAAACCACTTTATTGGTTGTTCTACCAATGCTTTGCCAACGTTTTAAAATTATGGTTTTGGTAATGGCAATGCGCTCATTGCCAGTGCTTTGCCAACGTTTTAAAAAAGGAACGGCCAAGCCCTGTCCGGTGTTATCATTTTGGGGTTGGCAAAGCACTTAAATCTTTAGATATCCAACGCTCTGCCAACGCTTATACCACCGTTGAAAGCACTGGGCCAATGCTTTGCCGTTCGTATTTTTCTGGCTGGGTAGACATTCCAAAATACAAAATAATATATACAGTGTAAATTCGATAATCCGGACTCCACTAATCCGGAATATTGGGTAATCCGGACAGCATTTTGCAGCTCATTGCGTATTCTATAATCCGGATTAATTGCAGCTCTATAGTCCGGATTGAATAAAACCCGTTTTTATTTATTTTCTTATTCAAATCACAGCATGCTTTGAAAGAAGTTTAACAAGTTCGCGACAAACACCCGTATTAGATTACTTTGTCAAACGAAATTAATATTATTTATTGTTAAGTATGTGTGTAAATTGGTACTTTTTTTTATTTTAACTGAACTGCACAAATTAATATTTATGTTTTTATGCTATGAATTATTATAATTTTTAATAAATACATACATTCGCTAATCCGGAATATTCGCTAATCCGGATTGGGATTAGCGAATATTATTCGGATTATCGAATTTTTACTGTATTTAGATATTATATCATATTTAAAAAACACAATTTAATTTTGTATAAAATTGTATATTGCCCTATGCATAGTTACACTAGAAAATTTGTCAATCATATTTTGGATATACATATAAAGGGCTTATTGTAAAAACATGATAACCCACATTACCACAGTTTTCTAGACATCCATTGATTCATATTTGATTGAGGTTTTGCTTAATCACTTACTACACGTACCTAGAGTATAAACGTTCGGCAAAAGTAATATTTATTTCTTTTATCCTTTAAAATCAGAAAACAAACAAAAAATAAAATGTGGCTTATCACGTTTTTACAATAAACCCTTCCATATGTATTACATCAATACAATAGTACAATTAATTGCCTATATCAATTTTTGCATAATTTTATACACAAAATTTAGCCTAATTTTTGTCTTTTGAATTGATTTCTTTCTGGTTTTTAAATTTCTACACATTATACACAAAAGTTGTAGGAACCCTAAACAAAAATAACTTGTTTCATTTGTAACATTAAGAGTTTTTAATTTAGTTTTAGATTTTTTTCAATGTAAGATAAGTTCAATTTATAAATTAAGTTTCAACGTTTTTTCCGTGTTTGTTATGCAATGGTGTAAGTTTCTAATTTCCATAAAATCTTCATTTTCATTATATTTTCATTTTCAAAGTTTTTTCCTCAAACAATTTATTTCTTTAGGTAATTTCAAGAGAATTTTTTGTCCAAATGGAAAGGAACTTGCTACAAATTATAAAATTTTAACTTTTTGCAAGCTAATTTTAGCTACCCTAGCCGTATATTAGTCCATAAAAATATAAAGTAACGCAATTTTATTTTTTCGCGGTTTTCAAAAAGGTTTCCGCATAATCCTCTTTGAAGTTCGGCACAATCTATTTATATTAAGCCATAATTTTAACGTAATTAGACAATAACGATGCATATCCAACCTAAAGGTCACACACGTTTTCAATTTTGACGTTTCGCTGATTTTGATAAAACAGATTAAAGCGTTGTTTCGCGATATAGACTTCAAAATTCGCCAAATAACAAACACAATAAGTAAAAAGTTATTTAAAATATGTTGTGCAGTATTATTGGTCAACTAGTACAACTTTAATGTTAAAAACTTGAAAAAATTCATTTTAAGGAAATGTACTTTATGCGGGCAGTCTTTGTTTCAAAATGACCTGAAAAAGCGATTTATATTATTAATACATTATTGCCCATTAGGTGCTGATAGGTAAAACTTTACCAAAAAAAAAAAAAAACCGTAACACTAGTACGCATAAATAAGTTTCCCCGGTTTACAAAAAAAAAAATACATAATCAAAATGAAATATCGAAAAAGATTTTTAACCAAAAAAAAGTATTATGGTCCAGATAATTTCGTCTATATCTAAAGTACAGTAAATTCTTGGGGCAACCATATTCGAAGAGCATCATACATTTTTGGATTTATGATTGCGACAACAATGCACAGTGGGATAAATCACAAAATTTGTGGAAATAATTCGGCCATTTGTTAACTTGTGGTCCGATTGCAATGAAGTTTGGAACATGCATAAAAGACATAAAATGGAGTTTAAGGTTTGATTTTTAACCTTCCAGACCCTTTGGGGCGGCAAAATGGCTGCCCAAAGTTGGGTACTTTTTTCATAAAAAACCCTTTTTATCATAAAACCCTTTTTACCTGACCCAATTATGTAAGATGTGAATACGAGGACACATTAGAAGAAATATATGAATAAGGGCTAACTTTTGAAGATTTTCTGTTTAGCAGTTATGAACATAACATACCAGTGTTTGGTATCGTTGAAAAGAAAATTACCTGTAGATTGCGATTTTTTTTAAAAAAGGTTGAAGTTAGCCATCTTGGTAAAACAAAAACTTGGGTAATCCAAATATTAAGGTAAAAATTTCAGTTTTTGCATAAATGAAAATTTTCACTATTCAATAAAATATTTATTAATATACATAATCGAATGATTTTTTGGATTTAACTAGACTTTAAGGTCAACAAATCGAAACAAATTTCAGAAATTATGATTTTCTGAAAACAATCCCACAATTCCTACAAATAAAAAAAAATTTTCCAAAAATGGGATTTTTTTCGTTTTTTGCTGCCATGTCGTCATTTAAGGCGGGGATTGGAAATGACTTACGCACAACATTATGTATCTGTTGGAGTATCTAAAACCGGTTTCCACTACCCAATTGGAGGCGTGCACAAATTTTAACTGTGAGTTAAAGTTGATATTTACCTCAAAAATATGGCAACTTTGGAAGCGGATGGGGGGAAAAGTATTTACAAATCAAAAATTTTTTTACCACAACTCGCATTTATATAAAAAGACCTTCCAGAAAAGTATACATACTTTATATGTTCAGAAGAAAAATATTTGTCTGGAGCGATAAAAAGTTTGGTGCTTTTTGGGGAAAATATCGCCAAAATTTACTTTTTTTTTTAATTTCTACTTTAAACTAATGTAATTTTTGACTGAAACAAGATATTGAACTAATTTTTTTTTTATTCAATCAAGAATTTTATTGGCTAAATAACCGTTATTTTAAAACGAAAATTGGTCCCAATTTTCTCCCGATATTTGGAAAACTTTGGACCTGAGTCGGACAAAATTTGGAATTTCACATTTTCAAATCGGAATATCTCGGAAACTATTGGAGGTAACCCACACATTAAAGCATGTTTTTTGTTCATCTTTACAAGAAGATTACTAATATGTTAATTTTTTGAAAATCGGATGAGAAACAAAAAAATGGCAAACACTCAAAATTTTTTATGAAAAAAGTACCCAACTTTGGGCAGCCATTTTGCCGCCCCCAAAGGGTGTGGAAGGTTCAAAATCAAAACTTAAACTCCATTTTATGTCTTTTATGCATGTTCCAAATTTCATTTCAATCGGACCACAAGTTAACAAATGGCCGAATTATTTCCACAAATTTTGTGATTTATCCCACTGTGCAATGTTACTATGGTTGTGACAACCATACACTTATATTTTTCTTAATCATAATATGATAATTAGATTACCATATTATGGTTCCCAATTGGTCTCAATATTATCATAGACAACCCCTAGTGGTTTTGTAGGGTTAGTTAAGTGAAAATGTAATAATAAATTTTGAAATAAATAATTAAAAAAAAAAAAAAAAATATTATAGTTATGGAAATGTTTACATTATTCTCCCAGCATTCTATTAAAACTGGATAAAAAAGTTATGCATGTTTTTTTAAATACTACAAATATATATTTATTTAATAATTTATACATTTAAATAAACTTATTGTAAAATAATATAAGTAATCAAATTGTCTTTGCGCTGACAAATAAGATTTGTGTTATTAAGAAGCTACATAAATCATTATTTAGTATCTTAAAAAGCAAAAATAAACTTTATATTTTTCAACACAAATCTTATTTAGTAAGGAAAAATGAAATAATGGATACATGTGATTACAGCATAAGTACGCATTAAAATATTGTTAAGAATACAATTTCACAATATATTTTTAATGATCATAAAATATTTGTAGTAATCATAATTTTTGCACTAGTCCTAGTTATCATATTATGATCATGGAAATTTTTTTTAGCATAATTCATTACCATATAATGATTACTGCAAACATATTATGATTATATCGTACTACTGACTTAACCCTCTAACCGGCAAGTACGCCTCCAAGCGGGGTATTTTAAATTGGTCATAAGTACGACAAATGAGTGATTTATAAGAAGAATTTTAGCTATTTTGATAAAAAAAAACAAATTTAGATTATATTTTGTGAAGTAATTTTTTGTATGCATGTCACGGTTTGGAAGCAAGACAGCGTTAAAGTTAAAATTTCATAAAATTTAAAAAAATAAGTATTTTGAAATGAACACAATTTTCAAAAATCTTGAAAATAAATTTCTGTTGATGGGAGACCGTTGATACTAAACACAAAATAAGATTGAAGGTTAAAATTTTAAAAAAGCTCTTTTTTTTTATAAGGACATACAGGATTCCAAAGGGATACCTGTAAAGGACATCATCTTGAAATCTTACACAAGAATGGCACTAAAAGATCGAAGACACTCATAATAAAAAGAATGATCATCTTATAGTTGGCGCAACTATAATATAGCTGTAGTTAGAGAGAGGAATACGATAATAAATACTATGATTTTAGACAAGAGAATAATAGGATAACCGAAGAAGAGAGATTTTTACTATAACATGATTAAAGCAATCATATTATTGGCTAAATATGATTGATACAATAATAATTTAATTGAAACAACAATTTCTGGCTGTAGGAACCATAGTTTAGTTGCCGCACTCATATTGAAACCATATTTTTTCTCTGCGTGAATGAACGAAAAAAATTTTCGGCAAAAATTCGCTAAAGTGCCGAAGTAGAAACGTTTGAAAGTTTTGTCTTATAAAATGTGCCTATTAAAGAACTATTTTTTATTTATTTTCCAGGTCAATCAAGATCGAGTCAAAACAACAACGTTTTCATAACTCTGAAACCATTTTAAAAGCAAGGTTTTGCTTTGTGTAAATAAAATGTATTCCCGACAATTAGTTTGTAAATTTTGTTCCAAAAATTTTAAAAACAAATCATTCCTGGAAATTCACTTAAGCGAACATGCAAAAGAACATTCCTATATATGTTTTTTTTGCGAAAAATCCTTTAAAAACAGTAATGATTTTAATAATCACTTGGAGGCACACTCTTCAGAACGTCATCGAAATGATATAAATATTCTGAATATTTATGATAATCAAAGTTTGTCTGATGGCTACCAAACGGATATTGAATCGGGAAATTTTGTTACAATGTCCACACAGGAAATGATTTTAAACCAATTTGATGAAGAAAAAGAAAAATGGGATGTAAATGAACAAAACGATTTTAATGAAGAAAACAAAGAAGAGTTTTTAAATATAGAGTCGGGATATAATGCTACTGAATCCCTCAATTTATCAAAATATTCCACCCATCCAATATCTATAAACCAAGATAGTAAGGAAAATATTAAGAGTGTAAATGATTGCGTTAATATTAATGATGAAGAAGAAAAAGAGTTTTTTGATAATTACTCTATTCGAGATGCCAATGAGTCTACAAATTTTGAAGGGGATATTAATAATCACTCTGATATTAAAGAAAATTTTTTGGATAATAAACATAATCCAGATTCTAACGAGACACATTTGCTAGCTCACGCCAATAGCCAGTTATCTGATATTAAAGAAGGCGAACAAGAATTTTTGGGTAATGACGCTATTCCAGATGCTAAAGACTTTGCAAATTTATTGGAGGATACCAATAATCAAATATCTATAAATATTAAACAAAATCACTCAGACATAGATGAAGAAGATGATTTTTTTGACATTGCTTCACATGAAATGGATATTTCTGAAACTAATTTCACAAGTGATGAATATATAGCAAATACAGCCAAGAGTTTAGAAAATACATCAAGTGATCAACATAATGACGACATGACCGATTTGTTAACGGAATATGTTTGTGAAATATGTTTCAAATCGTTTGCTCAACTTCAACATTTACAAACGCACTTAAGTGTTCATGCCAAATACACGTCGCAAAAAGAACAGAAATCAAGGGTTTCCATGGTGATTAATCAAAAATATCAAGATACTAAAGAAGTATCCAAGGAAATTGTTACAAGAGAGCAAAGAAAGGATACAAAAGGATTATTACAAAATCTGGATATTGAACAAAATAAAAATGCAGAAGAAACCATTGCATCAATAACTAATAAAGATGATACTTTGGAAATTGTAAAAACATCCTCAAATCAATCTCAACATACGAATGATAATATCCAAAACAGAATGCCAAAATGCAAAGTTACACAATTAGACAACAACTGTGCAATTTGTAATAAGGTAAATTTCAAATAAATTAACTAATATATCACAAAATTACTTACAAGGAAGGTCTTTCATGAGATAATCTTCATTTTTGATGAAATTTGGATATTTTGTAGAGAAAAAAATTCTAATGTTGGGGTGTCTAAAATTATCGGCCATATTGGGGATTTAAGGGGTTAAAAGTGGGGTTAAAAATTACCCATTTTTGGTTTTTTTGAATTTGTTTGGCATTTGATCCAAAGAAACTAAATTTTCAAAACCCATTTCCTGGTACCTCTTTTTTTTTGGTACTTTTATGTTGCTGTATAGTTAGTTGTTGTTGTAAAAAATGTGCTAATTTTAGGTTACTTTATATAGACATTATAATAAAAACATTTTTTTTTTAAAGATTTTAATTTCTTGTTTAGATTGTTGTAGTATTAGGTCTAAAAGTTATTTGGTGCAAATTTGAGAAAAATCAGATAGCTTTAAACCGTGCCGCTACCAAAGTTTTAGATTTTTGAAAAATTTTCTGAAACTTCTTTAATAAAAATATGTCTTGCGACACACATTTTTTTTTATTAATTTTGGCATGCTAAACACGAATATTTTGAATTTTTTGTAAACGGGCTAACGGCCTATTTTTTCTCTATTCTAAAAATTTTTTAAAAATCAATTTAAATTTTTTTCTATTTGCACTTAAATACTACACACAACATGCTTTAATTTTTTTTTTTTTTTTTATTTATTTATTACTCTTCATTTCATCATAATAATGTCTGAAATTAGAGATAATTATATATTTTTTTTAAATTAATTTAAATTCTTTGTAAATATTTTAGGGGCTTTTTGCGCATTTCGCCACCGGTTAACGCTATCCGATTTTTCCCAAATTCGCACCACCTAACTCTTAAAATAATCGCAACAATAATTGATAAAAATCGAAAGTTGAAAAAAATGTCTTTTTAATAAACCTGATTTGTTGAAAATTTTAAAAGCTGTCAATTTAAAATTAATTGAATCAATTAAATATTTGCTCAAATCCGGAATTTGCTTGACATTTTTTTATACTATCGCTTACAACGGGGACAATTTCTTTTCTAACATATTGGACTTGATTAAATACGACAAAATGTATGCAATATCTTGATCCACTTAAAAATTATATTCGTTTAAAGTATAAATTAAATAAAAATCAATTTTTTGCAATTTTTTCCCCAAAAAGCACCAACAGATAAATATTTTCTTTCTAAATATATAAAGTGTGGATACTATTCTGAAAGGCCTCGTTTCATAAAAGAGAGTTGTGGTAAACAAATTATTGAAGCGATTGTAGATACTCCAACATATACCTAATTTATTCTGTAAGTCTCTTCCCATCTCCGTTTTAAATGTAGACATGACAGCATAAAATGTAAAAAATCCCAATTTTGGAATTTTTGTTTTTGGACATTGTGGGATTGCTTACAGCAAACCATTAATTCGGACATAATTTCCACATTGTTGACTTAAAAGTCTATTTAAGTCCAAAAAAATCATTGGATTATGTCTATTAATAAATATTTTATTGAATAGTGAAAATTTACATTTTAACAAAAACTGAAATTTTTACCTGCCTATTAGAATTTCCCAAATTTTTGTTCTACCAATAGTGCTAATTGGTATTCTTTTTAAAAATGTCGTAATCTACATTTAATTTAACCAAATTGAAAAAATGTCTTAAATTCGCGAACATCTCAAAAAACCCATAATTAATTTTTCTCTAATTTACTCAAAGTATCTCTTACAATATGTATATAAAAATTTCTAGTTGGTAATCAAAAAGGTTCAAAAATAACCGGAATTTTTCAAAGGTATCTTTAATATTTGATCTAAAATTTTTTTTTTTATATTTGTATATTCACATAGCACCCTACAACAAATTTCAATAATTTTTGTCACACATGGAAAAATCGATATGGATGTCAGACAAGAGACCACAATGTAGTTGAACTGTGTACTCATATTTTCGTTATCACATCCTATGTTCTTACATAAGGACATTTAATGATAAGTTTATTTAAATATTTGTACTCAATAAATGATGCCAATATGGATATCAGTTGAAAGATCATAATCTCTGCTATTCCACAAAATTATTTGTCGTAATATTTCAGGACCAAACATTTTAAAAATGTAATTATAAATGTAATATTGGCCTCATCTATTGAGTACAAATATTTAAATCATTTGTTTAAAAACTTAACATTAAATGTCTTTTTGTATGACTAAACGCAAACTATAACCAAAAAAATATTTTAATGCATTTAAAAAAAAAAAAAAAAAAAAAAATGAACTTATATTTTTGCTCGAAAAACTTAAAGTCAAAAAATAACTTGTATATTTTTGTTAAAAAAAAAAACAAAAATCCACATTTTAAAAAACAGAGCATTTTATGAAAGACTTCTTCACAATGATCAATGTGGTATAATTGAATTAGTTCTCCGACATTTGAATATATATGGGCTATTTCAAATTTTTTGAGCACCTGCTGAAACCGACATACTATGGCTCTTATTTCGTTAAGTTTTATGAATTGAAAAAAAACGTTGTACAGGGTTTGGATGACTATACTTGAAGGATATGATGTGCAAAGTTTTACATTGAAAAGTCTTCACCTTAAGAATTGGTGGTCATCTAAAATTCGAAAAATTAAAAAAAACGACTTGAAACTTGCAAGAGTTTTTTCATTCATTCCGTTTTCTTTGTAAAAGTTTTTAGCTTTCAGATCCAAACCAATACAAAATATAGTCACTAGACTTGGAGGATATATCCACAAAAAAAAATTTTTTGATATCGCTGCTGGGTGAAAAGTTGCATGGTGGTTTACAAGTGAAACCAAAATTTTCCGAATTTTGAACTTTTTGACGATTTTAAATAGGGTTTTTGCGCCGTTTAATCGAAATGAGTTTTAAGCGCAGAATTATGAAAACGGCGTAATTTTATAAAGTTAGAGGTATATCAAGTTGGTGTCAGCGCACCAATAACGTATCACAGACATCACAAACTTAAAAGAAATTAGCGTAAATTTTTTGAAAATGTATCTTTTTTGCGTCTGACAATCTGAATTGTCTTTTTAGTTGGCTAGTGTATTGCGTGATGTGAGTAACTTCGTAAAGTACACCTCCAAGGCGAAAACGCACTTTAAAATTTTTAAACGCAAAAATTTTATGAACTTTTGAAAATTTTTGCAAAAAAACAATTTTTTTTAAGCTTTTTTTTATATCAAAACATGGCATGGGCATATGTTTAGGTATCTAAATAGATTCTTCGCGATGGACTAAACTGATAAAGTGCAAAAAAAATAAATTTTTTTCAATCCTGGCGCGTGTAGCGGCAGTTTTTTCCAAACACATTTCGCTTTGTGACAACTAAAGCGCAGTATCAATTCCGCTCAAACGTACATCGAATGGAAGACTTTACTGAGCTTGATACTAAAATCGAAAACGCACCAAAAAATTTTAAGGATTTAAAATTTTATGGAGGAAACAAAATGTTTCTAACCTTAAAAAGCATCCTTGTATGAAATATTTGATTTTGAAAATTTAAAAGAATTATTTTTGAATTCGGGTTAATAAGTAACCCAGAATACCAACAAGTATTTTATAATCGGTCCAATATTAATATTTGCAAAAAAAAAGTGAGACTATATTTTTAAACAATATTCACGAGGGCCACCTTAACAAATTTCAACAAAACAATTAAAAAATACTACCGCGAAAACCGCCAAATTACCGCCGATCTAAGAATAAATATTTGAGTTTCAATTCAGTTTATTTTATTTATGTGCGTGAACAGTCGTAAATAAAAATTAGTGAAATGGTCTCAGATTATACATTAAAAACCGTGAAATTCGTAAAAACTGAGAAGCGAAACAAATTAACCGGTAAAAGACGCGAATATCGCCAATCTGAAAAAATAAAAAGCAAAAAAAAAAAACAAAAAAATCGCAAATTGGTGTAAGAAAGTCAGTTAGGTATTCGGTTTCAAATAACAATAATAATAATAATAAAAACAATGCCATCCAAACAAAAAATTGCGGATTAAAAAGTTGAAAACGGCTTAGAATTTATCACTGGAACCCAAGATTTAACTAACGAAACGTTAGTTACAGCTTCCAATTTGCAGAACAATTTTACAAATTTTCAAAGGTAACAAATCAAAATAGCAAAACATCATGAGTGGTAAAGTTTAAATGGTTATATCTCTTAAGCCATTAGCGATAGGCAAATAGTTTTTTCCCAAAACATTACAAATTATGTCTTATACTACTGTTTTAAATGTTTAACAATTTTAAATAAATTTTTATATGCATACAGTGTATTTTAAAAAGTATTGAAGCTTTTACAAATATTTTAGTGTGCTAAGAAAGCCCTTAAGGGGTATTATCCACACGCGTTATCCTTTTTCGATTTTAACAAAAACTGTAATTTTAATATTTTTTTTTAATTTTTAACTTAAAACCGCCGTAAAATTTGCGCCGTTTAATAAAAATGATTAACGCGAACGGATTTCACACACAAATCGACATTGATGTCAGACAAAAAAAAAAAACTTAAAAAAAAAATGTCTAAGTGCTGTAAATTTTTGAAGCTGCCCATATGCTTTTTTGTTTAAAATTTTAAAAATAACTGCTTTTTCGGAATAAATTCTATTTGATTAGTTATTGGAAGCCATCTAATAAGATAATTTTTTTAATCGGGAATCTATACTTTCAGATATTCAATTTCCAGCGAGATCTTATTAAACATGTCCGGGAAATCCATTCTAATGCAAAAGCTCTTAAATGTCGAGAATGCAACGAATGCTTTTCAGACGCTTCATCATTATCGCGTCATTTTAGAACTCATAAAGATATATCGAAGCCAAGTGTTTGTGAAACTAAAAGTTCAAAAACAAAAAATGTGGAATTTGAATCCCAACAGCTTAACAATGAGTTATTCTTAGACACAAATCTAACAAATATGAGCTTAGAAGAAAATTCCAATACTATTGATACTCAACAAATGCAAACTAGCGATTGCGATCATAATAGCAAACACCTGAATCCGAAATCAAAAATTGAAACTGGTATTAAGAAATCAAAACAGCTGGATATCAACTGTGCATATAAAGGTTTAAAGAAGACAAAAACACACAAGAAGGAGACGACAGAAACGGTGGTGGAGGAAAATAAAACCAATTTAACACCAAGTAACGTGGTCAACAATATGGATGATAGTGTCGCAACGAACGATGTTCAATGCTCAAATAGTGACAAGTCATTGAAAAAAAATTATGAAAAACATATTTGTACTTTTTGCACCAAATCCTTTAATAGTCCCTCTTCTTTGAAGAGTCACCTAATGATGCATACTGGAGAATGTCCCTACTCCTGCACTATATGTGAAAGTTCTTTTTACAGTAAAGGACATTTAAAAAGACATCAACTGTTGCACTTGAATTCGAAATCGCAAGTTAAGAAAACAAAAAGTGTAGATTACAAAATATTGGACAAAAAATGTGCTGTTTGTTGTAAGGTAATAAATAACAAAATAAGACCTTGCAAGCGTTACAAAGAAAAAACGCTTTCAAGAATAAAACATTACACTAACATTCAATGTTTTGCATTAGCATCCCAGTCAGAAACTGTCAGTGCACAGTGGTAAAATACCGGCATAACTCTATAACTTCTTTGTTTATTAATTTAAAGAAGTAAAATTTGGTACATGAATAAAGAATGTACTTTCTTATCTGTCACCTTAATTTGGGTGCAAGTTAGTATGGACATGACATATGGACATACATATAATATATTGAAGATGCACTTAAATATTTTACAATTTGTCTGGTATTTGGGCAAACTATTTATAAATATTGCCTAAAGCCTTAGATCAAAAATTATCAAATTCGATCCACGCATTCAGAAGTTATGTGTAAAAGAGTAAACTATTTTTAGATGTTCATACATTTTCTGTAAAACTTTTATTACAGTAGATATCGGATATAAGCACATCTCATATAAGAACAAATCGCATATAAGAAAGATTAGCAAAAACACCGAGCCTATTTGCATCTTCTCAGTGTAAAAATTGCTTCATATAAGAAAAACACGTATAAGAAAAACACTGATATAAGAAATGTTTGTCAAACACCAAAGCTGACAAACGTATTTGAAATGGTTTCATATAAGAAAGTATTTAAGATTGTTGTCAAACTGTGAACTGATTTTATTTTATAGTAATTAAACGTGCTAAAGTCCCAAAACTTATTTAACAAATTGTGAAAAGCAATCTGATGTAGGCGTGTCCCTATCCGGATTTCATTCCTGCTCAAGGAAATCTTCAGGGGACTTTGTTATTATAAATTTGTTATGTTAAATCACAAACTCAATGAGAATTTCTTGTCCTCGTCTAGGAGCGAGATTCAAAATTTAAAATATCAAAGAAAAAACAAAAACAACAACAACAACAACAACAAAAAATTGTCACAATTGGCTTTGTCATCTTCCAAATACTACTCTGTTTTTTTGACAGACCTAGCAATGTAGTGACGTTTATTCAAGTAAATCGACAATAGAAAATCATATGTTTTCTATTAGTGTCAGTTACATTTAAATTTGCACAAGCACCTGCATATTTGTTATTTTGTTTTTTTATATACTGAATTGTTTTGTTTAATAAAATGTTTTTCTTTAAAACTTTTTTTTACTTTTCATTTAAACATTTAAATTTTAGAGAATATATTCGTATAAGAAACAACTTTCTTATATCCGATATTTCCATATAAGAAAAAATCGCATATAAGAAAGAAATCTCTGGCTTTTTTTGAGTTTCTTATATCCGATATCTACTGTATTTGAACCTAGTTCGGAATAAAATGTCGGCGATAAAAACAATACTAATTTTTAGGTTGAAATTCACGCGCTGAGTCCGATAAAGGAACTTAAAATTGTGTAGGGTAGCCATATTTTTGATAGAGTTGCCACATTTTGTTTGCGGCAATCCTACACAAAAGTAAGTTGCAATTATGAGCTAATCGCATGTTTTTCACCTTAGAAATTATTTTTAACACGATTATTTTAATACGATAGTCTTAAAAAAGTAAGTGATTTTCAGAAAGTGTATTAAATCCAAATAAATTTTTACATTTCCACATATATTGTATTAGTACATGTACCGAAGATATTTGAAATTTTATTTCAAATATCTGCTTATGCGAAGCAATTTTTTGCCCAAACTTCGAAATGTATACTGTGGAGCAAAAGTGAGCAAGTGAGGCAAAATGGTTGGACCTCTATGATTATATAAGAGGACACATTACCATATTATTATACTTTATTTGGATTCATTTTACAAAAAAGATTTATAGAATAAATACATTTTTTCTCTTAGTTTTGAAACATTGACTCACTTTTGCACCACAGTGTATGTAGTACATTCCATGAGCATTTTTGGGTACTTTTGTGATGCCTTTACCAATAATTAATTTGCAAAATATGAAGTCACAAAAATACTTCCAGTTAAATAAATGGCAACAAATTCAGCTCAAATGTAAATGTACTCACTAATGACATTAATTTTTATCAAATAATGTGAAGCCTCAACCTCCAAGAAGTTCCAAGAATTTTCTGGAGCTTATCAAAATTTGGTAGATGATTTTTGTATTTCACCTAAATGGAGGTAAATAGCTGGAAAATATTATGTTTATAGGACATCATTAAGCCTTGTTTACCCATGTAAATCCATGCCGAATGTAAGCCAAAAAATATGAGTTAATGTCTTTAGACACAGTTAAAAAAATTTTTTTGTTGAGAAATTACATAAAAAGGTTAGAATTTGTAAAAAATTTTAAAAATTGTTAAAAGTAAAATTTGTAAAATTCTACTAACGCACGAAACAACTTGACTCACGCACACTCACTCACGAATAACTTTTTCCTACTCACATTCATTCACGATCACGAAAGTAAATTTCGGTTTCGCTCACACAAAATTTTGCTTGTGTCCATCTCTAAATTAAATACTTAATTTAAATACTAAATTTCTGAATTGGTAAATTGGGTTTTCCTCCCAGCCACTTCTAAAGTTGACACTTTTTTAAGGCAAATATCAACTTTAACCCACTGTTAAAAATTGTGCACGCTTCCAATTAGGTAGAGGAAGCGATTGTATATACTCCAACATATAAATAATTTATTGGGTAAGTCACTTCCAATCCCCGCTTTAAATGTAGACATGACAGCAAAAAATGTAAACAATCCCAATAGTGGAATTTTTGTTTGTTTTTGGGAATTGTGGGATTGCTTACAGCAAACCATTAATTCGGACATAAATTCCACATTGTTGACTTAAAAGTCTATTTAAGTCCAAAAAATCATTGGATTATGTCTATTAATAAATATTTTATAAAATAGTAAAAATTTACATTTTAACAAAAACTGAAATTTTTACCTTCCTATTAGAATTTCTCAAATTTTTGTTCTACCCATAGTGCTAATTGGGATTATTTTTAAAAATGTCGTAATCTACATTTACTTCAACGAAATTGAAAAAAATATCCTTAATTCGCGAACATCTCCAATAACCCATAATTTATTTTTCTGAAATTTATTTTGCAACTAACTCAAAGTATCTCTTACAAAATATAAAAATTTCTAGTTGGTAATCAAAAAGGTTTAAAAATAACCGAAAGTATCTTTAATATTTGATATAACAAATACGACAAATTTCAATAACTTTTGGCACACATGGAAAAATCGATAATAATCGATAACAAGAGACCCCAATGTAGTTAAACTGCGTACTCATATTTTCGTTATCACATCCTATCTTCTTACATAAGGACTTTTAATGTTATGTTCAAATATTTATACTCAATAAATGATGCCAATATGAATACCAGTTGAAAGATAATAATCTCTGCTATTCCACAAATTTATGTGTCGTAATATTTCAGGACCAAACATTTTAAAAATGTATTTTTTTACAATTTTAGCCTTCCATATAATTGATAGTTTTAAATAAATTTGTTAAAACAAAAAAAAAAATCATGTTAAAGATTTGACTGTACTGTAAATACATACTCAAATTTTGGTCTTGCATATCTAATTTTTTTACTCTTGAATCTATACTTTCAGATATTCAATTTCCAGCAAGATCTTATTAAACATGCCCGGAAAATCCATTCTAAGGCAAAAGCTCTTAAATGTCGGGAATGCAACGAATGCTTTTCAGACGCTTCATCATTATCGCGTCATTTTAGAACCCATAAAGATATATCGAAGCCAAGTGTTTGTGAAACTAAAAGTTCTAAAACAAAAAATGTGGAATTTGAATCCCAACAGCTTACCAATGAGTTATTCTTAGACACAAATCTAACAAATATGAGCTTAGAAGAAAATTTCAATACTATTGATACTCAACAAATGCAAACAAACGATTGCGATCAACTAAAGATTTTAGAAAATAAAACTAAAAAGTCGACAAAAACTACCATTGAAGAACATGATACAAGTTTAACATCGCTTAATGATACAAGCAGACACCTGAACCCGACATCAAAAATTGAATCTGGTAATAAAAAACTGCTGGATATCAACTGTGCATATAAAGGTTTAAAGAATACAAAAACACACAAGAAGGAGACGACAGAAACGGTGGTAGAGGAAAATAAAACCAAAAAAAAAAATGTGGAATTTGAATCCCAACAGCTTACCAATGAGTTATTCTTAGACACAAATCTAACAAATATGAGCTTAGAAGAAAATTTCAATACTATTGATACTCAACAAATGCAAACAAACGATTGCGATCAACTAAAGATTTTTGATACAAGTTTAACATCGCTTAATGATACAAGCAGACACCTGAACCCGACATCAAAAATTGAATCTGGTAATAAAAAACTGCTGGATATCAACTGTGCATATAAAGGTTTAAAGAAGACAAAAACACACAAGAAGGAGACGACAGAAACGGTGGTGGAGGAAAATAAAACCAGTTTAGCACCAAGTAACGTGGTCAACAATATGGATAACAGTGTCCCAACGAACGATGTTCAATGTTCAAATAGTGACAAGTCATTGAAAAAAAATTATGAAAAACATATTTGTACTTTTTGCACCAAATCCTTTAATAGTCCCTCTTCTTTGAAGAGTCACCTAATGATGCATACTGGAGAACGTCCCTACTCCTGCACTATATGTGAAAGTTCTTTTTACAGTAAAGGACATTTAAAAAGACATCAACTGTTGCACTTGAATTCGAAATCGCTAGAAAAGAAAGAGTTAAAAAATAATAGATACTCCTACAATCATAAAACAAAAAGTGAAAATTACACAATATTGGACAAAAAATGTGCTGTTTGTTGTAAGGTAATAAAAATAATGGCTTTTAAGATGGTGCCTTTGCAAGCGTTGCAAATAAAAAAAATGCATAGTTTGACATGCTCTTAAAGATAAAATGATATCTCAAATTAAAGAAAACATAGCCAGCAAACTAAGGATACTTTTTTTTTGGTCCTGAACCATTCTGTGGAATACCTGCGGGGTATGTTAGGGAAAGACTCAGGGTATGAAGAGAGTCTGAATTCTCTGGTTACTGGGAAAACTCTCCTGGTCAGCGCCAGGCTAAAAGATTGATATCTTTTTCCAGTAGGGGGTCGAGGCGACTCTTGTCGCTTGAAAGGGGGTTTGAGGACCCTGGCGTCGTACTTAACTGGACACTGTAATCTCAGATACCATCTGCACAAGAAGGGTCAATCGGACACGGATATGTGTAGGTTTTGTGAGATGGTGTCTGAGACCTCGGAGCATGTTCTCTACGAATAGAAGACTTAGGCTTTGTGATAGGAGACTTAGGTTTCTAGGTGATCGCTTCATTTCGCCTTCCGACATCGCGAACATTTTGCCTAATAGTTAATTGGCTTTATAGGTAGCTTGAATCTGTAGGAAACTTTAGGCAGCACAAAAGACCTACATTGGTAGCGGTGCATAGCGCCTTCTGATCTAATCTAATCTCTAATCTAAGGATACTTTTTTGAGGGTTCTTAAGTTTGATTCACACGATATACACTTCTGTCCACCTACTATTTCCCAGTATTAATGATACGCACATTTAATTACTATAAATGCATACGAAATGTAATTTTCAAAAGAGAACTTGCAATAATTTGATAATTTGTATCGTCAATACTAGGAAATAGTCGACATGAGTGGATGGCGAGTGAATCGACCCTTATTCTATGAGTCGAAAGTTAATCAAATAAAGCACATATTTTTGAAATTCAAAAATTTTATTGTCAAAAATTACTAATTTTGTAGACGAAAATATGAGCCTTCTAAAAAGAATCATAAAAGACACAAATTTTTTAAGAAAATTATTAAATCCACAAAATGGGTTAGAATTGACTCAGAAATGATATTAAATTTGAATATTTTGTGAACAATTCAAAAAAGGCTCTAAAAGGAGATTAATTTTTGAGCCTATATAATTTTTTTAATCTCTTTTTTGAGTAATTTTTGAATAAAAAAAGAAGACTTACCTGAGCAAGGCATTTATTCAATCAGTACTTTTTCTTGTTACCTATTTAAAGGAATTTCCATTTTTGTAAACGGTAAGAATTTTATTCACAATTTTAATAAAACTAATTGATTCCATAAACAAATATAATAAATACCCAGTTTAGAAAAGCATTACCATATACATAATAAGTATTTGGAAGATATATCGTCAAGAAGATATTAGAGCAATATCTTCTTTGTATCGTCATTAAAAAATTATCAAAGTAGGTTTGTGAATATATCTTCTTTTTATTACCTAGAAGATACTTTGGGGATAGAAGAGCAAATTTATTGCGAAGATATCAATCAGCTTTTGAAAGAAAAACAAATAAAATTTGTGAAAAATTTTGTTATTTTAAAAAAAAATTTAACAAAATTTAAAAAAGTAAAAAGCAGCCAGCTTGAACCATCTTATTTCAACTTAAAATATTGCTGTTTTTGACATCACTGTTTCCAAAGTGTCCGAGTTTTAGTAGGCATAAAGCTTATCAGAGAACTAAGACAAATACAAAGTTTGAGGCCAGGCCACTGACGTATTCCGGATCCGAAAATATGATAACTTGAAAATCGGGGAAAAAAACTATAAAAATGTTCAAAGTTGTATTTACTCAACTGGAACATATTCGTTTTGGTACATATTTGTCACAAAAGTAGGATTTTTATTAGAAAAACTTTTTCAAATATAAACATTTTCGGATTAGTTTTTGCACATATACAACGGTATTCACATATCATACTAAAAATAGGACTCTGGGCTCGTCTCGGAAATATATGCTGCGTTTATTACAATTTTTGACAAATTGTAATAAACTCATTTTACTGCATAACCATTTGTTAAGGTCTTATTTAAAAATATAAAAAAGCCTAATGTTTTTGATAGCTATGTTGATAAAAAAATATGGAAATGTATTTCTCTGCTAGAAATTAGTTCATCGATTGTATATCGAACTATTCATTCCAAAATATATTCCATTTTCACTCAAAACATAAATAATGGATGGTTTTTTATTAAAATACTACCAAACTTATAAAAATTTTTCGTCAGGGTTGCCATATGAAAATTTTTTTCTAAAAATTTTTAAGAATCGGTTATCTGAAAAAAAAGTATATTTCATATATTTTTCAATAAAGATATGTTCACAAAATTATATAAAATGTAAACCTTTAAAATATCTACAACAGTCAAGAATTTATATGCTATCAAATATTTCCACTAGAGGGCACTTTAAGTAAAAAAAAAATTACAAAAACTTCTTAATTAAACATGGTTTTATATTTTTGAAAAGTTTGGTTGAAAAATGTAGAGCGTATCTATGGCGTGCCATTAATGAGTTAAATTGGTGAATGTTATAACAATGGATAATCTTTAAGATTTCACTGGAATCGTAATTTAAGAAGTGATTTTCGAAATTTTGTTTGGCAAAAGAAGATACACTGCGTTCGTCGCATAACTATAATTACCAATGATTTTTGCTTTTTTTGTAATATTAAAAACATTTTTTTTTAAACTTATAACTGTTTTTAAGAATTCGATAAAATTGTTGTATACAATTTAAGGGCTCTATGAAATAAGTCCCCCAACCAAAAATTAAATAAGGCCTCAAAAATGTCTAACAAAAAAAATTGGGGTCTTATTTCATTTTTTGGGGCTTTATTTAATTTTTTTTTTTTTTTGGACCTTATTTCATAATGAAATAAGGTCCCAATTTGAGAAATGAAATAAGTCCCCAAATAAAATTTTTGGGGTGTTATTTCATTTTCTTAAAAATCAAAACTTTTAAGGAATGTAAGCAACCAATCTCATTCAAAGCACGCAGAAAAACTTTGTTTCGCGAAGCCGCCTGCCGCGATCTACGGATGAAAAAAACCCTTAATAGCGGCCGAAGGCCGCCACCCAGAAGAACTTGTTTTTTAAATCAGATGTCGAATCCGTTGAAATCTTATATTTTTAAGCCATCAAGTAACATTTATTTGACCTGTCATAACTTTTTATGTCCCAAAATACCAACCCACACCAAGATTTATTGTTTTTTAATGATTATTTTTTTAAAAGTCTATTTTATTAAAAACTTTACGTATATATTAGTGTCTAAACGTTCAATGAACAGAAGGCCAATGCTCTACTCTTTTATTTAAGATAAAAACCAATCAATTAGCTGTTTAAATGACAAAGCTATGACTGGTCAAATTATATTACTTATTGTCTTAAAAATAAGATTTCAACGGATACGACATTGGATTTGTAAAAACAAGTTTTTCTGTGTGGCGGCCTTCGGCCGCTCTTTGGGTTTTTTTCCTCCGTAGAACGCGGCAGGCGGCTACGCGAAATAAAGTTTTTTCTGCGTGCGACACAAAAAACAAACTATCAATTCGTTTGCTATATTTTTTTGGGTACAAGAATAATCTTTCAGTGAATATTGTTTAAAATTGTTTTTTAGTGAAATATTTTTAATGTTCATATTTACAGGTTTCATTTACTAATTTTTCTTATGTTCTTGCCGTCAAACAGCTGAGGACTCTTTGCAGGTCAATACACAAAAACTATGTATTAATTAGGAATAAAAAAATATTTGTAATATGTAATTTAGTTTTTTTTTTAATTGGGGCCTTATTTCATTTTCGAAATGAGGCTTTACTACATTATGAAATAAAGCCCCAAAAATTGCGCCGTTATTTCATTTTATTTTGGGGTTTTGTTTCATTTTGTTGGGGCTTTTTTTTCAGGGGTGTTATTTCATTTTTGGTTTGGGGACTTATTTCATTGGGGCCTTATTTCATAGAGCCCAATTTAAGAGATTACTTACTATTGATTTAAGAGAAAAATTGTATATTAATATTTTGTTAGTGTTTCATAAATATAATTACATATAACAATACATAAAGAAGAATAGCAGACAAAGAAAATTTAAAGAATTATATTTGTTTTTTATGCAATTTTTTATCAATTCTAAGTGAATTTAAAAAAGGGAAAATTTCAGCCTATTTAGGGAAATTGCTAGAAAAACAAACCGCTCGCAAAAATTTTGTCCGAGTGCTTTTAGTCAAAATAAAAGAGGGGAACTGAAAAAAACCTTTGTGCCAAGTTTATTACTCCGACACAAAACTGCTCGACTTTAACCCTGCTGTACTATCGTTATTCAACTTACGCCATTGCAATCGTTGGGTGTAATCCACCGCTACATATTAGTATCTGTCATTCATATCAGTTAAATTCAATTATGCAAATAATATTTTTTTTTTTTTTTAATAATGAACTCCAAAATACAGAAAAAAAATTAATTTTATAAGTTTGGCAATTCATTTATTTTAAATAATATTTTGTTAATGTACATTCTTCAAAAAAAGAAAAATTCAGCCTTATGAGTGGATTCCACCCAGACGATAGTACTGCAGGGTTAATTCGCTAAAAGGAATTTACAAACCAACTGGAGAAAGGCAAATCAATAATCGATGTTGTTGTTAGGACTGTTTAAACATAAATTTCTTTAAAAGGTGATTTTTTTTTTCTGATGAGAAAAGTTCAATCTTGGTGGTGCAGATCAAGATATATTTATAAGGTAGTTTTAGTAGCCTAACTGCTTATCTTCCTCTTACCTGGTTTTGACATTTCTTACATGGTTTTGACAGAACAAAGACTGTATCTTGAGTATTTTAAAATGTCAAAACCCTGTTGTTTTTGTATTGTTTGTAGTTGTTTGTTGTAGTTGTTGTTCTAGTGAAACTACCTATATCGATATATCTTGGTGCAGATGGTTTTACCACGATATTTCTCAAAAAGAAATTTCGGAGGCGGATCCTTAATGGTTTGGATCAGGATTTGTTTCGACGATATGGTTGATTTGGTATTTCCAAGCACCAGAATGAATTCTTCTGAGTACATTACAGTATTAGAAACGAAATTGTTGTCATTAATTGAAAATGGCAACGAAGAAGAATACTTTTTCCAACAATGCCTCAGTACGTGTCAGTCGTCAGAACAATTGGAATAGCCCGAATTTTCTCCGGATTAAAACCCCATTAACCCTTTGAGACCCAAGCTGTATGCAAAAAGTTCTTGATTTTTCAAGTTTAAAGTAAAATAATTTAAAAAGTATTACACTTTCCATATAGTTATATACATATATTTTATGAAATATAATTTAGTTTAAAATATATTAGGATTCTTTTATCTTAATAATTCTATTAATATTGGAAATATTTGCGGTTTTAGGAGAAAACATCAAAGCTTACAATTGTGAGCTTGGGTTTCAAAGGGTTAAGAATAGTTGGGTTGTGTTAACCAGTCGAGTTTACACAGAAAATCGTCAATATGAAAGCGTGTTTCATCTAAAAGAAGCAGTTATTGATGCATGGATATCTATAACGGAAGAACATCCAATAAATCTGGTAGACAGTATGTCTGATCGAATTTTCGAGTGGATTCAAAAAAAAAAAAGGATCCCTCACGCATTATTAAAACTGCTGCTTTAAATTATTTTTCTTACATTTTTGTAAATTTTGATATATTAAGTAAAGTGTATTTGTAGTTATGAAACACTAATTGATTTTGTTATTCCTTTTCAAATAGTTAAATAAAAAATAAAGGAATTTGTATTTTTATTAAATAGAATTTATTTTCCATTAGTTTTCCATTTATGCTTCTACTTTTTTTTTTAACTTACGAAATTCAGTGAAATTAATGTGTAATTATAGTTTTGCAATGCAGTGTATAGATATTTGCTTTATTCTCTTCATGCATAATCATTTTGTAAAATTTATGAAAAGCTTATCAACTTTTTTTCAACTTTTTTTTTGAATCTGTTTTATAGATAGTTTATAAATTTTTTAAAAACGGTTATGCATATGACCATTTGTGAATTAAAACAAAAATTAAGAAATGAACAACAGGCGAAAACAATTTGCCAGTTGCACCGTCCGTCTCGAATTTTTTTAATATTTATTCAAGCGCCGCATATTTATTAAAAAATCGATGAGATTTTTTATAGCAAAGGCGCATGAAATTCTAATTTTAATAGCTAAACTACTTTATAATATCGCACTTGATCAACAAGAGGGTATTAACTCGAACTTTTTAAAATTTCACTTTTTTCAAGAAATCAACTAACAACATCAATATCTATCTATTGTAAAAATTTCAACGTATTCCGATTACTCTTTCATCTTGAAAACCACTTTTGAGACCATTTTCATGATAATGTAGTGATTACCTTTATTTCAACAAAAAGGTATAATTTCGAGTTAATACAAAAGTTCAAATAGAAATAAATCGTATATTTTCATAAAAAATGTATTATTTTGATTTGAGCCTTTATTTATGTTAAAAATAATCAAACTGTTTTATTTATATTTGGTTGTATTTTGAGTTGACACTGTTTTGTTGATAAAATTTGTTTTATTCTATAAATTTAAATCGATAAAATTTCAAAAAAATGGTATTAACTCAAAAAATTGATTTTTTTGCAATGAGTGGTAAAATTTAAAACAAAAACAATGTATATATATTTTCAAATGGAATTTGCTTATTATGATATGTTTGAATTTTTAAAATCTGTTATAATGTAGCCATAAACAGTTTTTTGACTCTACTGAAAATTTTAAAATTTTGAGTTAATACCCTCTTGTTGATCAAGTGCGATACATAATAATTTTCATCGTGGCTTAAATTATATATAAAAAAAAACCTACTTACTTCATTTCAGATGTTCAAATTCCAGCGAGATCTTTTTAAACATGCCCAACAATACCATCCGAAATCAAAAGCTTTGAAATGTCGTAAGTGTAAAGAACATTTTCGGAATAGAAAGAATTTAATAAGTCATAACAAAACACATATCGATGTTCCGAAGAAACATGTTTGTAAAGTTTGTTTCAAAATCTTTCTTAAACGCAGTAAATTTAAGCATCACTTAAAGGCACATGTTCAACAAGTACCCAAAGAAAAGGATTTAAAAGATGAAAGCTACAGAAACAAAATAATGAGTAAAAATCACATTTGCAAAATTTGTTCTAGGGCTTGTATTAGCCCTGCTACTTTAAAAAAACATATGAATATACACACTAGAGAACGTACACACTCTTGTACGTTGTGTTCAAAAGACTTTCTGTCGAAATACGAAGTCCATCTTCACATGAGTAGTCACTCTTCTGAACGTCCATTCCCATGTTCCATATGTAACAAATCCTTTAAAATGCAATCTCATCTGAACAAACACTTCTTTACACACTCTAAAGAACGACCCTACTCTTGTTCAGAGTGTTTGCAAGCTTTCACAAGAAAATGCCATTTGAAACGTCATGCAAAAGTACACAATTATGAGTATCCCTATCCTTGCACTTTATGTGATAGAAAATTTAAGCAAAAGGTATCGTTTGATAAACATCAAAAATTTCATTTAGAAGAATCTACAAAAAAACCAAAAGAATTTGCATGTCAACAGTGTTCCAAGTCATATGATAAGGCGTTGAATTTGAGAATTCACTTAAGACAGCACAATGGAAGATTTCCTTGTGAGTATTGTTCCAAGTCCTATTACCAGAAACATCATTTGGAAACTCACATAAAAGTACACTCTGAAGAACGTCCCTTTGTTTGTTTAATTTGCAAGAAAAACTATAAACACAAGAACGCGTTAAAAAATCATTTAAAAACGCATTTAACGGAGAATTCGAATAATTGAGATGAAGATAAAGATTTTTCCGGTATTTGTGCTGCTCATCAGTGAGGAAAATAATATGGAGACTTTACATGAAAAATCAGGCAAAAAAGCATCAAGTTCATCGCTTCGGAAGAATAGATAATAGCATTGTTCGACGTAAGTTACCTGTGGTACCAAATTTTACCATAAAGCGTTTCTATTGTCAAATTTGTGTGTAAATGGCTGTATCGGGTAAATTGGGTAACGACGTCCAAGAGAATATTTTTATTTTAAGAGAATTTTGTTTGTGTTATATGTATATAGTTACAGTTAAACCTCGATTATCCGGGCCTCTAATAACCGGGTACATCTGTTAACCGACATGCTGGTGGTTTGATTTATACCTCTATTAACCCGAGCAACCCGGATAATCGAGGTTCAACTGTATTTCTATTGTTTTTAGTATTACATTAATTCATGTCGTCAATGTGGGAGTATGAACATTTTTTATATTTTGTAACGCATTGTAAATTATTTTTAAAAGAATCACAAAAATATGTTTTATGATTTTCAGCACATAAATTAACTAAAGTACAATTTTTCTACAAATTTTTTGAGTTTTTTTCAGTCTACTAATATTCAGCAAAAATTTTATTAATTTTTAGCAAGAGTTTTTTAATTTCTAATCCACTAAGTGTTAGCAAAACTTTTGCTCAGTCAACTAATTTTGTTGCCAAAACTCAGCTCGCTGATTTTCAGCAAACGATTTTGCTGACATTAGCAATTTTTTGCAAGCTATTTTTTTTAGCAAATTTTTTGCTAAAATTATGTTTAAAACTAAAATTTTAGTTATACTTATTCAGCACTTAACTGTTTTGAACTAATGTCTTACTAATATTTTACTAATGTTTTACTAAATTATTTTGCTAAAAAAATTGTGTTGATTAGCACATCAATAGTGTGAACGATAACCAGACTGAAAGATGTACGCAGAATGAATTAGATGTCGCGGCATGTCTAGATGTAGTAGTGACAAGGAAAATTATACTAAAAAATACAGCTCTAGTAAGACATAATATAAAAAACTCAACCATGGAAGATTTTTGTATCTGTTTTTCATACATAAAACAAAGTTATGGATTAAAACAACTTAATCTTTTAATTAAATAAAAGAAAAAATAAAATATTTAAATTTAATAAAGATTAAATGTGTATTTGTAAACTAAATGTTTATATATATTAATAATCTTGTGTGGTCAAATTGCAAACAAATATGCAATAAGTCGACAGACTAAAGCGAAAGACAAAGACATACATTTTAGGTATATTTTTTTGTTTCCTTTTTCTCATTGCAAAAAGGGGTGTATATGTTATATTTTGTTAGTTTTTCGTTTCGTTTCTATAATTCTCTGCAGCATTTGCGTTCCTTTAAAAGATAGCATCATTTAGACAATAGTTGATGTAAGTAGTTCAATGATAATTTCGTTTATGTTATATATAAGTATTTCTATTCTTTTTAGATATTACATTAATTCATATTACATTAATTCATATCGTCAATTTGGGAGTATGAACATTTTTTTTATTTTGTAACGTATTTTAAATTATTTTAAACAGAATCACAAAAATATGTTTTATGATTTTCAGCAAATAAATTAACTAAAGTATAATTTTTTGAGTTTTTTTTTCAGTCTACTAATATTCAGCAAAAATTTTATTAATTTTTAGCAAGGGTTTTTTAATTTCTAATCTACTAAGTGTTAGCAAAACTTTAGCTGAATCTAATAATTTTGTTGCTAAAAGTCAGCTCGCTGATTCCATGTGGGATTTTAATTTTGAATATAATGCCAACTATGAATTTCGAACTGCATTTAAACTCCTAAAACACAAATTTTGAAAATAAAACTATTTCATAAAAGAAAAAATAACAAAAATGTCTTCTTAAAAATCTGTTATATTTTGTTTTACAACATATTCAGAATAAATTCCGAAAATGAACTCCACTATTTCAGTAGCCCATACAATAGACTTGCTAATGGATTTGATCTAGAATTGTTTGAAATTAATTTGTAAAGGGTGATTTTTTAAGAGCTTTCGGATTTGATTAAAAAAAAACGCATAAAATTTAGAGAAATGTATAAAATATTTATTTGAGTCGAAAGAACGATCTATATAATTCAATGTTTAAAGATGATTTCATGTAAATGTTGACCGCGGCTACGCCTCAAGGGGTTCATACGCTGAGTCCAATTTTGGCAATAATCGGCCGGTATCTCGCGAATAAATTCTTCAATATTGACTTCCAGTTCGTCAACCGTTGCGGGCTTGTCCCTACAGACAAATAGTCGTAAGACGTTAAATCGCACGATCTAGGCGGTCAATAAACCGGCCCTAAACGTGAAATAAACTGTTCACCGAACTCGACCTTTGTTTGATTTCTATTTAATTTCATGTTGTTTCTACTTGATTTGCTAATGCTTTTTCTGTGTGAACACATACTTTTGCGATATTTCAAAATTTTAGGGTTGCCACAGTTTTCAAAATAAGAAAAACTAAAAAATCTTATTTGATATATACGTTCACTGCCAAACATATTAACAAAATTTTTCAAAATCGGAGAGAATATAATGGAAAAACTCAGTAAGTAGAATTTTCTTTGTTCACTTACACACAAAAAAATCATTGCCAAGTAATTAGGAGTATTTCAACTAATAAAGTTTATTCACGAAAGTTATGCGAAAACTAGTAATAATGAATATACACTTCCAAGAAATCTGTTTAAATATCGAGTTAAGTCCAGTTACAAATCACCTTCGTTTACATTATAAAATTAGCAGGCAAACTGGATTTCGATTTGACAGCACAACATTTTGTAACCAAAACAACAATTTACTGGCGGAACACAAAATTTTGCAGCGGGTATGAAATAAACAATTTCATCACAATAATTCTTCTGGTCACCATATCTATGTTGTTTGCACAAATTGTCTTCTCCGTAAAAAAAAAATAAGTAACTGGATGATGAATGGAATTTTTCTTTCAATAAAAAATGCTATTTTATTGGGGTTAACAGTCGTTTTATTTAGTTTTCTTATATTAAATAATTCTTTTATTTGTTTACATTTTTTTCCACAAGGTGATGTCACATTTTCCAAACACAGTGTTGTATCACTACAACCTAATTTTGAACGTAATTTTAAACCAGATGTTATGAATTTTTATGGAAAATATTGTTTGAAATTTCGTTTCATAACCAGATTGTCTCCAAAATCCGGTTTAAACCAGATTTCAGGTATAATGTAAATTCACTATAACCTTTTACCATGTTTGTACTTGTTTCTACTTAATTATTAAATAATTGATGTGAAAAACTTTATTAGTTGAAATGCTCCAAGTTGGCAACGATTTTTTTGTGTGTATACAGTGTTACCATATTGCCAGTTTTAACTGTTTTTTCCAGTTTTTTTAGGATGCGTAACAGTTTTCCAGTTTTTCATGAAAAAACAGTTTTTGTTTAATTTCACCCTTTTTTTTCCAGTTTTTAACAGTTTACCTGCTCGATTTACTTTCTTTTACTTGAATTTATAAATTTAATACAAAAGTTGCACAAAATGTTTCAATAAAAAATAATACTACACATTGAATGCAACTGTGTAGTAAGTTTTAATTCCCTTTTTAGCATTTGTTTGTGTTAAAATTTTGTGGAATCAAACGAAATGGAAATCAAATTTAATCAAAAAATGTATAACTGATATTTTTATGTAATTAAGTACGATCTCAAAATGTGATGAATTATTTTGTTTTTTTTATGGTTTTGTAGCTATTTTTTGCTATATGTTAAATAATTAATATAAATATAAATATGTTTTTTATATATTTTTTTTTTTACTTTAAACAAGTACACAGAAAAAAAACATATTATTCCTATTGTTAATTAAAATGTAGTTTTATAACAGAGCACAACTTGTGATCTGTAATAACATAAATTTGAAAATATTTTTTTTGTTAGTATAATTAAAAGTTAGTTTACAAAAAAAATATTTTTTTTTTCTGTGTATATAAATATGTTATGTGTTTAATGTTTTTTATGTTGTTTTATGTTTAAATAAAATGCAATTGAATTCAAAATGCACATATTAACTGTTTTTTCTACTGTTTTTTATTAAAAAAAAAAAAAAAAAAAACAGTTTTTTCTTAAAAAAACAGTTTTTTCTTACAGTTTTTTGAAAAAAATACATGGCAACACTGTGTGTATAATTATTTTTTTAGTACTTTGCTGGTCGAAAAAGTACTATTTTCTAATTTGGTTGGTTCTATTTTAATATTATATTTATCATCCCTGAGTGGAACATTTTACTTGGCAACTCAACATTAGCATATTTTTTCGAGAGTTGGGATTAATCGTTCATTTTGGTGACTCGGTCATTATCGTTCAATGCAAGTCAGTGTACTAGTTCGTTAAAATCGTTCTTTTTTGTTTTTACCTGTGGCTGAACTTTGTCGTTCGTTTGACAATTTATTACGCACTATTCATGTATTACGACTTTTTTTCACAAATTTTTATCAAAAAGTATTATAAAACTTTAACTTTTCTAACAAAATTTGAATTATTTTGTGTAAAAAACATTTCTTCTTATGACTTTAATTGTTTTTCCTAATTTGGAACAATATTATTACTATTTGGTAATAAACATAATTGCGCTTGCAAGCAATTTAATTGCATAGAGATGGAATTATTTTATTAATAAAAGGAACGATTGAACGAAAAGATCGAATAATGGTGAACGCAAGATATATTTATATAGGTAGTCTTACTAGAACAACAACTACAACAAACAACTACAAACAATACAAAAACAACAGACATTTTGTTGTTGCGTACAGTACAAAGAAATGTCAAAACCATGTAAGAAATGTCAAAACCAGGTAAGAGGAAGATAAACAGCTGGGCTACTAAGACTACCTATATAATTATATCTTGGGTGAACGTATCATATCGTTCAATTGAGTGAGTAGTTCAATTGAACTAGTTCGTTGATGAACGTACACAATTCTAATTTTTTTTTCACACGCACGTAAAAAATACACAACAAAACCACTATGCGAAACAAATAAAACTTTTGTGAAAAACTTCACATGTTCGATAAAAATCATTGATAGAAAATTGTCAATAAGCTAAATAATATTATTTATATGGATAACGTGGATAATAGAAAACACAACATTGAAACATTTAAAGACTGAGTATTAAGAAGTGTATAAAGAATCCATGGTAATTAGAGTTAACATCAACGCAATGGACACTATTACGGAAAACAGAGATCTAAGTAAGCTAAAACAACTACAATTTAAATACAAAAATACAACTGTTACGACCGGTAACAAATGTCCAGTTTGCCGGAAGGTAAAGTTGTTTTAAAGTTTATATATCATACGCTAATTCCACCCAATTTTGAGGTCTAATCTTTCTGTAGGCAACAAATTGTGTTGACACAGCTAAATAACTTGGCTTAAATAAAGTTTAACCGCATATTTCCAAAATTGATTAAACTTGGTCCATCGACTAATATTTCCACGCTGAATATACCGATGGTAAAATTTGTTGGTGGACGCCCTTTTTACTTTGGAGAAGTGGAGTTCAAAATTAAAATTTGGGATTTATGCCAAAAGTTGTGAACATATCGGAATGATTTAAGCATTATCGGAAAGTTATTTCAAATATCTTTCAAAAAAGTTAAAATATAACTCCATTCATTAATCTATAATGAGTTCGCTTAAATTTTTTTTTTTTTTTTTAATTTTTCCATGTTTTTTTTATTAATTAGAAATTTAGTACAAACATAAGATTGGCAAGAAAAATTGCCTCTTATTGGCGTAAAGCTTACGAAACAATATACCCCATAGATTTTCTTTGGGGTTCAGATTTGGTGAGCATGAATGCCTGTCAAGTAGTGGAGTGTTTATTTCGCGAAACCACCTATTAGTTTCGTTGCTGATACGAATTTTCGCATTGCCTTGCATGACAATCCCCATTGAGGTGGTCTCGTAAATCTGTCACCCAACTGCATTGCAATACTGCAGTATAAACGGGACTATTTATTATTGATGATGTGAACTTAATTTTCAGCGTACCAGCTGAAGAAAACGCAACCAACCCCACTTCATGACATTACTGCAACCAAAATTGAGACGTGAGAAGTATAGTAGATCCTTTCCTTTTTTTTCGTCCGAAAATTCCACTTTCAGTTAAAGGATATAATTTAAAAAAAAAAAGTATATCGTAGTTTTGTCAATGTACACAATCAAACCTCGCAGAAGCACGATTACAGAAGATGGCAAGATGTGGTCATGTTTGATTTTGTGCCTTTCTAAATGTAGTGAAACTACGTTCATTTTACTTCGTACAATATTTTCGGATGCATTTAGAACTCTACGTTGTTCATTTGCTCACAGAAGGGGCAACTGAACTCTCTGCAGCTTATGGTAGAATTACTTGCAGCATTTAAAATCCGTTACCGTGAAATAACTCCCAAATCAAATAAGTCTCAATGAAATAAGTCCCAACAAAAATGAAATAACTCCCAAATCAAAAAGTGAAATAAATCAAAAGGAAAAAAATAAAATAAGTCCCAATATTTGGGAATTATTTCACAATTAAATAATAAATCCCCAAGAAAAGCGAAACCACTTCCAATGAAATAAGTCCCAACAAAAATTAAATAATTTCCAATTCAGAAATAAGAAGTTCGTAGAGCATTTCAGTTCAAAACATTTGAATTAATTTGCATAGCATTTTGTTTACTTTTACTTGTCAAAATTAAAAATATTTGGAAAATCTATTAAAATTTAATAGAAATAAGTCATTATATGGAGGAGGGAAGAATTGAAACATTGATATGTTTTTTTTTTATACATTGCACATGAGTAATTAAAATAGTTTAACTAATATCATTTAAAATCGTAAATATTTCATTCAAATATTTAAAAATGTTGGCACATTTAAACGCAAAATTCAACCACTTGAACAATATTGAATGAAAGTTTCTACGCGAATACAATTAGACTTGAATTCTCGGACTATTATCAAAAAGAATAAAAAATGTGATTTTATAAGAGTTTCCCACATTTTACTCTTTGCCTGTAAAGTTCTAAAAATGGCTTATATATCCTTAATCGAGCGAGGCTAAACTCCTTATTACAGACATTTGAAAATATTTAAACAATTTTCTATTATTTTAAATATCTGTTTTAAATTTCATTTGCAAAAATTATGGTTTTAACCTTAAAAAAAGAAAATGTTATCAGCAGGGAAAAACAAGTTGATTAAAGATTTTATTTTAGTTTAACAATGAAGGAATTAACAGTTAAACTGCTAAACTCAAAATAACCAAAAATTAGGTCTTTACCATAGTTATGAATGTCAAATTGATATGAAAATATCTGTGATTAAAATAATAGTCTGGTTACTTTTAGAAAAGTTACTCGCCCCAAGTAGAAAATGAGTAGGTACGATTTTAAAAGGTTTGTTGCTGTAAAAGAGAATGTAATTACCGAAATTTTGTTTAAAAAAACATAAAACATTTAAAAAAATTTTTTAAAAATTATGCACAAACGTTTGGGTTAGACTATATTTTATTTATTTATTAATCCATATTGTAATACAAAGTCATTAAAGCCAAAAAACGTATTACATAGCAATACAATCCTGAGTATAATACTTAACCTTATCTATACAAATAACGTATGTAAATATAAATCATGCATAAATAACTGCACCCATCAATTTAACTTATTGGCTCCCCAGCCGTAACAAATTATAAAAAGTACTATTAAAAAGAGATTCAGTTAAGTAATTATAATCCGGTAATTTTCACAACTCATATCAAGCAATAAGAATCATAGAAGCAAGTCCCAAGATAATTTAACAGCTACTGTACAGAAAACATAAAAATCTATCGCAATAAACTTGAGAAGTGCTTCATAAGCTTAAGGCGAAACACATTATTGGATTGCGAAAAGATACGCAATTCATGCGGTAAACGATTCCAGCAGCGAGCCACCCTTACAATAAAAGACCTCTCAAACACAGAGCACCTGGTTCTAGGTATTATAATTTGCTTATTCCTAGTAGACCGCGAAAAAGTAAATTCTTTACATAACAGGACAGGTATGCCACTTTTAATAATGCGATGAAATAGGAGAATATTACGGTACTTAACGAATTTATCAAAGTGGCATCCTAAGAATTTCTTCACAAATTCAGAAATATGTTCACGTCTACGGATATTAAACATATACCGAACCACAGCATTAACAACTCGCTCCAATATCTTTAAGTTCGAGGCAATGGTCCCTGATACCAGCTCAAGTCCATATAAGATCTGCGGCATAAGAAGTGCATTTTATATAATATTTTAATGAAAAGTCTAAAAACTCACTAAAATGGCATGTTCTGAGGAAGTTAATTCTAGAGTAATACATAGTTTTTCTATTAAAAAACTTTAAGAGTGTGCCAGTGTTACCATTTTCAAAATATGCTAGTTTACAAGAGCAGCTTTAAGAACAACTTATTTTTCATTATAACTCGTTCCATTGTCAGTTACCGATGATTTTTGTTTAAATTGTTCTAAAAGCAACCGGGCAAATTGCTTCAAAGTAGAAGAGGTATTTTAAACGGAACTAGTACCACTTCTGCCCGGTCTTAATATATAAATTCTGTGCTGTGTAGCATCGACTTAAAGCAGATTCTTCAACCTTGTCTTGAAATAAATGAAAATATCAATTTACATGAATTTGTATTTTTCAAAGAATTAAAACAGAAAAAAGTCAATATGGCACTCGATTTAAAAATTGCTTAAAAAAATATCGAAAAAATCGATTTTAAAAGAATTTTATGATTCTTTTTATTTTATTTTATTTATTTAAAGTTGAGAAAACTAACAAGTTTTGCGAAAAAATAAAGGGAAAATTTATATAAAAAATTTAACCGATTATTTGTGTCAAATAATTTTTTGCGTTTTTAATTATTTGTTTCGACATTAACCGAAATAGAGTCGATTAATCGAGGAATCGATTAAACGAATTGGAAACACGAGAAAATACTCAATTGATTCGAACCAAATAAATAATTTAATAATTGACATTCTGCCAATGGCATACTCAATTAAAAAAAACTCAAGGTAACTTGATTAGTTTAAATTGTATAAGAGCTGCAGAGTATAATTTCATACATGGGTTATAAATATGAAACTGACCTTATATTCTACAAGTGTTCTAAATATGATCTCGGTGTTTAAATGAAGAAAACATCTGTGATTGCAAATCTATTTAACAAAGAAGTGAAATACTAATATATTTTATGGACACCAGTTTTGGCACACTAATACAGTCCGAGACATTCGTTTGCACGCACAAACAAATATATTTACTATAGTAACAAATTTATAACAAATACTTTGTTTTTACAAAAAAAAAATATGTATGTCATGTTCTTATTAAAAATACAAGACTTAGAGTTTTCTAATTTTTTTTTTTAATAATGGTAATTTATGGAGCAGAATATTAGATTTTATTTAAAGAAAAGTTCAACGATTTTGGTAAGATAGTAAAGATGCTGTAGTGAATTAGAATTAATTAATTGAAATGAATTAGAATTATATTATACCTTAAATGAAAGATTAATATCTTGTCCAGAAATTATTGGCCACTTAACATACCCTATTATTTGTAATTTGTAATATAAATATGATTTTTAATAACAAAAACATGAAAAAATACAACATTTAAGTTGGGATAATGAATGTGGGAAAGATATTTGAAATACATTTCCGATGGTGTCTAAAACGTTCCGACCCATACTCAACTTTCAGATAAAACCGCAAAACAAAATTCAAATTTTGAACCCACCTACCCCCCGCAATAGATGTGAGCGTCGTCCAAAATTTTACCTCAGATTTGAACTCAGCAGGGTCAAATTTTCAAGGTAAAAAATTTTCCAAAATTTTGCTTTTATGTGGCCTAACTTAACTTTATTTTAGTCAATAACTTTAAATCCTTAATGTAGTTACAAATTTAAGTTGTTTAAAAATTTCTATTTTCAGAAATTTAGTTTACGACAATATCTTTTACGTCATATCAAACGATGCCATCGCAATGTTAAATCTTTTAAATGTCGACATTGTGCTGTTCTTTTTCCAAATAGTCAATCCTTGCAACGACACATAAAAGCCCACGAGATACCTTTTAATATTAAACATATTTGTGAATATTGTTTAAAGAGTTTTAAAAATATTTGTCATTTGTATCAACATTTAATGCTTCATATTGGAGGCAGTGGATTGTGCCAAAATACAATTGTTGACAATAACTCATATTCAACAGATACTTCTGTGCAAAACTCAAATCAAAAACTTGATAATAAACCAAATAAAAAACTTAATAAAAAACTCGTACAAAAACTTGATATAAAACTTGATGAAAAACATATTTGTGAAGTTTGTTCCAGTCCCTTTGCTACAGAAGCAAATTTGAAACGTCACTTAAAATTCTATGAGAGAAATCCACCGTACACTTGTATAAATGTCCTCTTGAGTAAAAAAACTAAACATATTTGTAGCATTTGTTCTAGGTATTTTAAAAACGACCATGGATTAAGGACACATTTAAGCGTTCATTCGGTAAAACAATCATTTTCCTGTAAATTGTGTAATGTTACATATAAACGGAAGTACAACTTGATGATACATAACTTGAAAACCCACGTGGTTAACAAAGACAAGAAATTTGTTTGTAAATTCTGTTCAAAATCATTTTTATTCCCGCATGAATTAAAGTATCATCTTAAAAAACATGTGAAAGATCAATCTATTTTAGAGAGCTACCTTAAGAAAAAAGAACTTGAAGATATTTTAGTTTCTAATGTTAAGAGTTCTATCAGCAGTTGTGATAAAAATGAAAAAAACAAATAAAGTTGAAAGTTTAAATGACACAGAACTTTTAAACAATACTCTGGAAGAAAAACCTTTTAAAGTTCTACAAGATAAGGAAGAATCGAAAACTAATATTCAACATAATGATCAAAGTTGTTTGAATGTGAAAGGCCAAGAGAATAATGACTCCCTAGATTCTAATCAGTTTGAAGAAGAATCTGATTTTAAAGATACAAAAAATTCCAAAGAAACATCCACTGTTGAAAATTACTCATGCAATTTGTGCAATAAATCATTTAAATGTCGTTCGTATTTGAAAAGACATCAAAAGACACATACAAAAAAAGACTTGCCAACTTCTGATGATGAAAAGTATGAGTGTAGAGTTTGCAATAAATCGTTTCTTTACCAACGCAGTTTAACTCGTCACTTAAGGAAGGAACATGTTGAAGAACGTGACTATCCATGCTATATGTGCAATAAATCATTTAAACTTTATAATAAATTAAAAATACATAGAAAAATTCACTTAAACAACGATTCAAAAACATCTCATCAAGAAGAAGATTTAAACATAATAAAAGTAACTGAACAAAATGAAACAAATCCCATTAAGGATAAGAACGATATATTTAAGGAATTAAATATACAAACTCAAATTCACTTAAATAACGATTCAAAGACTTCTGATCAAGAAGATTTAAATATAATAAAAGTAACTGAAAAAAATAAAACAAATTCCACTAAGGATAAGGAATTCAAAATACAAACTCAAATTCACTTAAATAACGATTCAAAGACTTCTGATCAAGAAGAAGATTTAAATATAATAAAAGTAACTGAAAAAAATAAAACAAATTCCACTAAGGATAAGGAATTCAAAATACAAACTAAAATTCACTTAAATAACGATTCAAAAACTTCTGATCAAGAAGAAGATTTAAATATAATAAAAGTAACTGAAAAAAATAAAACAAGTCCCATTAAGGGTAAGAAAGACTTATTTAAGGAATTCAAAATACAAACTCAAATTCACTTAAATAACGATTCAAAAACTTCTGATCAAGAAGAAGTTTTAAACATAATAAAAGTAACAGAAAAAAATAAAACAAGTCCCATTAAGGATAAGAAAGATTTATTTAAGGAATTAAAAATACAAACTCAAATTCACTTAAATAACGATTCAAAAACTTCTGATCAAGAAGAAGATTTAAACATAATAAAAGTAACAGAAAATAATGAAATAAAACCCATTAAGGATAATAAAGATATATTTAAGGAATTACAAATACATGGAAAAGTTCACTTATATAACAATTCAAAAACATCTGATCAAGAAGATTTAAACATAATAAAATTAACAGAAAAAACTAATAAAACAAGTCCCATTAAAGATAAAAAAGATTTAGTTAAGGAATTAAAAATACAAACTCAAATTCACTTAAATAACGATTCAAAGACTTCTGATCAAGAAGAAGATTTAAATATAATAAAAGTAACAGAAAAAAATAAAACAAGTCCCAATAAAGATAAAAAAGATTTAGTTAAGGAAGTAAAAATACATAGAAAAATTCACCTAAACAAAGATTCAAAAACTTCTTCTGACCAAGAAGAAGATTTAAAAATAAAAAATGTAAGGGGAAAAAATAAAACAAGTCCCATTAAAGATAAGAAAAATATTGAACAAGTAAATGATATGGATATTCAGATAGTAGAAGAACATAGTTCTGATGAATCTTCTATAAAATTTTCAACAGATTTTTATCAAAAAAATTATCAAAGTTTTTTAAATAAAGATCAATACCAAGAAGAAAATAAGAGTATGAATAAAGCAAAACGTTTACACACAAATCCAGACAAAGTATACGCCATCGCTTTGACTGCATTTCCAAAAGATTTGGAACATACAAAAAAGAATAACCATCCTAAAGATCGTAGAAATCATGGTAAAAATAAGAACTTTGAAATTGAAGTTCTAAATGACTCTGAAGATAATTCTCAAAGTTTCTTAAACAAATGCAATGAAGAAGAAAACATCAATTGCATTAAAACTAAAACAAAGGAGACTTATTATATTCCAACTTATATGAACGAAAATCAAGTTAAGGAAAATTTAAATTTAAAATCTGCTAACACTGGCTGCTTAGACTCTAATCATGGTGATAAAGAAGTAACCAAAACTAATGTTAAAGAAAGTAAAACATTTTCTACAGAATTTCTTAAAGATTTGGAATTTCAAGAAGATACTTTTGGAAATCAAACTAATAAAGTATCGAAAATAAAAGAAGAACTTTGCAATGATGAGGAATTCGGTTTTAATAGTATGTTAGAAATATCCAACACCGAATTTATATATGATGAAGCCCTTGTTAATTCAGCTAAGCGTAAAAGAAAGAATAGCCTTTATATTGATTTGATCCAGGATGTTGACAGTTGGAATGCATCTGATACTCAAACTGAACTAAAGGTTTTTAATGAAAATAACCATATAACGAAGCTTAAATTGAGATACAAACTATTGAAAGGAAAATGCACGATTTGTAATAAGGTAATTATGTGAAAAAATATATTTAAGCTAGTTATATCTAGGGCTACCAAAAATAAGGGTGTGCTTGTTATACACTCCACGCTCTGTGCACCTCAAGTCAATTTAAATAAAATTTACGTGTTACTCCAATTTGAAAACGGATTCTATCTCTAGATGGTCCAAAAACCATGTTCTAACGAAAGTGAATAAAATCTAGGTGTCGCTTTTTTTTTGCGGCCAATTAAAATTTTTACAAATGGGCCTGTCTAGTTTACGGGCAACTCACCGATTTTGATAAAAAAAAAAATTAGGATTTTTTTTTGTCAGACACGCCCCTTTTGGCGGAGGCAAGGCTTAAGTTTAAATTTTCTTAAAAATTACTTATCTGTTCGGGACAAATAATTTCACTTTAAATTTAAAAATTCCCGAAAAACAAAACAAAAGTTCTGTATTTTGTCAATTATATCGTATAATACACAAGACATGAGGCCAACAATAGTAATACATACTACCCTTTTTAAAGACAAAAATCTAGGTGGCGCTTTTTTCGCGATTAATAAAAATTTTCAAAATTTGGCCCGTTTTTAGTTTGGGCGCACTTCTCCGATTTTGATAAAGAAAAAAAATTAGGAACGATTCAAATACGTGAATCGTGAAGGCGGCAAGGCTATAGAGTTACATTTTTTAAGTTTCATTATTCTCTAAAATTGCTTATTTGTCCGGGACAATTTATATCTCATTGAAAAGCTTATAAAATCGTTCGTATACTATATCTACATTCTTATTTTCGAGGGTTGGGAGGTGGTAATTTCACTTTAAAGTTAAAAAATAACTTTTGAAAAAATGAAAACTTCAAAAATTTACTTTTAAGCCGTGCCGCCTCCAAAAGGGGAATGTCTGACAAAAAAATAAAATTCTCGACTCAGATCACGTATCTGAATCGTTCCAATTGTTTTTTTTATCAAAATCGGTGAGATGCCCCATTACAAATTTTGATTGGCCGCAAAAAAAAAACGCCACCCAGAGGGGAAAATAGTATGTAGACCATCTAGAAACAAAATCTTCTTCCAGATTGGAGTAACACGAAAATTTTATTTAAATCGACTCAGGCGCACTATGTGTGATAAATGTTTGCCATTCCGTTTGTAACGTGTCGAAATATAGGTCTAAGACCCAATAATCTTTATGAAATTCAAAGCCGATTTAGCGATGTCCGTCTGTCTCTCGAAATGGCGATCACGGCTCGAAAACGCAATAGTGATTGCTCTTTTTTTACATAGATTATTGAATATCCTTACGTGGAGTTTACTATTGAAAATGAGCAAAATCGGTCCAGCGGTTCAAAGTTATGAGTGAAACTGTGAAGGTACCTCTAAATTTTACATGCAAACTGGTATATATTAATACAATTTCATTGTAGAGTCTGGTTTATAATATATACCGTCATATTTTTCCACCAGACGCTAAGAGGTGAGTAATATTTAAAATTCACCTACAATTTTTTTCACGCAATTTATTTTTTATATCTAAAAAGTTTTTCACATCAACAAAATTTGTTTCACCTCTAAAATTTGTTTTATATTTTATTCTAACTCATTTGCAACATATACACTGTGGACCTTTTTTGAAATTTGCTCCCACCGCTCTAACTGTCCCAAGGGTGTCGCTTTCGTACATTGTACGAAACATTTCGTTTATTCGCAACACGAAAATCTTTCGTAAAATATACGAAGTCTAAAATTTTTGTGTGTGTTTTACGAAACAATTTCGTTGTTTCGCAAAACGAAAATCTTTCAAAAAAATATACGACATTGCGAAACTTTTGTGTGCATTATATATTTATATTTCACGAAAAAGTTTCGTTGTTTAGCGTGACGAAAATCTTTCGTAAAATATACGAATTTTTTTATACATTTAAGAAGAATTTTTTTATATTTTACGATTTTTTTTTATTTTGATGTTGTGTTTGATTTTTTATTAAACATTTGTAAAATAAAGTTATTTATATTTATCAAAATATTCTGGGATTCTCAAATAAAAGGTTATCGCTCATTTATGCTAAATTTAATTTTTTGGCGGTATAATTAATTGAAATTTAATCTTTTAAGCTTTGTACGCGCTGAAAGGGTAAATATTTTTTAACGATTAACAACTCAAATATCTATCAAAAAGTTGCACACAATTTTGATTGTTGTTCTCGCACTATTTTTAAGAATTTTTTACAAATTTTGGCAACTCTAATCGCTCAAATGTATATGTCCCTTAGCTGGTTGTGAAAAAATAGCACATTTTTGATATTAAAAACAAAAACGGATTCATTTTCCGCATACTTCCATTTTTACAAAGAGGGAAAACTCTTGATTAGTGAATTTTTTTCATAAAGCACATGTTGAATGAAACAATTTTCTATTTCTAGAAGTTTTCTTATGTCTTATCGACACCAATAAATCGCATTTATTACGCCTGTCTTCCTTATGTTTTTAATAATTTAAATATTTTTAGTGATCTCATATATTTATATTATATTATATCTTATTATTATTATTTATTTTATATGCTTTAATTTAGTAGAGAAGTTTTATTGTTTAGTAGCTTTAATTAGCCATATAAGGCCCTAAGGGCTCGGTTATGTAAATGAAGATTTAATAAAAAAAAAAAAAAAAAAAAAAAAAAAATATTTTTTTAAAAAAGTGCTTTCAAAAAAAGCGAAAAATTATTTTTTTTTCATGATATGGCAACCCTGGAATTAGAAATTTAAAATTTTTTTACACCACGTTTATATGCAAAACTTCAAATTTTAAAAAGCTTTTACCGCGTTGTTTTATCACCTTCCTATCAAAAGTTATAGGCTCTTAAAAAATAGTGTGTCTTTAAAGACAAGTTGGTAAAAAATGTGTTAATTACACTGCACAACTCGAAAAAAACAAGAGTACCGACCTCTGATCCTTAATATTTCGGACACGATGACTTTAATGGCATTCCCAGATTTTTCGCAAAATTGCGTTACAGTTTTGCATGCTCTTATGAAGTTGTTTTATATATAAAATTTTAAAAATAAGTTATTATATCTTAATACGCAGTGAGAAAAATTCGAACGGCATGATGTTTTCATGCCGTTCGGTGAGGGTAGTACAGTGTTGGCAAAATATCCTATTTCCAAATCATACCTCGAAATGATAACGTAGGATGGTTGGTTAAGGGTGTTGCCAAAGCGTTGACAATTCAAAAATTTAGTACCTTCCTCTGTGATTTTTATACAGATTTGCCAGTACACAAACAATATATTTTTCTAATTGAATTCATTGTAATGTGAATAAAAACAGTAGTGTCCGACCGAACAGTTCGGCCAAAAAACTATATTTTGTCGGTTTTTTGATATCTAGAGGCAATGATGACAAATGTTGGTATTGGAAACATGTTTGTTGAGCCGATTTAATTCGATTTTGTGTATAAAATTTAAGAGAAAAGCCGAAGTTTAGCTATAAAGTTAAAAGTTCGGCCGCCGAACTATTTTCGATTTGGCCGAACTTTCTGAGGCCGAACAGTGAATTCATTGCTTAACTACAGACTTTTCTTCAGATTTGACACTCAAAATAGCATCTAATCAGTCCAATAAACATTTTTCCATCCGCCAAATTTGTCCATAATGCTTTAAAATACCGAATACAAACCAAATGCATTTTCTGACCGAACTGTTCGGTCGGACACTAAAAAACAGACGAAAAAGTTATACATTAAAAAAACATATTAATTCAGAAACACAAAGGGTCAATTCATAACTTAAATTAATTATGCTCAAGAAGTTTAATCAAATTTTGTTTAATAATAATAATATAAAAAATTAGAATAACTTTTTTAATTCATATTTTTTTTTAGGAAATAATGCCTTGCTTGAACAAGGGTATAAAATCCAAAAACAAAAGTGTTCAGGAGAAGTAAAAAACGTGGACAGTAAAAAAAAAAACGGTAAAAAAATGAGTTTTGATAAATTTTGTATGCTATTTTACAAATATAGGCCACATGAACGAACCTGTGTACAAAATTTCATTGAAAAATATTAAAAACTTTATTGCACATTTATTTACCAAATTTGATACCCGAATATTAATGAAACTAAGATAAAATATTTGATTTTTTAAATTTTATATATAACTCATGCAAAACTTTAATGCAAATTTGCGAAAATCTGGCCCATAAGTGAAAAAGTGGGTACTCCATTAAAAGCAGCATGGCCGAAATATCTACGATCAATGGTCAGTACTCTTGTTTTCGATTTTAGGGGTCAATTTTCTAGCGCTTTTCAACTCATTTATTGTAAAGGATGAACAAGAACTTGGAATTAAAATAAAAAATAAAATACTGGAGTACTATAAGCAACAAATTTGATTTTGTTTCATCTTTATAAAATATAATCTTTTGATAAAAATTTACTTTTTTGAAAAATACCTCAAAGTACTTTTTTAGTGTTCTTATTCTATAGAAATATTTTTGAAATTTCAAAATTTTATTGTCAAAAACTATTATTTTTTTGGACGAAAATATCAACCTTCTAAAAAAATCATAAAAGACACAACAATTTAAAGAATTAATTCAAAATATTTTTCTGAACTGACTGAAATGTAATTGAAAATTAATATTTTGTGAACAATTAAAAAATTCAGATTTTTTAGCTAATAGAATTTTTACAAGTTTGATATAATTTTTATTAAAAATAAAAATTATGTTTTTTTCGACCTTTAATTGTGCAATGAAAATTAAAATTATTCAAGTTCGAGGCCATACTCTATATTTCTTTATTAGGACATCATTACTGTTTAAAAATAAAATTCTTTAACTGAAATATACAATTTGAGGGATTTGAAAGAAAGTCGAATTTTTCAACCCAATTTTTATTAATTTGTATTGAGCGGGAAATCCGAAAACAATTCCCGCTGTCCCGGGAAATAAAAAAGTTCGAGAAAACAAAAACCCTAGTGAAGATACAACCGTTTTAACAATTAAGCACGAGATTTTAAACTCACCTTATACGCCGCTACGCTAAACCTGAAATGAGAATAGAAAGAAAATAAACTTTAAATAAATTAATGATGTTTAGGTGATGATTATTAATTCTTATTTTATTTTAATGTTTAAAAACTCAAAAAATCGGATTAAGTAAAACAACTGCAATTGCAGTTAAAAATTACAACTTTTCTGACTACTTATTTTTCGGTGACGATTTTTACGCCAGTATTCATAAAAAATCTTAATTCCGATTTCGAATACGTTTTAGTTAAAACACATTTTAAGTCTTAAAACTGTACACAGAAATAAATTACAAATTTCTGTTTGTAATATTAAACAAGTGTCATAGAACATTATTGGGTTAAATTTTACTTTGTCGGGCGGAGCTCAACAAATTATGAAAAAAATACTATTCGATCAGAAATTAAAAAAAAAAAATAAAAAATTATTAGGCGTTTTTGGGGCCGGGCCCCTGGGACCCGCTAGGAGCAAAAAACAGGGACATATACAAACATATAAGTGTGGGTACTCAAATGAAAGAAAATCTCCTCACGGTTTCAAAAATGAATTTTTTTTCAAGATCTGACAAACGTGGCCCAAACCAGAGCCATTTTAGTAAAATTTAGACCCTTTAGGCATGGCCCAAAAATAGTAAACATTTTCCAGATATAAAAACGGTGCTTAAATGAAGGAAAATGCCAAAAATACAGTAAAAAAATACAAAATTATGAGGCTTTTTTGGGGCCGGGGCCCCTGGGAACCGCTAGGAGCAAAAACCAGGGCATGTATTTTGAAGTTTCTTTTGTGTCGCACGCAGAAAAAACTTTATTTCGCGAAGCCACCTGCCGCGTTCTACGGAGGAAAAAAACCCCTAAGCCCGGCCGTAGGCCGGTCACGCAGAAAAACTTTGCTCAGCAGAGCCACTACAAAAACTACAAAAGGCCGGTTAAAATTTGCCATTTTGGCCATTATATATTTTTTATTTTTTTTTTTTCTGGTTTAATTGCACTTTTTATTGTTTTTTTTTTTTGGGGCCCAAAATTTCACTTTTTTACCCCCTGATATTATAAAAAAGTAGTCCTAGCGAAAATACTACTTGCGAGATCTTCATAAAAAGTGGATATTTGGAATCGTGAGAAATTTTCCTTTCATTTAAGTACCAATAATTGCCATTTTGGGCGTCTTTCGGTTTTTGGGCCCTAGCGCCCTAACGGGGCCCCGGCCCCAAAAACGCCTAATAATTTTTTATTTTTTTTTTTTATTTCTGATTTAACGCTATTTTTTTTTTTTTGAGCTCCGCACGACAAAGTAAAATTTTGCCCATTATTGTAAATAAAAAAAAAAGTTTTTTTTTAAATTGGCACCAACACCCTTTTGTTGATTTTTTTGTAATTTCGAATTTTTAGTTTTTTAGACAGGTCCTTACATGTTTCATTTCGAATAACCGAAAATCATCAGAGCACCAATGTAGAAGGGGTAGAAGATTTACCCAAATTTTGAAGGAAAAAGATCAACGCTTAACCGGTATTGTTTTATTTATCGAATGAGTAGTAAAAAACAAAATTGGAAGAATTGAACTAATTCAACTCAAAAATAAAACATTTTTAACTAATAAACATTGTTCGTTTTTTTTTTTTTTAATTAATAAATAAACATTGCACTGTTTTTTTGTTTAACAAAAAACATAATCTTGCTGACATCAAAAACTATATCTATTCGGAAACACCATCTAATTTTCTACACCATTTAAAAATTCAAAATCGGTTAAAAAATACTCTTTTACCGTGATCTAGAAAATTTGACTCATTAAAATGAGGTATCAATGACTCTTGTAGCCGTTAGCCCGTAGCAGAGAACAGAATGAGACCATTCGTTTTTGTTGTCCATTCATACATTCATTGCTTTTGCATTGCTTTTATTCAACAACAACAGCCTATGCTGTTGCTGTTGCTGTTTATTCCATTTCTTGTTTTTGTTGAATGCCTTTTTAACATTCAATTTTAAAATGCCGTTACATGTCAAGCAATGAAATGAAATGATGACACATGAATAACATGAAATCAATCACAACATTCGCGTAGTATTCGTTGACCTGTAGCAATAATAATCATTTTTTTTTTAGTTTTATTAAACATGAAATATGTATAAATTTTTGTTTAATTTTATTAAACATGAAATATGTACATATAACATTTCTTAATTTTCTTAATACAGTAATATGTTTCACAAAAAAATTTGTTAACGTTTTATTCATTTAACATTGAGACCATTCATACCAATCGTTGTGTATTCGTTGTTTTTCGTGAGTGTTAAGTGAGGTTAACACTAGACAAGCAATGCAATGCATGGTTTTCGTTACACTCACTTTTCTCACTTTTCTCAATTCTGTCGATTGTTGCTTTATTGAAATGATGTGAGTTGACAACAATGTACTCATTTTTTGTGATTGCATTCAAAAGCATGAAATAAGGCACTCAAACCGTTCTCTGGCCCGTAGGTCGTTAAAAAGGTAGGGAGGATTATATAGCGATGAGGAAATTTTTTAATTAATAAATAAACATTGCACCGTTTTTTTTTAGTTTAACAAAAAACAAATTACAGTAGTAACTCGATTCTTGCACATACTTGATACTTGCACACCTCGATTCTTGCAACATAGGAATATTTTTCATTACGCACTCAGTACTTGCGACATCCGAAAATTTTAAACTCGATACTTGCAACATTTTCGTATTACTCTTGCGTGCTGCTTTGTTTACGTTTTCTTAGACTGAATACATTTCGGGAAATCCCGTCGTTTTATGCTGCTGATGAAATGTTGTAATTTGAATCAGTTTTAAGCTGACTATTGAGAGGTGCGAATAAATTTACCAGAATGTTATAAGGCTTACGAAGCTGAACTACAAAAAAAGCTTATTAAGTCACATTGTTCGTCGTGGAAAAACAATATACGAGTCATTGCGAAACATTTTTTTTTTACCTTAAAAGACGGAATATGTTTTGGCTAAAGTGCACTTTATGGGGCGTAACGAAATTAAAAAACAAAAGTACATGGACCCCTCCGGAATAAAAAAAAAAAAATTTTTTGTTCTGGAGTTAAGGGGGCCGGGCCCCCCTTTGGCCCCCAGGCCCTAAAAACTGATACACCACCGAATATACAAGTATGGGTATTCAAATCAAAGGAAATTTTCTCCCGATTCCAAAAATAGTATTATTTTTTGGATAAGTGAACCAGGGCGGCAACCAGAGCCATTTTAAACCCCCAAAAGGGGTTTTGCGCTCACCGCACAAAATGAAGAGCAGTGTACCTATGATGACCTTACTGATGGTGAAGAAACCGGTGACGTGGTACTCAATACGAAGCAAGTTACATCGGTGGAGACTATATCAGCGTTCAATATTTGCTTAGAATGGGCGGAGCAAAACAATGCTTCATTAGACGATATTATGATGCTCCAGAGACTAAGAAGCAGTGTAGTACTGAACAAGCGACTTTGTACAAAACAAACAAAAATTTTAAATTTCTTCAATTCCACATAAAATATGTATCTACTGTTATACGAATGCGTTGAACTTAAGTGTTTTGAATTGAAATATTAAACTTATATTCTAAACAGATCTATGTGCCTTTTATTTTGTATGGGAAATTAATACTCGGTACTTGCGACAACCTCGAAACTTGCACCGAGCCCGGTTTTCATTACGTGCAAGAATCGAGTTTCTACTGTATCTTGAACTTGAATAATCTTGCTCACATCAATATTTATGATAAAAGATCGAAAAATAGACTTTTGGTTTTAATTTTTTAAAAACATTGGAAAAACTAGTGTTGTAATTTACAAATTCCATTGTTGGTGTCAACTGGTTTTTTTTTCTGTGTATTCATAAACGTTTTTTAGCTTAAAATACCTATTTTAAAGCTTGTGTAAAATTTAATATTCGTTTATGAATACTAAAATTTATTTGAAATTTAATTTATTTCAAAAAACCAACCGAGACCTTCGGGCCATTAATAGTTGTTAGACCAACATTAGGTCTGTCTGCGTACACATATTTTGCATCTTTTTGTGCAAAATCTTGCAAAATGTTGTCTGCGTACTCCAAATCTCTTGCAGCGAGAGAGCCAAAAAGAGATTTTTTTGACAGTTGGAAGTTAGAGAACTTGCAAAATGTTGCTGGAGAAATTTCTTCTTGCAAGATTTTGCAACTAGTTTGAACAGCTGTTTTTATTTACTGTTTGAATGAAATAATTTTTGTGAAATGAAAATGAAAATATGGTAGCAATCTCTTCTTTGGAAGATTCTCTAGCAGATTAATGCATCAATCATATTTGTGGGTGGGGTTTAAGGGGTTAATTTTTAATATCAAAATAGGCCTTTTTTGCCGTATTTTGTGAAAGTAACTATGTGTGGGATGGACATATCTAAGGAAGTAGGAGGAGCTTATCCACGATTATGGTATCAATATCTTCTTTGGAAGATTCTCTAGCAGATTAATGCATCAATCATAATTGTGGGTGGGATTTAAGGGGTTAATTTTTAATTTCAAAATAGGCCTATTTTGCGAAAGTAACAATGTGTGGAATGGACATATCTAAGGAAGTAGGAGGAGCTTATCCAAGATTTTGGTGACAATCTCTTCTTTGGAAGATTCTCTACCAGATTAATACCACATATGCTAAAATTCTTTTGCTTTGTTATTTCAATTGTTTACACACCGATCAGCTGTTTTCTTGCAAGATTTTACTGGATACTGTCTGCGTACTTTTTGAGATATTTTCAGCCGACAGAGTAAAATTGGTCTTACTCTCCCAAAAAAATTTACTGAGTATTTGCTACTGGAAAAGTACCCAGACATACCTATTAACAATCAACTTCATTATGTCACTTAAAACCAGAGTTCGAAAATGTATGTACCACTAACATAACGTTGCTATCAAAAAAAAACAATACAACGATCTATATTGTTTCGTTAGTATTTATAAACACAACACAAGTGCTCAAATCGTTGTTTGTAATACATATAATATAACAAACGGAACAAAACGAAATTGTTTCTTTCGTCAAACATTATTATTTCGTAGTGGTTATTTTTTAGTTCAACTTAAACATTAAAACGCGTTTTTAACGTTGTGGTTGCCAAAATAAAGAAATGATTTTTCTGCATGTTATCAATGTTTTTTTGCATTAGTTTTATGAAATTTCACTAGAACTCCTCCGTTGAATCTTTTTATTAAACTAATGCAATTATTCATAAAATTCAATCAAATTTTTTTTCACTTGTAATATGACAAACACTAAGAACGGTTTATGAATAGTTTTGTTCCATTCCATAAACACAACAAAATCAAATATTGGCCAAACAGAACAAAATCGTTTAGTTCGGTCTCTCATCGAAAACTAGTTTGTGAAAGTGTTTGTGTTCTGTTTACAAATCAAAATGAAAATAAAGAAATGTTCTGTGTTTACTGTGCACAACAAAATGATTGTGTTGAGTTTCAGCAAAAAGCAAAACAGAACGATAGAAAAACGTTTGATTGTGTTTAAATTCGAACTCTGCTTAAAACCTTAAATATCCTATTTTCTAACAATATAAAATAGTTTGTATAAAGCAAGTTTAACTCACAAAAATTTAAGAAAAAAGTTTAAAAGAAATATTAAAGAATATGGCATAAACTCACATGACAAAATGTATTGCAGTTTAGAGAATTTTTAAAAATTTTCAAAAATTCTCTAAACTGCAATATTCTGTTTAATATTTTTATGAATGCGGGTGTTAATGTTTAAACTTGATGGGGGAAGTATTCGATTACTTCGAGTACTTCCCCCTTTTTTTTCCGAGGAGTTACAAACGTCATGACAAACTAATATATCCCTGCACAGTGGGGATACAAGTTATAAATACCGAAATACATGAGACGCATAAAAAATATATGCCAATAAGACCGGCTAACTTATCTCGAATTACCCATAATTATGAATGTCAGATTTATATGATAATATCTATGTTTAAAGTTAAACTCTGGTTATTTAGAGAAAATTTGCGAGCCCAAAATTAGATAAAACATTTTTTTTTTTATTTTTATTTTCAGATATTTAATTGTCCAAAAGAATATGTCAAACATGGTTTAGAATTCCATCCAAACCCAGAAACCTTAAATTCTTCCCAATTTCCATGTCGTTTATGTGCCAGCTCATTTCCTACTTGCACTGACTTAGATAAGCACATAATCAAACATACAGCCATTGATGTAAAGAATTATCAAGAGCAACGATTGGAAAAGACATCAACTTCAGTTGGTACCAGGCAGCAAAAAAAATCAACCTTTAGAAATATGAAACATGTTTGTAAATTTTGTTGCAAGTCTTTTTCTTTGGAATATACATTAAACATTCATTTAAGGGTGCATACGGGAGATCTCTTAAGAGTCGGATATGTTTGTGAAGTTTGTGATAAATATTTTAAATTCAATCATGATTTAAAAGTTCATCAAAGGATTCACTCAAACAAAGTTTTAAAAACTCCAACAGATGCTACACCATCAACATCTACACAATTTTTAATACCCACTATCAAAGTTAACGATATTGAAACTTGTGATAGTCATCAGTCTTTATCAAAAATATATGAACAAACAAATGAGAAGTCATTTTTATCAAACGAAATAATTATAAAACAAGAAGATGAAGAATTCATAAGTTTTAAAAATAGTGATATTAAAGAAGAACAAATCATTGTTGGAGATTGATACTTTAGTATGATACAAATCTGCGAAGACAACAAACAAATGAGAAGTCATTTTTATCAAACGAAATAATTATAAAACAAGAAGATGAAGAATTCATAAGTTTTAAAAATAGTGATATTAAAGAAGAACAAATCATTGTTGGAGATTGATACTTTAGTATGATACAAATCTGCGAAGAGGCTTATCAAAAGGCAATTGTTGTTGCAATTCAATTATTGATTATATCGAACAAAAAGTAAAATTGAAATTTGTTGTTTTAAAAAATTTGTTTATTTCATCAATTGGGGTGATAACAAAAAAGTATAAAGTAACATATACAATGAATTTTTTAAAACACCAGCAATAACTTAAATCGAATGGTCAATTTCGAACTGTTTTTCGGGGCATGATATTACAAATGTGTTATTAATAGGGCAAGGAATTTCATGCAACTAAAAAAGAAAAATATGCACTTATAAAATGCAGGTAAAAACGAAAAATATGACTTAAAAACATGAAATATGCACTTAAAAGATAAATTATTGAAAAAAATCAAAGAATAAAAACTTAAAAAATATAGGAAAAAAAAAATCATACGATTCTGTTTTTTAATAGAAACAGAAGCGTATGTTTTTTTCGGTTTAGCAAAGATTTTAAAATGTGAAATTGATTTCCCTTTAAACAAAATATAAATTTAATTTTTTTTTTAACAAATTCAAAAAAATACTTCAAATGCACTAAAGTTGACAAAATATGCAATAAAAATCTGAAAATATGCATTAACATGCACTTTAGCCAAAATTTGCAACTACAAATCAATGCCATTTTCTTCTAAATTTGATAATTCTGATAAATATTTACAGCCGTATTCATAAGGAGGGACTAACATCAATTGCACAAGTTTTCCTTATGACTCATTCCATATAAATACATCAAAATATGTAAAATTTTCTACCTCTACCCTATTCAATTTGAATCAAACTTGTAGGGAAGGTAAGTTTCATATCTCATCGTACAAGTTTTGGGTTGCTAGCTCTAACGTTTGTAGAAATATCGTGTTTTAAAATATGAAAACAAAAATTGAATATTTAAAAAAAGTAGTTGTACTAAATCTTTTAACGGTTAAAGATGCCTGATTCATTGATACCTCATTTTTAAGCCACTGATGTCGTGCTTTAAATGAATTAAGGAACCGAATAATTTTTTGAAAGTAAAATAATTTTTTTTCAACATACGCGGTTTACAAAGCTATATTTCAAAAAAAAAAAATGGTTTTTTAAAATTTTCAAAAAAATATATCGCACTTGATCAACAAGAGGGTATTAACTCAAAATTTGAAAATTTTCAGTAGAGTCAAAAAACTGTTTATGGCCACATTTTAACAGAATTTAAAAAGTCAAACCTATCATAATAAGCAAATTCCATTAGAAAATATATATACATTGTTTTTGTTTTAAATTTTACCACTCATTGCAAAAAAAAAACAATTTTTTGAGTTAATACTATTTTTTTGAAATTTTATCGATTTAAATTTATAGAATAAAACAAATTTTATCAACAAAACAGTGTCAACTCAAAATACAACCAAATATAAATAAAACAGTTTGATTATTTTTAACATAAATAAAGGCTTTTTTATGAAAATATACGATTCATTTCTATTTGAACTTTTGTGTTAACTCGAGGTATCATCTTTTTGTTGAAATAAAGGTAATTACTACATTATCATGAAAATGGTCTCAAAAGTGGTTTTCGAGATGAAAGAGTAATCGGAATACGTTGAAATTTTTACAATAGATAGTTATTGATGTTGTTAGTTGATTTCTTAAAAAAAGTGATATTTTAAAAATTTTGAGTTAATACCCTCTTGTTGATCAAGTGCGATATGTTAATTATAATTTATTCCACTATACCGTTGCCAAATTAATATGTGATGCTTTTATGGACTTCAAAGTTATGAATTAAAATCTAAAAAAAGATATTAAATATAATATAAAAAAAGATTAACATAAAAAAACAATTTATACAAGTTTGATATAATTTTTATGAAAAATAAAAATTATGTTTTTATTGAAAAAAAAAAAAATTAAGTTTTAAAAAAATTGCCCATATATTTTTAACGGTTTAAGCTAAAAGAATCATTGATACCTCAACGATACCCCTAATGATATTTAAATGGTGGTTTTACTTGTTGACCTAACAAAGCCCACTTCTTGACGGTAAAAGACATTTTTTTCAAAATCCGTGCTGTATTTCAAAAAATTGGTTTCCTAAATTTAAAAAAAAAAAATATATATTAATTATAAATTATTCTTCTATACCGTCACCAAATACCTGTGTGGGTACTTCGGCATGTTTCTGAGTTATCGGCTTTTTAGTTAAATTTTTTCACATTTTTATTGATAACTCAGCATATTTTCATTATAAATTATTCTTCTATACTTTTGCCAAATACCTATGTGGTACTCCGGCATATTTCTGAGTTATCGGCTTTTTAGTTACATTTTTTCACATTTTTATTCATAACTCAGGATACTGTAAGAGCTCCACATAGGGATTTGGACACGGCATAGGTAAGTAATTTATTTAATTAACATATATATTTTTCGAAATTAAAAAAAAAAACAGTTTTTTTGAAACACAGCTTTTTGAAATACAGTTTTTAAAAATAATGCATTTTGTCATGGAGATCAATGACTCTCGTAGCTTAAGCCGTTAAAAAGATATAACATATTATGTACAACCACTTTTTCAAAATTTTATATTTTGAAACTCGATATTTCAAGATCCGCTGCGATTACCTGTCATATATATAGTGATATTGTCGGCTGAGTATTACTTTGCCGCATGTATAAGTCAAAACCTATGCATATACGGCAAAACAATACCAAAGCCGACTATATGATGATATGATGTACATCTTCTATACCATGTTTGGTTGAAATCAGAGGGGCTGAATGAAATCGAGTGGTTGATCGTCTTATGATTTCAGTCTTATGGGAATTTGCGTGTGGAAAAAAGTTATGCACTGGATGTTAGTAACTTGTTTTAATTTATGAATACAACTGTTAGTCTACATCAGTTTTAGATCAACGAGAAAAACATGCATTTTAATGAAAATCCTTGCCCTAGTTATTAATTAATAGATTAATGAATAAAGTTAATAGATTAATGAATAATAGATTAGTAAATATAAATTAGATAAAAAGTGCAATTGGGTTTCGTTTAAAGATCATGAAAATATTTCTAAATAAATTTTTTTTTTTTTTTATAATAGATTTTATTATGAGATGTGTGATGTAAAACACATCAAAAATAATATATTTAACCCTTAAATTTATTGTAAGTCGTTGTAAAATATTGTTTATAAATAATTGTACATCCCTTAAAAATTTACTACAAAAATACAAATACATTAGGTATATAATTTTTTAATAAAAAAAACATTAAATTAATAAAAAAAAACATTAAAAATAAATTGTTTTGCTAATCAGATTAAGTACAGATTAAGACCGAAGACTTCGGACAAGATATTTGGAAAACATATTTGTTGAGCCGTTTTAATTCGATTTTGAGTGAAAAGTTCAAGGAAAAAGCCGAAGTTTACCTGTAAAGTTAAATACCAACATAATAGGACAAATTGTAACCTTTTAAAAATGAATAAAGAGCTGACCATCAATTATGTATACTATATTTCGGACATGCTAATTTCAATGGCGTACTTAATTTTTAAAAAAAAAATTGTGAAAAATGTTTGAAGTTTGGCGGATACAATCAACCTACTTTTGTTTTGAGGAAATTTAAAATCAAGACCTGTGTGCATATTTATTTATTCATATTTAATGCACTAAACATTATATATTTAAACCACAGCTTCACGATTCATGTAGTTTTTTAGATTTACTAATTTCTAGCAGTGAAATACACAGTGTCCGACCAAACAGTTCGGACAAAAAAAAATATTTTTTGGTATCTAGAGTAGGGTGACCATTTTTTTTTTTTTTTTTGACATGAAATCAGTACAAATTTAAAAAAGACACAGCGAGAAAATTATGAAAAATACCAAAATTTATAAAAAAAAAAATTCCCAAATCAGCAAATTTTAATGAGTTAAATAATAATAATATGTTACAACTAGTTTTAAAAAAGTTTCTTTTCAAAGAATACTCATATTCAAAAAGTTTTTATAAAGAAATTTTAGTCAATTGAAAGTAACAAAAGAATCTGCTAAAATCAGCAAAAACTTTTTCTAAATACTAGTAGACAAAAGAAATCATTAAAAAACGCAAAATTTTTAACGTTTTTTTTATTGCGAATAAAATAGTCTGTCCTTACCAAATCAGCAATCTACAAACTGGTCTAAAAGACCTTTTTCTATTAAATAAACTAATTTCATCCAATTTTTACAATTTGTTCGTAGACAAACAAGAATACAAATTTCGCGTTTTAGGACATTAAAAAGCACCACAAATAGTGACAAAAGCATCAAGTTGGCATCAGTTTTACAACCCTCTACTACTTTAAAGTTAAACAAGAATAGAAAATGTTGGGTTGCGTTTTTCATTTCATTCTTATTCATTGAACTTATAGAAAACGTAAACGCAGAACAAAAATCTGTTTTGATTGTGCGTTTACGTTTGTTAAATGTTCAATGCATATGAATGAAGTAACAAACACAACATCGTTTATTTATTCTTCTTTAACTCATTAAACTGAGAAACGTCTGGCTAAATCAGCCTTAACACTTTGCTTTGATAAAAAAGGAAACAGCTGGAGACAAAAAATTTAAAAATAAACAAAAATAAATTTATGGAAAAATCTATACAATAAAATGGTCGAATTAATGCAAAAAATAGTTTATTACGAAAATTTGCTAACAAGTAAAATCAAAAGTAATGGTGAACTATATTTGAATGAACTCAACAATTGGCAATTGTGTCGGACATGTCTAAAAGAAACTACAGAAGACGATCTCGATTTGAGAAATATGTGTGTGATGGAAGTGCAAGAAGGACGTATGCTCAATGGACTGGAAGTGTTAAGAAGTTTGGCAAAATTAGAGGTGTGTATTATACTAAAATAGATACCAAAAATAACCTTTTGTTTTAATAACATGTAGATGAATTAAATTTGGTTTTACCAAATTTTTATCTATATCCTAAACCAGAGCTATAAGCCGACTGGCGTAAAATCGGCTTCGCGCCGCCGATTTATTCCATTTTCAGCCGCCGCAGTTTTAAACAGCTCGCATCGGCTTGGTATGTGAATATGTAGTTGCACCGAAAATTTGTAATTAGAGTGAAATGGACCAATACTATTAAATTTCCATGTTAGACTAGGTTCACACACGGCAATTATACTTGCGCAATTCTTGAGTTTATAGAAGAGGGAGGAAAAGAGAATGGAAGGGGGTACAGACTTGCCCGTACTCCAATTCCGTTTTGTTTTGTCATTCGCAATTTTCAACACTGCAGGTTGATATACGAAAATTGCTGAAACAAACTTTTCCTGCGTGAACACAAAAGCAATTTCAAAGGAGAATTGAAGAAGAGTTGCGCAATTATAATTGCCGTGTGTGAACCAGGACTTAAGCTTTCGAATATAATGGCAATGGAAATTCATGAAACCTTATTAGAAAGGTTGTCGTTATGTTTTTCTATTTAGTTTAAATTAAAAGTGCATATGCATATGATATTGTGTATTTTCCTTCTTTTAGAAACAATTTGAAATGGTGTCATTAATAACTATTTATTTTGTGTAAGAAAAACTATTAGAAATAGTGTGATTAAGTTGCCGTTGTTAATTCCAAAATAATTTAAATATATTAGTTTCATAAAGCTTAATTTTATTTTGTTTACGAGCTGCTCAATTTAAAAAGATCTATTCAAATTTGGTAACGTGTTGAAAAGCTCTATTAAATAGTTTCTACCAGCCTTTTCATTTTAAAAAGCTCTTTGTTTATTTTTGTTGCAAGCCATTTTAATTTAAGCAGCTCGTTTTATTTTGGCTTGCGAGATTTGTTGATAAATGTATATATTTTTGGCTCGCTTGCAAACTTTTTGCATGCCTGCACCGTTTCTGTAACTTTCGCATCGAAAAGAGTTTCGCAAAAAACATGAAAACTACAACATTGGTCAGTTTTTCATAGGGCGAGTCAAACTTTAAAAAAAATAAAAAAAGCTATTGTAATTTCTTTTTTAAATTACGTATTTTACTGAAATACATTTGTTCACAGAAATTTTTTTGAGCACACTATTAAAGTAATTTTTTGGTCAAAACTTTACGGAAAGTTTTTAAAAATTGTATTGATGAACTGGTTGTAAAAAGTGTTAAGCACGTGTTAATTAAGAAAAAAACATCTCAAATTCAAATTAAGAGATTAAAAATGCAAAAAAAGAGATTTTTACTTCAATAAAAATAACGAAAATTTTGAATCTTCAGAATCGGATTGTATTAGCTTCAACACTTTTGTATATGAATAATTTCATATATTTTATGATCTTAATTTAAAAAATAAATTTAAAGCTTGATTCACACGCTATCCATCCATATACATTATTTCCCAGTATTTTGTCATTTTCAAAAGAGAATTTACAATAATTTGACAATTCGTATCACGTAGATATGTTTGCATAGAGTGTGAATTGCCTCTAAGGAGGCAATAAATTTAATGAAATAAACGAAATAAATAAAATAAATGATTTTCTTATATTTTGACTTTTATTTGTATTATTAACAATTAGTCCACCCAATGATCCGGAACATAGCTCGCTCTCCGAAACTATGTTCCGGATCACCTTCGTCGGTACATAATTTGGATCACATACATCATCGTCTGCGGAGAAGTCTTGGTCTTCGAAAACAATTGGATCCATTACGACGAAGATTTTATTTTCAATATTAAGTAAACAAAAAAATTATACTTGTACTTGTCACGTTGAAAATTAACATTAATAATAACACAACAACAAAGTGAACCAGCTGTGTCTAGTGTTTATTTAAAGAACAGGGTGCACCGTATGTAATTTTATGCAATATTCAAAAACTGTTACATTATGTAAATATAGCAACAAATGTGATAAATAAATATTTTCTTTTCACAAAAATAGTTAAAAATAGTTGATCTAATCAAATCTAATCAAAAATAATCAAGAAATCCAATCAATTATTTTTTGGATTAGTTTTGATTAGATTTGATTACAAATGCTAATCGTCACTAATTGTGATTAGATTTTTGATTATTTCTAATCTAATCAATTAGTAATCGTCTAAAATGGCTAACTAATCATAATTAATCAATTTTTCAGCACAATTAAAATTTCTAATCCAATTGCTAATCATTAGGATTTCTAATCATTATTCCCAAGCTATGGTATTAAAGATGAAAATTTTTTTATTTCTATCAAAAAGTACAGTTCCGATCAGAACAATATGTATATCATATGAAAGCTCTTTAAAATATCTTTCCAATAAGGTGCCATATATCCCCACAAATTAACATATTACCCAAAAATTAACATATTACAGCCCAATTTTACGTTTTTTTGTATTTCTTACTCTAGTTTTTTCGGATAAAATTGCTCCCCATTCAAAAAACGTCTATATAAGTATATAATTTAAAATGTATAATTTGCCACCATATCTTTTGAAATAAATTTATTAAATGTTAAAGTTGGACAATGTTGATTTTTTTTGCTGTTTTTGGTTTATTTAAAATCTAAATAAATTTCATTTCGCACAACTAAATCAAAAGAAAGCTAAAGTATAATCCAATTGTAATTATATCTTTAAAATCAGGCTAGAAAAGTGTTTCTTTCGCTCTTGTTGCGGCAGCAAATCAAAAAATAAGGAATTTAAACTTTTTTTTTTATAAAAAGAAATAATTTGAAGTTTTTAAATAAATAGTTTGTGTTTTAAACTTCATTTTTAATATTAAACAAAAAGTTTGTTTGCTAAAAATTTCCCAAAAGTATAAATTGCGATATCTTCTTAAATAGAAGCAGAAAAAAAAATAGTTTTTCGAACGTGGTTATATCTTGGTAAGAGCAATATTTTTTGTGCAAAGCTTCTCTTTTATATGCTTTAGTTTTCAAAATGCACCCTAAAATATTTTGGCTCATATCGCCTAAATTAGGCATCGATAAACAATTTTGTTAAAGAACTTATTATTTGTTTTTCCAGTGGAGCACATGCTATGAATTTCGTTGCAAAACACTGTTTGCTAGTTAGAGGGTTAAGAAATTCAAATATTATTTTTCAATAAAAAGAGAACAATATTAAGGGTTTTAAATAAATTGTAAATATTTGTTAAACATTTATTAACTTCAAAATAACGCGGTTTGTAATTTTTAATCATGGTTAAATGAAAATGGTTTGCGTATTCAAATTTTTCTTGTTTTCCTAAACCACGATATTTTCTTACATATTTTAATTAGAAAAATTATGTTTAAAAAGTTATCAGATGTTTAAATATTTATGATCGCTTTTAAAATATGTACTTCAATCCGAAAATGGTAAAATTTTACATAAATGTTGTAAATCTTTTATTGAAATGGTAAAAACAAAAACTTTAAAAAGCCTTAGATAATTTTTTTTTTTTTTAAATTATATTTTTTCAATTTTGCTCCTATAAATAAAAATAGTATCAAGCTATTAATATCTACTATTTCTAATTTTCTCTTTTTTCACTTTTAAGCTTTTTATTGATTCTTTGCTCTGAGGAAATGATTTTAATAGTAATAATTTCATAATACTACACTCAAAAAAAATAAGTTAGTACAAAAGTTAGTAAAACGTCTTGTAAATCAGGTATACTATTATTTAGCAAATTTTTGTTATACTTATTCAGCACTTAACTGTTTTATACTAATGCTTTACTAATATACTAATGTTTTACTAATTAATTTTGCTAAAAAAAATTGTGCTGCTAAGCACATTAATAGTGTGGACGACAACCAGATTGAAAGATATACGCAGAATGAAGCAGATGTCGCGGCATGTCAAGATGTAGTAGAGAAGAGGAAAATGATACTAAAAAGTACAACTCTAATAAGACATATAAAAAAATCAACCATGGAAGACTTTTGTATCTGTTTTTCATATATAAAACAAAATTGAGGATTAAAACAACTTAAATTTTGCGTTGTCATCGGCTTGTGAAAATAATTGTCTTTTAATTTAATAAAAGACAAAATAAAATATTTAAATTTAATATGTATTTCTATTTCTGTTTATAGATTAATAATCTAGTGTGGTCAAATTGCAAACAAACATACACAGACATGTAGACAGAGTTAAGCGAAAGACAAAGACACACATCTTAGGTAGATTTTTATGGTTCTTTTTTCTTATTGCAAAAAAAAGGGTTGTTTTTTCGTTTCGTTTGTTTTTGTTTATTTTTTCGTTTCGTCTCGTTTCTATAATTATCTTCGGCAGTTGCGTCCTTTAAAAGAAAGCATCATTTAGACAACCATTCATGTAAGTAGTTGAAAGAAATTTTTTGTTATGTTATATATATTTATTTCTATATATTTTCAGATATTAAATTAATTCATGTCGTCAATGTGGGAAAATGAAAATTTTTATTTAAATTTATTTTCATCGGGATAAACATTAATTACATTTATAGTAATTAAATGTGCTAAAATCCCAAAACTTATTTAACAAATTGTGAAAAGCAATCTGATGTAGGCGTGTCCCTATCCGGATTTCATTCCTGCCTAAGGAAATCTTCAGGGGACTTTGTTATTAGAATTTCTAGAGATATTTGTTATGTTAAATCACAAACTCAATGAGAATTTCTTGTCCTCGTCTAGGAGCGAGATTCAAAATTTAAAATATCAAAGAAAAAACCAAAACAACAACAAAAAATTGTCACAATTGGCTTTGTCATCTTCCAAATACTACTCTGTTTTTTTGACAGACCTAGCAATGTAGTGACGTTTATTTTTATATTTCGTATTTATTGTAAATTATTTTTAAAAGAATCACAAAAATATGTTTTATGATTTTCAGCAAATATATTAACTAAATTACAATTTTTTTGCGTTTTTTTCAGCAAAAAATTTATTAATTTTTACCAAGGCTTTTTTATTTCTAATCTACTAAGTGTTAGCAAAACTTTTGCTGAATCTACTAATTTTGTTGCTAAAAATCAGCTCGCTTATTTTCAGCAAAAGATTTTGCTGACATTAGCAATTTTTTTGATAGCACCCTCCTGACTAAAATTTTGCTGACTTTACAAACTTTTTTTTTTAGTGTACTCACTAGAAATCATTAGTATTTTGATAGGATATAAACACTGTTTTAGAGCGAAATACCTAAAAAATGTGCACAGAATTTTTACATTAAAAAAAAAAATTAAATTTTTATAAAATTTGCTCACACTGCTCTATCTGTCCCCAGGGTGCCCTAGCGGAGTCAAATGTATGACCGACCCCAAATATGTTTTCAGTGTAAATAATAATTAAAAAGTCCTAAGCTAATGAAACTTATAGATAAATAAAAAATAATAGAAGAATTTTTTTTACTATTTATCTTCATTGTTCTTCTAAGTATAAATATCAATGAAAGTATGAAAACTATTTCTTTAGATTGAGCAGTTTCCAAAAAAAATCAAATCGTTAAGTTTTTCTTTTAAAAAAGTTGTTTTATAAGGGTTAAAATATAAAAATAAATCAAAATGTTTAAAAAAAATGGAACTTCTATTAGCTCTAGAAAAATCGGAGTTGATTTTTTAAATTTGATGAAAGGTCATCTTTGTAGAGAATTTCATTCCCTACAAAACCTTTCAAAGGTTTTTTCATATGTAATATTTAATTGTTTATAAAAAAAAGGTGTAGGAAAAAATTTTTTCTATCGAAAATTGTTATTTTTGCTAGCGCTAACTGAAAAATGAAGATAGATGGCTGAAATATTGGCACAATTTTTTTTTTTTTGCGACCGATAATAGAATTTTCATATGGGGCAAAAAAAAAAAATAGTCGTTTAATTTGGCTCTGTCTAAATAAAGTACATGCATTTAATTTGGTTTTACCAAATTTTGTTTTACTTATGAAATATAAAAAAATATATTTTAGAGGTGAACAAATTTTGTTGAGGTGAAAAACTTAAAAATCAGCGAAATTTAATTTTTTTTTATATTTCTGCTATAAAAAACTTTAAAATTGTGGGATATAAACGAAATGTATCTCAAATTTAAGGTAATTTAATTCTCTATTAAAAATTGTTATCAAATCTCCGGGCGCTTTTTTATTTTATATAAACAAATTTAGTTTTATTCGCCATACAATATCTTCAAAAATTTACTAATCGTGGTGGTCCTTTTTGGAGATGAATGTGGGTGGATATTCTACATAATCGATATGCATATTTTCGATATTCAAGAAACACAATTAAACTGCTGTTCTACAGTAAAAAAAAAATATTTTATAATTAAAAAACATGAGCAAAGTAGTATCAAATTTTGTACAAATATTAAGTATTTTACAAAAATTAAGTATGTCATGTTCTTATTAAAAATACAACACTTTAGAATTTTCTTAATTTTTTTTTTAATGATGGGCATTTGTTGAGCAGTATATTGGGTTTTAACGAAAGAAAAGTTCAATGATTTTGGCATGACCATAAAGATGCTTTAGTGAAAACAAAAACTGATATTTGAAATATTATTTTGGTCATTATCAAGAAACTAAAATTGTAACCGCGGATTTAACAAAAAGTATAAATAGTGAATAAAATTATCTTTACTTTGAAAAACATTTCGTTTGCATCCCGCAACTTTTAAATTTTTTAAAGCAGAAATATCAAAAAAAAAACAAAAATAGAAATTTAGTTGATTTTGATTATTAAGGATATGAAACAAATGACTTTAACAAATCGGCCATGAGGAATCGATCTGGAATTTAGTCAACAATGTTTCAAATTCGCTTAAAACTGTAGGCTGTAGGCAAATTTGCTTAAAAAAAGTTGCCAGGCCCTAAAAACTCGTACGAATGAAATTTTCTCAAAATTTCAAAACCGCATTTTGTTTTATAATATACTGCATGTGGCTCCCTATAGATCCATTTAAGACCCCCTAGGCATAGTATAATATTGTAACATTAATTTTTTTCTGTCATTTAAAAACATGAAGTAGTATTTGTAATTTTAGATAAACGTATGGCTCTTAATACCACTACAACTACATGAAATAGGGACACGCTCTTATTTTGTTTAATAAGTCAGGTTACTATATTATACTTTGACCCTCGGGGCTTACTAATAACTAAAAACTGTAAACTTTTTCTATGTGCAAAACCTGTGCTGAAGATATGAGCACAATTGTGATTGAAAAAAAAAAAATAAAAAAAATAACAGACACGTATTTTTTGGCGGCAATTAAAAAAAAAGTTTACCAAATATTAAGTAATTTGCAGAGACCCTTTATAACTGTTAAAGGTTAATTTTAAAATAATCACTTAACTAATACTGTCTTATTACGATGTTACATACACATATCGGACCCCTAAAGATGTATTTTTAAAAATTCATTATTAAAATTTATTATTTGATTTTTATCTAAAAAAATCAACTTTAACAATTCAAATTGTTTTTTTAATTTAAAAACAAAAATAACGGTATTTTTTTAAATAACTGTTATTTTATAAATTCCCTTTAAAAACTTCGTTCAAAATCCAGTGCCTCTGGTGGGAATCGAACCCACTGCCCCCGCACTGATAAGCCAGCACGCTACCAACAAGCCTACCGGGGCGCACAAACTTTTTTTAAATTAAATTCATAACTGTTCAAAGGAAAGGTTATTACAAATAAGCATAAAATATAGTACTACACCTTTTGCAATTCAGAAAATATCAATTGAAGTTAAGAATTTCCATTTAAAATTTAGAAAATATCCATTGAAATTTAGAATTTTCATTTGAAATGCAGAAAATGTCATTTGAAATTCAGAAAATGTCATTTGAAATTCAGAAAATATCAATTAAAATTCAGGAAACATCATTTAAAATTTAGAAAATATCAATTAAAATTCAGAAACTCATCAATTGTAATTAGAAAAAATCAACTGGAATTCAGAAAATATCAATTGAAATTCAGAAAATATCACTTGAAATTCAGAGTTCATCAATTGAAATTTAGAAAACATTTAATATTAATTTAATTTCTGAATTTCAATTGACATTTTCTGAATTATGATTGATATTTTCTAAATATCAGTTGATGTATTCTGAATTTCAATTGACGTGTTTCTCAATTATAAATGATGTTTTTTCTGAATTATAAATGATGTTTTCTGAATTGCAATTGATATTTTCTGAATTTCAAATTGACTATCGGAATTTCAATTGATGTTTTCTAAATTTGGTCATCCTTTTTTTATGCAAAATCGCTGCTGAAATGAAAGGAAATTACGAAAATAGTTTAAAAGAAAGTACTTTAGGACAATATGATATGTATCATTATTATTATTTTTTAAAGTTTTTGTTGTAGCAGCCCTATGCCGTTCGCTCTTGTGCATGAACTGGCTGGCTCTGGCCGTGCACGGAAGAAATATGTTAATAAAATCTCTTGCAATGTTAATACATTTTAAAAAAAAAAATTCTGCCATTTAATTAATGTTTTTATGTTTTATTAAATTAACTTTATATAATTAATAAACAATATATTATTATTTGTCAAAATTAAGCAAAATATGAAAACTCTCAACTAATGTTAAACTCTTGGAATCTTTTCTGTGAACAAGTGGACAGCGTGAGCGAGGTATCAAGGATAAAGAAATTCTTATAATTATCGAAAACCCATACGGAGCCCGAGACCCTTGTAGACGCCAGCGGGAGGAGGGCGGACACTATGGTACAGTCGTTAAGAATACTTATGGAAACACACTTTCTTGTGGATAGGGCGGGAACCAACTTGGACAAACTTGAACCAAGGGCGGCACACGTCGGGCATTCAGAGGAGCAACAACTTGCAACAACCTTGGGGCGAACAGTTGAACCTATTGGGTACCGACCACCAGCGGGAAGTATATCGGGCCATAGTATGGTAATAACCAGGGTTATGGTGAGAAGGGCGATTAACAGTTTCGCCCCTTACAAGGCAGCGGGACCGGACGAGGTCTTTCCAGCTCTACTACAGCAGAGCATGGATTGGATCGACGGAAGTCTGGTAAAATTTTTCACTACGTGCCTAAAATTCGCGTACACTCCAAGGCTATGGCAGGAGGCTAAAGTTGTCTTCATACCTAAACCGGGAAAGGAGAGTTGTGCGAACTCAAAGGATTATCGGACGATAAGCCTAACTTCCTTTTTACTCAAGACCATGGAGAAGTTAGTGTATGACATGGTTAAGGGTCAAATTCCTAGGGAATTACTTAGGTTTGAACAACATGCCTACTTGAAGGGGCGTTCAGTGGAAACGGCTCTTCACGAGGTGGTTTGTCATGTGGAGAAATCTTTTGATCTGAACTGTTTCACTCTGGCAATTTTTATTGATATAGAGGGAGCTTTTAATGCTGTATTGACCAATGTGCTTATCCAGTCTCTAGACCAGTTTGACATTCATCGGGACATAGTAGCCTGGATCGGTCATATGTTAGGGAATAGGTGGATAAATTGCGAGGCAAATGGCATAGGGATAAGAGGCAGGGTTAACCGTGGGACTCCTCAGGGGGGTTATATCTCTACTCCTATGGGTGACCACGATTAATAGTCTCTTTAGGATTCTATACAGTGAAGGTTTCCAACCTGTCTGCTACGCAGACGATGTGGTGATAATTTTAAGGGGGCGGGGGGCGGGTGGGTGGGTGGAATCCTGGATATCTATGTAGGAGGGCATCTTATGCACTCGAACTGGCGTACAACTGGGCTAGGCCCAGGGGCCTAAATGTCAATCCGGACAAAACTGAAATATGCCTTTTAACTAGGAAGAGAAAGATCATTGATTATGATGAACCCATCTTCCTGGGAAAAACGGTTCACATCTCCGATAGGGTCACGTATCTGGGAGTTGTTCTTGATAGAAAACTATTCTGGAGGGACCATATTGAGGAAAGGGTGAAGAGGGCCCACATATCGTGGGCCGTCTGTAGAAAGGCAATAGGATCTAAATGGGGTCTGAATCCCAGGATGACACACTGGCTATACATTAGCGTTGTCAGACCTATACTGACGTACGCATCTGTAGTATGGTGGACATCGATGAGATTTGGCTCGTATGTGGGACTATTGCAGAAGGTACAGCGCCTATGCTGTTTGGGCATTAGTGGCGCAATAAGAACAGCATCTACTAGGGCTGTCGAGATAATTCTAGCAATTCGCCCAATTGAGGTACAGGTGAAGTACGAGGCCGCATTGACTATGATGCGGCTAAGGGCTGCCGGGGAATGGGACAGTAATGGCCATATTATTGGTCACAGTACGATTTTGGACCAGTTGCCAGGGTATTGCGTCCCAGAATGGGACTGCGACAGTATTTCAGAGAAGTCGGCCACGACGCTCTGTGACACGTTATTCACCGACAGGGAACCATGGTTAAATGGGACCTTCTTGGGGGACCACCCGGGGATGCACTTTTACACGGATGGATCAAAACTGGATGGGAAAACGTGTCTGGGCTTCTGTGACGCTGACTTAATGTACGCAAACGCTTCCGTCTTCCTGACCATAATACCGTACTACAGGCGGAGGTCACCGCGATTACGGAATGCATCAAGCAGGTGAATATCATGGGCTTGACCGGTGATATTGTGATTTTCATGGATAGCCAAGCGGCTATCCGGGCTCTATCTACGGACTCTGTGGGATTAATGACGATACTCAGGTGTAAAGGGGAAATTAACGATTTCTCTGCACGGGACGCATTGAGATTATATGGGTGGCGGGACACTGTGGTATAGCGGGGAACGAAATGGCTAATGAATTGGCTAGGGGAGGATCTTACCTGGAGTGAGTCTCTTTGGGGAACGCTAGACCTTTTCGAGCTCTTAAGACGGAGCTGGTGGATTGGGCTGACATCATGCATAGGACCATCTGGGAGAATGCGGGTGTTGGCAGGACCACGGGGATTCTCTGGGGAAACCCGGACAGAGACAGGACGAGGGAAATTCTGAATCTTAGTAGGAAAGAACTGAGTCTTTTGATGGAAATCCTCACGGGACACTCGACACTGAGGACCCATCTCCACCGTATTGGTAGAGCGGACTCGGGAGTGTGTAGGGCCTGTGGGGAGGACGAGGAGACCTTGGAACACTTTCTCTGTGAATGACCGGGATCCGGGTCGAAATACTATCCAGTGACCCAATATCCACATTGGGGGATCTAAGGGGCATAGAATGGAAAAGGTTGAGGAATTTCGTCAGTGCGACGGAGTTCCTGGGGTAGGAAATACACATGGGACCGATTTTTAGAGCACACAACAAGCCGACATTCTGGCTTAAGTGTAAGTCACCAGGGACTTGAGTCGGATTAGGGTAGCATTTCCCTTCTCCGAATCCTCTTTTCGACATAACCTAACCTAATTAAATTATCTTCAAATCTCCGCAAAAGCGGGTTGGGTATTCTGCAACCTCTTTAGCTTTCTATACTCGTTGCTTTTGCTAAACAATGTTTTATGTTTTATTGTATTTTATTTATTGTCTACTCGTTGGTTAAATGTTACACGAATATTTCTGTGGTCACAAGTCATAACAGTCCAAGTCTGTTCTTATAATTTTTCAGGAGTGCACTTTTAAGGTTTCAAGGGTTGTTTTTTTTTTTGTTTAACTTTCTTACAGATATTAGGGAAACGTATTCTTTTACTTCTTAAAAAAATCTTGTTTATTTATGTAGTCAAAAGATATAACGGAAAAAGACACTTAGGCTCTTATGACTTGTTGAACGAAAAAAAAGTAAAAAAGTTGAAATTGAGTTAGGATATTATTCCACATGAAATAAAAACTTAACTCAATTTATGTTAATCAAGTTAGGAAAAGAAAAATTTTCTTCATTGTGCGTAATAACGACTTAAGTTGATTTAGGCAATAATGAAAATATAATGTTTCTATTTATTGTAATCTTAATCTTAGCAGCCTAAGCTATGACAAACTAAAAAGTAGAATAAAAAAAACACTTAACTTATAAAATTATGAGTTAGGCTGTTATGCCAAAATAATCGTTTAGGAAAAATAACTTAATCTATAAGGTTTTTGAGGTTAAATTGCCGCCCTAGAAAAGATACAAACATGAAAAATTGTCAGCAACTAGATTTAGACACGCCTAGCACGATAATACTATAAACACAATTTTGTCGTAACTCGAGTTAGGCCGTTATGGTTTGTGACAACAGATTTAGCAAAATCCTTTAATTTTCGAATTTTTGCAATGTTCGCAAACACGCTTATCAAAAATTGTTTATTTTTTTTCCATAGGAACCCGGTGGACAAGAAGATGATTTACCTATTAAAGTATGCATCGATTGTTTGGATAAAATTCAATCATTTTATTACTTTACCATACAAGTACGAAAAGCAGAAAATATTTTGAAATTATTAGCACATAAACTAAAATTGGACAAAACTAATAAAGATTCCACATCATACAAGAGCGATAACAATCCCACAACAATAGATGTAATAGAAATTAAAGATGAAGAAAATTATGTTAATGAAGAAACAATTGAGAGTCCAAATGTATCGAATATTTGTCAAAATAATGTTGAAGATAATTTAAATGACTCGGGACATCTGGAAGAGGTTGTTTACACTATATCCTTTAAAGATGAACCAACATTACTTATAAACGATGCGCATTTAAATGAAAATATTGATATAAATGAAGAAGAACTTGCTACGGACAATAATATAACACAGGTTAAAGATGTTGAAGCAAATATTGTCGAAGTGCCACCACCCAATCTATTGAATAATGCTTGCAGCAGAAATTTTTCAAAAGTACTGAATAAAGTAGAGAAATCAACAATACCAAAAATAGATTCCAGTAATAAGCTACCAAACATTTTGGATAACAAGTGTCCAATTTGTCAAAAGGTATTTAAAAAAAAAATATTTGAAATGCAAAAGTGGGCAAAATTTGTAAATCTACAAAATTTGATCACACATTGAATATAATTTATTTATTTATTTTATTTTTTCATGTGATACCTTAATTTGATCCACATTTTTCTCTTTTAAAATTTATAGTCTTATTTATTAACTTATCAAAAACAAAATCTTAAGGGTTGTTGTTGTTGTAACAGCATTTTAAGGAAAAATATTGAGTCCTTTCCACTAAAAATACATAAGCGCCAAAATCATAATTTTACAGGAGAAGCTTTTTTATTTTTAATTTTTCTTTGGTTTATCCGATTGCAATGAAATTTAATTTAAATATGGTATAAAAGACCAAAACGTAATGCAAATTAAATTTTTTTTAGCTGCCAAATCTCCCTTTTAGGGTGTTAATAAATAAGGTTGTCTAATCTGACCCCCTTTGCGTTATTTCTTGTTTGATCCAAAGAAAATATATACATACATATTGGATATCAATAAAGTTCTTTTGAATTGCGAATCCAACACTTCATAATACATGCTCAAGCGTGTCCAAGATTTTGAGTTATTCTATAAAGAAAAGAACCCCAAGAGCAACTTTGTTGTCAGGAAATATGTAAACAGACTGTGTAAACAGTTTGTCCTATAGGAATTGGCGCTAACGTCGATTTTGCTCAAATTCGTAACGGTACTTCCTAGAGTTATGAAATTTGTAGGAGTGATACAAATGATCCAAAAATAAAAACTTTCATCAAAAACCGAAAATTGGAAATCGTGGAGCTTACGCCATTCTGCCGGATAGAGGACGATATGTATGTAAAAATTTATCGAATTGTGAGTGTGTAGTATTTGTGGGTTTTAGGGAACCGTAACCATAGGTGGATCATCTAATTCGAGTCCAAAGAAACGAGCGGCATCAACAGGATATGTCCAATCAAGTAACGTTGGATTTGTTGAGCAGTTTAAAATAATTCGGCTATCATGAGGACCTAGATTTCAGTTGGGACAGATGTCGTTGATGTTGGGATTTAGTTTGGATAATTAGTGATTAAGCTTGGAACACCAGCCAGACCTTTATTGTGATAGAATGCACCATGTGTTCCAGTGTGAGTTTGAGCTCTAAGTCGTCTTTGGGAGGAGGTCTTCCAACCAGGACAATGTTATCACATTTCCCATCATTGTAGTCTAGATAAATAGTCATTAATCTTGGAACAATGGTTACAAATGTGAAATTACGCCCCAGTTAGGTTGAGGATTTAGAATGCAAATTATCTTTAAATTTAGATTAGCGCATTTTGTAAATGGGATACTGCTTTTGAACTGAGGTTATTTTGATTTATTACAATAAAGACCAAATGTCTGACAAAATTCATTATCGGTTTAACTAAACTAAGTTTAATTTAAATGACATTTAAAATACACGGCCTAGATGATTTTAAATAGAAAATTTTTATTTTAAGAGCAATTAAAAAAATTTGACTGACTGGGCCTTAATTGTCCTTTATGACTGATGATTTTTAATTTTTATATTTTGTGGGGTGTTTGTATTGTTAGCCTGTATTAAAGTTTATAGTTTTGGTTTCGTCTTAAGGTCCTCTTTTGTAAAATATTTTATAAAAATAAAAACAGAAAGGTTTTATATTTTTATTTTCTTTCCGATATTTTGGTTAAATTCTTCAACCATCCTCTGGGAGAGATAAACAATTTATATAATTAGATTTAAAAAACAAATTATATATTTAATTTAAACTAAAAAAACTTTAAACGTTAAAGATGAGTTTGGATGTTAACTATACAAAATCTTTTTCCCAACTTATTATTATTTTGTAATTGTTTTCTGTTTCGGCTTAAGGTCCTCTGGTGTAAAATATTTTGTATAAAAATAACAACACAAAGTTTTTATATTTTTAGTAATTATTTATTTTCTTTTCGATATTTTGGTTAAATTCTTAAACCATCCTCTGGGAGCTTTAAAAAACAAATTATATATTTAGTTTAAATTAAAAAAATGGAAAAATGAAATATAGGAAAGAAAATAAATAATTACTAAAAATATAAAACCTTTGTGTTGTGTTTTTATATTTATAAAATATATAAGTTTGTTATAATTTTTATTAAAAATAAAAATTATGTTTTTTTCCGACCTTTAATTGTGCAATGAAAATGAAAATTATTCAAGTTCGAGGCCATACTCTATATTTCTTCATTAGGATATTGTCCTAACAAATAATCTATAGAGTTTTTGTTTTCAAATTTATTATTTGACCCTTTCAGGAATGTGTTGATAGATCTATTTCGGGAATTTTCTAGGTTCCCATCATCAGAACACGTTTTGAAAGCGGTAACAATCCCATGCCAAACATCAAACATACATATGAACTAGTTTACTCACTACATGAGAACTAATATTATACATATGAGTTTGAAGTTAAAGATTATAACCATTGATCAAAAAATAAATTGAAAACTTGTTTGATGTGCAAGATCCACCTCTGGTGGATATTCAATACACGTTTTTTTTTTGTTTCTCTCTCCTTTCTATATTTTGTAAACAAAACAGGGAAAGTAAACTTGGCGGTACTCTGCCTTTTATACAAGTTTGTTATAATTTTTATTAAAAATAAAAATTATGTTTTTTTTCGACCTTTAATTGTGCAATGAAAATGAAAATTATTCAAGTTCGAGGCCATACTCTATATTTCTTCATTAGGATATTGTCCTAACAAATAATCTATAGAGTTTTTGTTTTCAAATTTATTATTTGACCCTTTCAGGAATGTGTTGATAGATCTATTTCGGGAATTTTCTAGGTTCCCATCATCAGAACACGTTTTGAAAGCGGTAACAATCCCATGCCAAACATCAAACATACATATGAACTAGTTTACTCACTACATGAGAACTAATATTATACATATGAGTTTGAAGTTAAAGATTATAACCATTGATCAAAAAATAAATTGAAAACTAGTTTGATGTGCAAGATCCACCTCTGGTGGATATTCAATACACGTTTTTTTTTGTTTCTCTCTCCTTTCTATATTTTGTAAACAAAACAGGGGAAGTAAACTTGGCGGTACTCTGCCTTTTATACAAGTTTGTTATAATTTTTATTAAAAATAAAAATTATGTTTTTTTCGACCTTTAATTGTGCAATGAAAATGAAAATTATTCAAGTTCGAGGCCATACTCTATATTTCTTCATTAGGATATTGTCCTAACAAATAATCTATAGAGTTTTTGTTTTCAAATTTATTATTTGACCCTTTCAGGAATGTGTTGATAGATCTATTTCGGGAATTTTCTAGGTTCCCATCATCAGAACACGTTTTGAAAGCGGTAACAATCCCATGCCAAACATCAAACATACATATGAACTAGTTTACTCACTACATGAGAACTAATATTATACATATGAGTTTGAAGTTAAAGATTATAACCATTGATCAAAAAATAAATTGAAAACTTGTTTGATGCGCAAGATCCACCTCTGGTGGATATTCAATACACGTTTTTTTTGTTTCTCTCTCCTTTCTATATTTTGTAAACAAAACAGGGGAAGTAAAATTGGCGGTACTCTGCCTTTTATACAAGTTTGTTATAATTTTTATTAAAAATAAAAATTATGTTTTTTTCGACCTTTAATTGTGCAATGAAAATGAAAATTATTCAAGTTCGAGGCCATACTCTATATTTCTTCATTAGGATATTGTCCTAACAAATAATCTATAGAGTTTTTGTTTTCAAATTTATTATTTGACCCTTTCAGGAATGTGTTGATAGATCTATTTCGGGAATTTTCTAGGTTCCCATCATCAGAACACGTTTTGAAAGCGGTAACAATCCCATGCCAAACATCAAACATACATATGAACTAGTTTACTCACTACATGAGAACTAATATTATACATATGAGTTTGAAGTTAAAGATTATAACCATTGATCAAAAAATAAATTGAAAACTAGTTTGATGTGCAAGATCCACCTCTGGTGGATATTCAATACACGTTTTTTTTTGTTTCTCTCTCCTTTCTATATTTTGTAAACAAAACAGGGGAAGTAAACTTGGCGGTACTCTGCCTTTTATACAAGTTTGTTATAATTTTTATTAAAAATAAAAATTATGTTTTTTTCGACCTTTAATTGTGCAATGAAAATGAAAATTATTCAAGTTCGAGGCCATACTCTATATTTCTTCATTAGGATATTGTCCTAACAAATAATCTATAGAGTTTTTGTTTTCAAATTTATTATTTGACCCTTTCAGGAATGTGTTGATAGATCTATTTCGGGAATTTTCTAGGTTCCCATCATCAGAACACGTTTTGAAAGCGGTAACAATCCCATGCCAAACATCAAACATACATATGAACTAGTTTACTCACTACATGAGAACTAATATTATACATATGAGTTTGAAGTTAAAGATTATAACCATTGATCAAAAAATAAATTGAAAACTTGTTTGATGCGCAAGATCCACCTCTGGTGGATATTCAATACACGTTTTTTTTGTTTCTCTCTCCTTTCTATATTTTGTAAACAAAACAGGGGAAGTAAAATTGGCGGTACTCTGCCTTTTATACAAGTTTGTTATAATTTTTATTAAAAATAAAAATTATGTTTTTTTCGACCTTTAATTGTGCAATGAAAATTATTCAAGTTCGAGGCCATACTCTATATTTCTTCATTAGGATATTGTCCTAACAAATAATCTATAGAGTTTTTGTTTTCAAATTTATTATTTGACCCTTTCAGGAATGTGTTGATAGATCTATTTCGGGAATTTTCTAGGTTCCCATCATCAGAACACGTTTTGAAAGCGGTAACAATCCCATGCCAAACATCAAACATACATATGAACTAGTTTACTCACTACATGAGAACTAATATTATACATATGAGTTTGAAGTTAAAGATTATAACCATTGATCAAAAAATAAATTGAAAACTTGTTTGATGTGCAAGATCCACCTCTGGTGGATATTCAATACACGTTTTTTTTTGTTTCTCTCTCCTTTCTATATTTTGTAAACAAAACAGGGGAAGTAAACTTGGCGGTACTCTGCCTTTTATACAAGTTTGTTATAATTTTTATTAAAAATAAAAATTATGTTTTTTTCGACCTTTAATTGTGCAATGAAAATGAAAATTATTCAAGTTCGAGGCCATACTCTATATTTCTTCATTAGGATATTGTCCTAACAAATAATCTATAGAGTTTTTGTTTTCAAATTTATTATTTGACCCTTTCAGGAATGTGTTGATAGATCTATTTCGGGAATTTTCTAGGTTCCCATCATCAGAACACGTTTTGAAAGCGGTAACAATCCCATGCCAAACATCAAACATACATATGAACTAGTTTACTCACTACATGAGAACTAATATTATACATATGAGTTTGAAGTTAAAGATTATAACCATTGATCAAAAAATAAATTGAAAACTTGTTTGATGCGCAAGATCCACCTCTGGTGGATATTCAATACACGTTTTTTTTGTTTCTCTCTCCTTTCTATATTTTGTAAACAAAACAGGGGAAGTAAAATTGGCGGTACTCTGCCTTTTATACAAGTTTGTTATAATTTTTATTAAAAATAAAAATTATGTTTTTTTCGACCTTTAATTGTGCAATGAAAATGAAAATTATTCAAGTTCGAGGCCATACTCTATATTTCTTCATTAGGATATTGTCCTAACAAATAATCTATAGAGTTTTTGTTTTCAAATTTATTATTTGACCCTTTCAGGAATGTGTTGATAGATCTATTTCGGGAATTTTCTAGGTTCCCATCATCAGAACACGTTTTGAAAGCGGTAACAATCCCATGCCAAACATCAAACATACATATGAACTAGTTTACTCACTACATGAGAACTAATATTATACATATGAGTTTGAAGTTAAAGATTATAACCATTGATCAAAAAATAAATTGAAAACTAGTTTGATGTGCAAGATCCACCTCTGGTGGATATTCAATACACGTTTTTTTTTGTTTCTCTCTCCTTTCTATATTTTGTAAACAAAACAGGGGAAGTAAACTTGGCGGTACTCTGCCTTTTATACAAGTTTGTTATAATTTTTATTAAAAATAAAAATTATGTTTTTTTCGACCTTTAATTGTGCAATGAAAATGAAAATTATTCAAGTTCGAGGCCATACTCTATATTTCTTCATTAGGATATTGTCCTAACAAATAATCTATAGAGTTTTTGTTTTCAAATTTATTATTTGACCCTTTCAGGAATGTGTTGATAGATCTATTTCGGGAATTTTCTAGGTTCCCATCATCAGAACACGTTTTGAAAGCGGTAACAATCCCATGCCAAACATCAAACATACATATGAACTAGTTTACTCACTACATGAGAACTAATATTATACATATGAGTTTGAAGTTAAAGATTATAACCATTGATCAAAAAATAAATTGAAAACTTGTTTGATGCGCAAGATCCACCTCTGGTGGATATTCAATACACGTTTTTTTTGTTTCTCTCTCCTTTCTATATTTTGTAAACAAAACAGGGGAAGTAAAATTGGCGGTACTCTGCCTTTTATACAAGTTTGTTATAATTTTTATTAAAAATAAAAATTATGTTTTTTTCGACCTTTAATTGTGCAATGAAAATGAAAATTATTCAAGTTCGAGGCCATACTCTATATTTCTTCATTAGGATATTGTCCTAACAAATAATCTATAGAGTTTTTGTTTTCAAATTTATTATTTGACCCTTTCAGGAATGTGTTGATAGATCTATTTCGGGAATTTTCTAGGTTCCCATCATCAGAACACGTTTTGAAAGCGGTAACAATCCCATGCCAAACATCAAACATACATATGAACTAGTTTACTCACTACATGAGAACTAATATTATACATATGAGTTTGAAGTTAAAGATTATAACCATTGATCAAAAAATAAATTGAAAACTAGTTTGATGTGCAAGATCCACCTCTGGTGGATATTCAATACACGTTTTTTTTTGTTTCTCTCTCCTTTCTATATTTTGTAAACAAAACAGGGGAAGTAAACTTGGCGGTACTCTGCCTTTTATACAAGTTTGTTATAATTTTTATTAAAAATAAAAATTATGTTTTTTTCGACCTTTAATTGTGCAATGAAAATGAAAATTATTCAAGTTCGAGGCCATACTCTATATTTCTTCATTAGGATATTGTCCTAACAAATAATCTATAGAGTTTTTGTTTTCAAATTTATTATTTGACCCTTTCAGGAATGTGTTGATAGATCTATTTCGGGAATTTTCTAGGTTCCCATCATCAGAACACGTTTTGAAAGCGGTAACAATCCCATGCCAAACATCAAACATACATATGAACTAGTTTACTCACTACATGAGAACTAATATTATACATATGAGTTTGAAGTTAAAGATTATAACCATTGATCAAAAAATAAATTGAAAACTTGTTTGATGCGCAAGATCCACCTCTGGTGGATATTCAATACACGTTTTTTTTGTTTCTCTCTCCTTTCTATATTTTGTAAACAAAACAGGGGAAGTAAAATTGGCGGTACTCTGCCTTTTATACAAGTTTGTTATAATTTTTATTAAAAATAAAAATTATGTTTTTTTCGACCTTTAATTGTGCAATGAAAATTATTCAAGTTCGAGGCCATACTCTATATTTCTTCATTAGGATATTGTCCTAACAAATAATCTATAGAGTTTTTGTTTTCAAATTTATTATTTGACCCTTTCAGGAATGTGTTGATAGATCTATTTCGGGAATTTTCTAGGTTCCCATCATCAGAACACGTTTTGAAAGCGGTAACAATCCCATGCCAAACATCAAACATACATATGAACTAGTTTACTCACTACATGAGAACTAATATTATACATATGAGTTTGAAGTTAAAGATTATAACCATTGATCAAAAAATAAATTGAAAACTTGTTTGATGTGCAAGATCCACCTCTGGTGGATATTCAATACACGTTTTTTTTTGTTTCTCTCTCCTTTCTATATTTTGTAAACAAAACAGGGGAAGTAAACTTGGCGGTACTCTGCCTTTTATACAAGTTTGTTATAATTTTTATTAAAAATAAAAATTATGTTTTTTTCGACCTTTAATTGTGCAGTGAAAATGAAAATTATTCAAGTTCGAGGCCATACTCTATATTTCTTCATTAGGATATTGTCCTAACAAATAATCTATAGAGTTTTTGTTTTCAAATTTATTATTTGACCCTTTCAGGAATGTGTCGATAGATCTATTTCGGGAATTTTCTAGGTTCCCATCATCAGAACACGTTTTGAAAGCGGTAACAATCCCATGCCAAACATCAAACATACATATGAACTAGTTTACTCACTACATGAGAACTAATATTATACATATGAGTTTGAAGTTAAAGATTATAACCATTGATCAAAAAATAAATTAAACATAATTTTTATTTTTAATAAAAATTATAACAAACTTGTATAAAAGGCAGAGTACCGCCAAGTTTACTTCCCCTGTTTTGTTTACAAAATATATATTTATAAAATATAGCTGATCCGACAAACGTTGTTTTGCCTTCAAATTTTATTTTCAAAAATTTTTGATATTCACACAATTTATATGAAAATGACTAATGTTCAGAAAAATCACCACATCTCGACCAAACGAAAATATTTTTAAACAATTTTTTTTTGAAAGCCAACCTCATTGCATGTTCTACAAAACGTATTCAGTCATTTTTTATTTTATGCAGCCGTTCTCGAGTTATGGAGGGACAATCAAAATGTACACTTTTACACCAGAGGACCTTAAGCCGAAATAAAAAAACAATTACAATTTTTATTTACTTTTAGATCTTTAATACTGGACAAAATATGATTGATCATGCCAATAAATTCCATCCTAAAGCTAAGGCTTTAGAATGCCGAAATTGCAGTAGTGTTTATTCAAATATATCAGCATTATATCAACATAATAGACTAGTGCATACATATTTCCTAAGAAGAAAACTGAAACCTGACTTCGCCGTTTCTAAATATTTTGATAACAAATGCACGGTGTGTGAAGAGGTAATTATAAAATATTTGTACAAATGTGACTGTCCCATGGAAAATTAAACATCTGTTGACATCCGTGATGAGTTTTTCTATGGACGGTCTTATTTATAAAATATATCTTATATGAATATATATATATTAATATTGTAAACTTTCAGATGTTCGAGGGAAGGAAAGAACTAATTGCACATAACAAACAATATCATCACATCAAAAAAATATACCCAATAAACACCGATTCTAGCCTTTGAGAAACTTTGAAATCATTCTAGAAATATAAATAAATCTAGAGTTTGAATTCAAATTGAAAAATTTGATATATAATAGAAATGGCTCGGAAAAAAAACTAATTGTTTAATATGCCTCCATTATACTTCTCGAGTCTCTTTCTCATGGAAATTATATGTTTCATATATTTAAAATGAATTTCTGAGATATATTTTTGTTTTAAAATTGTTTTTTTTTTTTTTTTATTTAAAAAAATATTGTCAAAAACTATTTTAAGAAAATATGTATATTATTAAAAAATAACATATGTATATTAGAGCGACTCAAGTTGTATGGAAGCGAAATTCGTGCAAGGTGTACCCCCTCAAAATGAACATTGGTATATTTTATGATGACATCTAAAATATTTCGGCTCTAGCTTTGACTTCTCGTGAGCTGGACCATTTTGAAAATGGGTCTATTTTTGAATGTTTTGTTAATTTGAGAATCTGTTTCCTTACCAACATACACAATATGGGTATCATAAGAAAGGTTTTTTAAGGCGCGTCCAACTGTATATACAATTTGTCCAAGGACGATCATCCATGTCCTTTTTTTAAGGATATTCTGTAAAAAAAAAACGGTTTTTGAACCGAGCACTTTTTTTGGTGAGTCGCTCTAATGTATATCTGTTCGCGAATATGTTATTTTGTACTAATTATAAATACTAAAATTTAGTGCACATTTAAATAGGTGTGTTTTTCTTAAAATTGTTTGAGAGTACTTTTTTACAACAAATGTAAGTATGCGGAATAAAATTGCAACAAATTTTGCGTAGCTGATGAAAAAAAAAAGTAATTATGCTATCAAAATTTTGACTTTAGTTTCGGTTAACCCCATGTTTTCTTATGTTATTATTATTATTTTATGAAAACCATACATATCGAGGGCCTATATTCAAAATCCTATATTCAAATTACTTTTTGATGGTAAAATGTTCAGTAAAACAGCAATAATGTATGGTGTGAATTTCATAACAAAAATATTCTTTTTTTGCTGTTTTATTTGCATTTTTGTTATTTCTCTATCTTACGCCATTACTTTTTCTGAATGCAAAACCCTCTATCTTTTCAAATAATAGATCTTCCAATATTTTTTTGGAATAATTTCTACTTGCAATACATGTTTTCTTACTAGTTTTTTTTCGCAAGCTGAAAATGAATTTTACATTTTTTAATCGTTTATTAAAATAGCGAAAGCCGATTCTGAATTGAATTAAAATGAAAATATTTTACCTTTTGGTTTTTGGAAAATATAATGTAAATGACATAAAAATAAATGGTTAAACTTGCAACTTGCTTAAAAAAGTGTCTACTTTTAAAGTGTCATCAACGATATTGTTGTCAAAAAAAAAATAATTTATATGATATTAAAAATCATAATTAAAATATTATTGTTGCGAGATAAACTTACATAATGGTAAGTTTAAAAATTAGGTTAATAATTAGATTTTAATAATAAACTTTTGATATTTTGTGTGAACAGAAAAATTAAGTGGCTTTTAATTCCTTGCAACGTATAGCATCAAATGAAGATATGGAGGATGGGCGGATAACAGGAATTACTAGAGAAGTCAGAAAGCCTGTTAAAATTAACAATGAGATCGTAAAAAAGCCGTTTGATGCAGAATATTTATATTATGATTTCTTTAATAATTACAACGTTGACAAACTTTTTCTTCCATTAGACCAGGGCGACCTTAGACCTACTGTGTCTAATTTAACATCTCTTTTATATCTTCCAGATGGTAAAATAACATATAAATTAGATTTTGATACAGATGACATGAATCTACCTTACACAGGACATATTGAACCAAAACCTCTATATTCTGGTCCACTATCAATTCAGCCAAATAAGTGGAAGAATTTGCAAGATTTGAAGAGCGTAATACCACCGGAATACCATTATTTTTACGATAAACTCCAAAAAAAAAACTTAAAAAAAGCAAAAAAAAAAAACATAACTTTTTGTTTCATATTGTTTATTATTAATTTTTATTATCTTATGTTGTATTACTAGCCGTTATCTTAAATAAATCACCTTAAAAACTGACAAATGGCATAAATGAAATCAAACTAATTTATTTTCAATTTATAACGAGCTTTCAACCTCCGTATATTTACAAAAATAAAGCAAATCAAACATATTAGCTAGGTTGATACTAGTATTTCGATCTGGCTAAAGATCTCATCAGAACCCGAAGTTTTAGAAAAGTTAGAGCTTCCATAAAAGGCAGAACTTTAACAAAAACCCTATTAATAATCAATTTTGCTCCATTCTTGTCTTCTTATTAATCAAGCACGTGGTTAGGTCTTTTCCTAACAAGCATCATGACGTTACTAAACTTTGAAGACCAAAAATGTTCTATTTATATAAAAAAATTTTAGTTTGTACTCTGGCTCAAGTAATATTTTTTACACATCGAGATTATTTTTATGTTATTTTCAATTTATAACGAGCTTTCAACCTCCGTATATTTACAAAAATAAAGCAAATCAAACATATTATTAAAATGCAAAACCCTCTATCTGATCATTTTCATACATAAACATTGAATATTTTTGAAAAGTAAAACCATCTATCTATCATAAAGTCCCCAATAATGCAACATTTTAAGAACCAATTGTATGTGAGATTCAGTAGTTGCTTTAAAAAATATTGTAGAATACCGAATTTTAATAACTCAAGTAATACGCGAAAAAACAGTTTTTTGGCTCTCCTGAAAAGTTGTGTTTTTTAAGATAGAGGGTTTTGAATATAGGCTCTCGATATACTTTTTTAAATGTCAAAAAAACAAAAACAACTTCGAAAAAAATTTTAATTTCTTTGATAATCAATCTTTTTGGAAGAAATCAAAAACTGTTTCTCTGTTGGTTGAACAGCAAGAAAGTCAATGCGTAGAGTATTGAATAGTAAGTAACAAGAAAAAGTACTAACAAGGAGAGTCCGTTCATGGGTTCCCGCTGATTGCTATGACATTTGGATAAGTTATAAACAATCAAAAATTAGGAGACCCATGTGTTTTTTTTTAGCTGCCCAGTCTCACATTTAGGGAGTTAAAACGTTTGGTCAAAAATTACCCCATTTTCTGTTTTTTGAGTTTTTTTCATATTTCTTCCAAAGAAACTATATATAAATTTGGTATCTAATGAAAAGTATTTGAAATGCGCATTACCAGTATAAAGTAGCATGTTTGAGCATGCTCAAATTTTCGGGAAAAAAACATACATTATGGGGGGTTTTGTACTATTAAATATAGTCAGTTCAGGTCCAAACTCATATATTATTCTCTATTAAGTTTTAGTGTACCCTTAATTTTTATTTTTACGATATTCGAGCTCGTTTGGAAATAGGGTGGCAACTCTATGGCCAAAACATAGGCAATATAGGCATCAAACTTCATATTTTTGGAAATAAATTACTGTTATGTGAAACTAATTTCAAATATCTCAGTTTTTAGATATGATTTCATAAAAAATTTTGTGAAAATCGTGTGTTTTTACAGTTTTTTTTTTGTTTTTTTTATATATTTCGACGAAAATGTTTATATAGCGTAATATAATTTGATGTAATTATATATGTGGCCACATGTAACGATATATATTTACATCTCATACTTATTTTTCCGAAAATTTTAAATATAGCTCTATTTATCATCATATACCATTATTTCTTATGTGACATATAAATTGATATTTTTTATCTCTTCATATATACTTGATATAACTTAATATGAGATCATATATATTTTAATGTACAATAATATATAGGTATATATGATACAATAAAATCAAACATATTCAATCACTTATATATAATTATATATAAACATATATGGTAGAAATTAACCAAAAAAAATCTATCACTTTTATATATAATTATCAGAAAAGACTAAAAAAAAAGGAAAATTCAATGTAATCAAAGGAAAAAAATATTGTAAAAAAGCAAAAGTAAAAACTTACAAAAGCTGCAATTAAAACAAAGTTCAATGTTAAAAGATTAACTCATTAAGGACTAATGGGTATTTAAATACCCAAAAAGGAAGCCATCGTAGAAAAAGCTGGCTCAATCCCGGTAAGAGGTATCGCAAATTGATTTTCAGAGACTGAGAAAGAATAAAACTTCTTTAAAAAAATTTATGTAAAATTTAACACCCTCCCAGGGGGTAGTTGGCGGTTCAAAAGTCTGCAAATTTATACAGTTGAAAGAACTGCACGAAAATATTTACCTATTTCGACCGCTCACCTGGGGTACAGGTATGATTTTGTGAAATGGGCATTAAAATACGCATTTAAAAGTTTAATGTAATACCCTTACTTGATATATCGATTCTTTTCAACTAACAAAAGAATTTTGTGTGGAGGATCATTTAAAAAACACTTTATTAAAAAAAACATGGAGGAATAATTTAATATCAGTGATTAATGCGTAAGTCCCAGGTATGTGAAAATATATACGATATCAAACACCTAAAATATTATATGTGTCAAGTTTCATCGATATTGGACAAAGGAATAGGGAGTCAGTCTTTAATGAATTAAATAATATTATTTTAAGTCAGAAGATCGTATACAAAAAAGTTCAAAGTTAATAATATTTATGAGCAAAAAAAATCATTTTAAGTCAGAAAATTGTGAAACAAGAAAAAAAATCTATTGTAATATATAATCAAATTAAAATTACATCTAATTTTAAAATCCTTTGATTTATATTTAAATTTTCAATATTATTTGAAATGTGAAACAAAATATTAGTGCGGATTTCCAAACAATTTTAAAGGTTTTCACGTATTTTTATCAAATTATATAGAACTTGATTAAATTAGATAGACCCATTTTTCAGATCAAATTATATCAGATGAGATCCCATGGGATCACATGAGATAAGGTTATGTATGCCATTTTTCGGATCAACTTAGAAATAATAAGATATGAAATTGTATATATGACTATATATGCTTATACATACCCATATCGGAACTCATCGGGTTCAGAATTAAAAAAAAAATTTATTTCGTTAATCCATTCCCTAGCTTTATTCAAAAGCTTTAACTAAAATATAATAAATTTATATAATCATTTGACGAAGTGGCTGAAAACAAAACTTTTTCATTTTACTAAACGAATTAAGAAAATTTTGAATCATTCAAGAAAGAATTCATTCAAAATAGAATTCATTCATATTTTTTAAAGCTTTTGAGAATTAAGCTAAGAATTCATTCTTTAAGAATGCTTTTTCGGAATAAAATTTGAGTACAATTTTATTCATTTTAGAAAACCTTTGTTACATGGTTACACTGAGCCAAAAGTCGTAAGTGAAATCAACATAAACATTTTGTTAACTTTTGACAAATTTTATTGTTAAAACACCAATTATTTCATTCAAATTGATGTGAATTGTTGTAAAAATTGCTTTTAGTATGTAGCGTCATTACTCGTTTAAGTGTGTGAAAGCCATGTGTAAAAGTTGTAAAAATTCATAAAATTATGTTAAATGGGTTATTACAAAAGAATTGTGAATTATAGTGCATAGTTAATTGTGTGTTTACTAATTATTTTTAAATAACGCAATGAAAATGAAAATTTTTCAAGGTGCCATACTCTATATTTCTTTACTAGGATATTGTCCTAACAAATAATCTATATAGTTTTTGTTTTCAAATTTATTAATTGACCACTTTCAGAAATGTGTTGTGTATATCTATTTCGGGAATTTTCTAGGGAACCTAGAAAACACGTTTTGAAAGAAGTGACAATCCATTGTTGACATCAAACATTCATATAACCTAGTTATCCCACTAATTGAGAACTAATATATGAGCTCGAAGTTAAAGATTATCACCATTGAACAAAAATAAATTGAAAACTTGTTTGTTATGTGCACCCTCTACCTTTGGTAGATATATAATACACGCTTTTCGTTTTTTTTCTCCTTTTCTTTTTACACTTGTTTTGTTTAAAAACAAGATGTAATGGGGGAGTAAACAAGACCGTACTTTGTCTTTTATACAAGTTTGATATAATTTCTATTAAAAATTATGTTTTTTCGTCCTTTAATTGTGCAATGAAAATTATACAAGTTCGAGGCCATACTCTATATTTCTTTATTAGGATATTGTCCTAACAAATAATCTATAGAGTTTTTGTTTTCAAATTTATTAATTGACCACTTTCAGAAATGTGTTGACAGATCTTTTTCGGGAATTTTCTAGGTTCCCATCATCAGAACACATTTTGAAAGAAGTGACAATCCATTGTTAACATCAAACATTTATATAACCTAGTTATCCCACTAAATGAGAACTAATATATGAGCTCGAAGTTAAAGATTATCACCATTGAACAAAAATAAATTGGTAGATATTCAATACACGTCTTTTGTTTTTTTCTCCTTTTTATTTTCACATTTGTTTTGTTTAAAAACAAAACGTTATAAATATGATATGATAAATATGAATATGAATGATATCGGTATTTTAGTTACATCGGTAACGGTGCAAGGGGTTTGAATCGATAGCGGTATTTTAGCGGTATTGTCTGTTATCTCTGCGTTTATTTTTCTCACTTTTTTATTAGTATTTTTTAATATTTTTTTAATTAAAAATTGATTTGACAATTTTTATTTACTAAAAGGCTTATTTCATTTTTCTTTTGGGGGTGTTTTGGGGTCGCATTTTCCCATGTCTGGTATATAATATACCAAAAAAACACGAAATATTTTCATCATTTTCGTATAATTAGTCAATTCATGCCTAAACTGAATTGTGTAGTAAAATATACGAAATATTCGTATATATTACGAAAAAAATAACTGCGAAAATTGTTGGCGTAAAATGTTGCATGGATTTTTTCAATGTGGGGAATGGATTAACAGAATGATATATGAAAATATTTGAATTCTAAATTTATTTGTTTGTGAATAAAGCTCAAATTTAATCAATTCATTTGAAGCTCTGGTTACCAGTTTAAACTACCAACTGCATAAATGAGCGATTTTTTGTAGACATTTAAGCGTAGTTTTTTAAACGAAGTAAACAGCACTTATCATTTAAAAAAACAGCTGTTGGCCTTTAAACAAAAGTCTATTCATGCAAAATCTGATTAAATCCATACAACAAAATAATGAGTGAAGGAATGGAAAAAATACTTTATTACGAAAAATTTATTGAAATTAAAAAAGCAACTAATAGCGAACTAAATTTAAATGAAGTCAACAGTTGGCAATTGTGTCGAACATGTTTAACACAAACTTCTAAAGATGATGTTGACCTAGCAAACAAGTATGTGTTGGACTCGAAGGCAGGCCATTTTCTTAATATACGGGAATTCTTAAGGGATTTGGCAAAATTAGAGGTATGTGATTTGAAATACATAAAGTAATGCAAATGAGAATAAAATTGTTATTGATGCACTCTCCATGTTAACTCTTTCAGCAATATTTTTTAAGATGCACTCACAAAAATTTGTCAGTTTTTTCGATGTAGTTTGTTATAGTTACCAAAAATAACCAGATAGAAAAATACGAACGGGCCAGTGCTGTCGTAGTGTTGGAGACGGTAGACAGTGCTGTTGTAGTGTTGGAGACATGTACTGGCAATGTGTCAGGATTTCTAACGTTTACAGTACTGGCAGTGTCCAAATGATTACACTATGGTTGTCACTCGAATAAAAATTATTCGATTAATCGAATGATAAGAAACAAAACTCGTACGAAGAATTCAAAAATCATGATTTTTGAATAACTAATAATTTGAATAAATTTTGACGATTAATCGAATAAAATGAATAATTTAAAAAAATACTTTTCATAAAAAATTTTACTAAAATTCGCAATTGGACATAAAAAAATATATTAAAAAAATTCTTGGTTCAGCATTGAAATTTAAAAAAATTTAAGGAATTAAAAATTAAAGCATGATTTTGAACAATTCAACCCATCAAAAATTAATTTAATAACGACTGCACGTAGTCCTTAAACTGTGAATTCATTTTGTGCAATTTGTACGGTAAGAAACTAGAATTAGATCCTAACATCTCCATGTGTCAATAATATTACCAATTTATTTTTTGCACAAAAAATTTGTTTGAAAAGTAATCGTTTTCTTATCAATACGTACGAATCTGGCATCAGATTTGAAATATAGAAAATAGCGGATCCAACATGGCGGATAATTTTTGTAAGAAAATCATCGTATTATATATAAAATATATTTACATACATATATATGAAATATTGTTTTCAAAAAGTTTTAGAGTTCGCTGAATATGAATCTGTGATCAGATTTTAAAAATTCAAAATGGCTGATAACTGATCACTGATCAATTTGCAGAACAATTATCCGCCATTTTGATTTTTTTAAATTTTGTTTTAGATTCGTATTCAGCTACCACAGCAACTTTTAGAAAAAAATATTTCATATAGTTCAATGATTTTTGTACAAAAAACAAAAATTATTCGCCATTTCAAATCTGGTTTCAGATTCTTACTCAACGACCCCCAAAGCTTTCAAAGAAAATATCTGATACGAAAACGATTACTTTTCCAAAAAAAAATCCTACATAGTGGCTCCGTAATTTTTAATTTTAAAAACCTGATTTCAGATTCGCAATCAGCGAGCCCTAACATTTCGAAAAACATTTTTGATACAACTCTGACGACTTTAAAAAAAAACATACGCCATATAGAATCCGCCATTTTGAGTTTTGAAAATCCAATTTCAGATTCGTGTTTAGCTACCCCAAAAAATGTACCTTTAATAATACACCGCAAAACCGATAACATTAAAAAAAAAAATCTGCCATATTGGATTCGCCATTTTGAATTTTAAAAATATAATGGTAGATTAGTAATCAGCGATCCCAAAAACTAAGTGACAATTTTAAAGCAAATTCCGAAACTTCTTAGATCTGTGATTTTGAATTTTTAAAATCTGTTTCCAGATTCGAGCTCAGCGACCCCAAATCCACAGTTTGCCAATTTTCAAGCAGATTCCATCACTTATTCACATATTATTAAGCGTTTCTAAAAGTAGTATCTTGGTATATTGGCTAAACCATTATTACCTCCATTTTGCGCCACTTGACTTTTGAAAGTAGTGATATGCACATTATACATCTCTGTACGTCAAGCTCAATTCTGGACAGGGGGGTTCACAGAGAATGACCCATAGATAAAATGTGTGGTGCACAGTGAAGGAGTTTGAATTGATTTAAATATTTATTTGTCATTTCCTGCAAAACTTGATAATAATACAGATATTTTTGACACGTTTTTCCACAGCTACCTGAACAAGAAGATGATTTACCTTTAAAAGTATGCAGGGAATGTTTGGATAAAATAAAAACCGTGTATTATTTTACATTACAAGTTAGTAAAGCTGAACATATATTAAAGTTATTGGCACATGAACTAAAAACAGACAAAAGCATCGATTTAACTTTAATCAAAAGTGAGGATATCGCCATAACGGAAGAGTGTTTATTGGTTAACGACGAAAACTCTCAAAGCATAGAAGTAACAAAAAATTCAAATACAGCGATTGAAGAAACAAGTGATGTTGACTTTTTATCGAATAGTTGTCAAAACAGTATTAAAGAAGAACAAGAACTTATTATATACGATATACATATAAATGATCTATATTTGGACCATGAGAACTTGCAAGTTGAAGATGTTAAAAATTGTATTAAGGCAGACGATCAATTATACAATGTTGATGATACTAAAGAAATGCAATTTTCAGATGACGGCAATTTAATAGTGAAATCTATAAATCTTAAAACTGATCTAAGTAAAAAACTTTACGAAAAGCTGCCAAAAATTTTGGATAATAAATGTACAGTTTGCCAAGAGGTATTTAAGAGAAAAAAAACTTTTTAAATTAATTTTAATTTCTTCATTTCAATAATTTTGTATAATGGCCATTTTTGGTTATAAATTTATATCTTTTAATCGAGCCTTAAATTATTGAGACACAACTGTAGCTCCTGCAAGGGGAGTCTCCGATATTTGGAAATTCCGAAATATGGATATGTGATAAAGAAACAAAAATAAGGGACACGTTTTTTTTTCAGAGGACCAAAATCACGTTTAAGGGTTAAAAATTTGGGGCAAAAGTTAATAAATTTTTGTATGGAAACATGTCTGCAACTAATTAAATATAGATATTTTTTGAACGTCGTTTTGATGTACTCGAGAAATCGATATTAAGTTTGTTCGCTTACGCAAAAATTTGTAAAAGTTTTTACTGGAAGGTGTTCGTTTACACAAATACTCAGTAAAAAATATCAAGGAGAGAGAGTAAAGTGACAGGTTGTTGACAAAAAAACTTACAAGTTTTTACTGGATAAATTTTAGCCAGTAAGAATTTGTAAGAAGAAAAAAAAACATATGATTGAAAAAATATGCTTTTTTAATAAACAAAAAAAATATTAAATTAAATTTTAATTGTCTATGCATTTAAAGTGCAAAATATTAAAGAATTAACTATGGAAGAAATTAAAAAACATTCTAAATTATTTCTGGCCAACAATTTCAATTAACTTTTATCTTTTCCATAATGACCAGTTGATTTTTTTTTTAATATTTGGTATATAAAATTAGATGTTTTATATATTTGACCAATTGTTACAAATTTTCCGTTCGTTTACTTTTTTGTAAATTTGTCTTACTCTCTGCAATTTTGTTACTGAGTAATTTTTACTGGACTTTACTGGGAAAGTAATCGAACACACTTATTGCTAATAGATATTTTTTGAACGTCGTTTTGATGTACTCGAGAAATCGATATTTCTAATTTAGGGTTGCCATTTATTGAAAATATAAAAAAAAAGCTTGTCAAAAAAAAGTCGCATTAAAGCCAAACAATTATGAATGTCGGAAAAAGCTCATGCATATTTTTTAACTTAATCCAACTTTAAGTCTTTAACAAAACGCTAGTTTTAATATCGCTTATAACTAGAGATGTCTCGAATATTCGGTAACTATTCGGTATCCGGCATGTTTTGACTATTCGGACGAATAACGAATAATGGCACTATTTGGCCGAATTATTCCGTCAAATGAGAATAGCTTAAAACTCTGCGTTTTCTATCTTAAATTTTAGAAAGTCAAGTTTCTCACAAAATATTTTTCTTAATATTGTCAAACACGGCTGTTTATATCGATTTTAGATGATTTTTCAAAATAGAAAGGTTTTATAATTTAGTTTAATTAATGTTTTCAATATCAATAACCGAATACCGGCAAATGTCCGGTATTTTAACAGAATTCCGAATACACGGTAAAATGCCGAATACACTATTCGTGACAACTGTACTTAAAACAAATTTGTTTTAATAAAAGAATACTCAGCAATGTTATCGGGTATGTTTCGAATATTAGTTAATGCATATCCAAGAGATCTTTTATTTGGTACCCCATTTGTCTAAAATGTTTCTTAAACAATTCAAAATAAGCCGAAAAATCGAAAAATTTGGTCATTTTTGACGTCACTTTTAACCCCCAAACATGAGTTTGGGCGGCAAAAAATTCCTGTCCCTAATTTTTTTTTTCTTCATCACATATCCTAATTTCATTGAGATCGGAGAGAACCCATCGGGATGCTCCCCTTGTTATGATTAATAATGAATTGTGTTAAAATTTTTTGAAGGATCTTTAACAAAAGTACAAACAGCCATATTAAAATTTAAAAAATCAACATTTACCGAAATTTGTACTGATGTATTTTTATATGAAAAAAAATGTAGGATTATCTTTTAATTGTGAATATGGCTGTAAAAACGAATACCTTTCCAGATTTTTAATAATGGATCAGAACTTGTCGCGCATGCAAATCGATGCCATCTCACAACGAAAGCTTTTAAATGCCGAAATTGTAGTGCTGTTTTGTCACAAATATCGGCTCTATATCGACATAATAAACATATTCATAAAAACTTGTTCAGCAGAAAATTGAAAACCAGAGTTAGAAACCAGATTTTAATTTTTTATGATAACAAATGTGCAGTTTGCAAAAAGGTATTTAAAAAATAAACTTTAAGTGACTGATTTTTATTCATTATACCACTAACACCATTCAGCGGCCAAAAAACTGGCTTTGAAATACATATGTACGTACATCTTTTATAATAGACCTATATACGCTGAATTCAAATCTAGCACAAAAAAAAATCATTTGCAATTTTTGAAATATCATATCGCACTTGATCAACTTGATTAACTCAAAATTTTAAAATTTTCAGTAGAGTCAAAAAACTGTTTATGGCCACATTTTAACAGAATTTAAAAATTCAAACATATCATAATAAGCAAATTCCATTTGAAAATATATATACATTGTTTTTGTTTTCAATTTTACCACTCATTGCAAACAAAATCAATTTTTTGAGTTAATACCATTTTTTTGAAATTGTATCGATTTAAATTTATAGAATAAAACAAATTTTATCAACAAAACAGTATCAACTCAAAATACAACCAAATATAAATAAAACAGTTTGATTATTTTTAACATAAATAAAGGCTCAAATCAAAATAATACCTTTTTTATGAAAATATACGATTCATTTCTATTTGAACTTTTGTATTAACTCGAAATAATACCTTTTTGTTGAAATAAAGGTAATCACTACATTATCATGAAAATGGTCTCAAAAGTGGTTTTCGAGATGAAAGAGTAATCGGAATACGTTGAAATTTTTACAATTGATACATATTGATGTTGTTAGTTGATTTCTTGAAAAAAGTGATATTTTAAAAATTTTGAGTTAATACCCTCTTGTTGATCAAGTGCG